>JACGWL010000008.1:6545170-6947535 GCA_034509725.1 Sesamum angolense
TGTGATCTTTTTGGAGTTGAAAGTAGTGCAAGAATCTGATGTGGAATACTTATGCTTCTTGGAGAAGATATTTCACGGCTTTTTAAATATTAGGATTCTGCCTCGAGTATAGAATGCTAGGAAAAAGTAACATTCAATGCCACAGGTCATCAAAAGCAAATTCAACATACCAAATGAACAAGATGCTGCACTAACCATCTAACTACACCTCACAAAATTCCTTCCAAATAGAATTAGGCATCTGCCCCTTGATTCCCACCAAGGTCGCAAGCCACATTGCTTCACGTTCTACTTTGTCAAGATCTTGTAAGCTGGTCATTTGGTCTGTCTGTTTTGCAACTGGAGGCATTGAAACTCAGAGATGCTCTCCAATCTTCAAGTGTTGGCTTGGTCATGCAAATCGTACATGTTATCTTCTTCCAAACAGAAAACAACTGGTATTTGAAGACTTCTGGAGACAATTGAACCTTGCATAAACAGTGGAAAGGAAATGTTGATATTATCATTAAAGTTCATAATCTGGCAGAGGGTTTTTTTTTTTTTTTTTTTTTTTTTTTTGGGGTGGGGTTAAAGGGGTCTTCAAGGGAAATTTTGGCGCTATATAATGGAAAGATGGAGGAGACACTCTCTTGATCAAATAAGTATTGGGCAAACTGGAACTAATATAATGTTTTAGATTAACTGGTTACGTTATTTGGGTTATTTGTACGATTCCCGAATCTGGATTACTATCCATGTTCTAATGATACTTTGTGGCAACAGATATCAGGTGATATACACGAGGAAGTTGAGTCTCATAACCATATGCTGGACAGAATGGTTTGTATCTTCTTGTAATATATTATCCTACATCTAGATATTAACTAATGAAATTAATGTTGACACATGCTTACTTTTCACTCACTTTAGGGAAATGACATGGATGCCTCTAGAGGAGTTTTATCTGGAACCATGGATAAATTTAAGATGGTATTATGATCACCTCCACTTTGCAATTGCTTTTCCCACTTGTCTGTACTTTTGTTCCCTGTGTGTGAAAGTTCTTGTTTTGCCTCAGGTGTTCGAGACCAAATCAAACCGGAGGATGTTTACACTTGTGGCATCTTTTGTGGTTGTTTTTCTTGTTATATATTATCTTACCAAGTAAACGGTCACTGGTTGAGGTAAATAGGTGAATATATAAACTTTGTGTAGAATGTTACTGCTCTATCTGCCTTACTTGTGAAGTCGTATTATGATTACTGTGCGAACCGTACCCTGTGTAAAAATGTGTCACATTACATATGCTTGAATGACTCGGCCGTCTGTTTCATATTTTTGGCCAAGTAAATATGGATGGACTTTCTGTTGTTACAGATACAATTAGAAGTATGGAAATAGAAAAGCAGAAAGATGATTCATTGCTTAGTTAAAAGATACGCAACGGGGTGGTGTTCTTTATGAACTTTGCGAGGAGGGTAGTCTTGCATGTTCTGATTAATGTATTCTTTCTAAATTTAAGTGAATTGGAACAGACATTCTCTTGACATCCAAATAAAAAGATTGTATACGGTGGAATCTAGGACGAGAGCATCTCAAAACCTTCCTATTTTCATTTGGCTATCGTTGCTGGTAAATTCCTCTTGTATCATTTCAATCTATAACCTGTGCGTCTATTGTAGGGGTTGCTGTAAGAATCACGACATCTGCTAAAACAGCAGGAAAAACATTGTATAATAAACACCTACGCTGCTACTACAGAGGAATTGTAAGCAGTATCATTCATACAAAAGGACAATTAGAGAGCTGAGCGAGAGGCAGAAACTTTTACACATTAGCCCCACTAATGATCACAAGCATATAAGTGACGGAATTCAAAATAGCAAACATCAAATGTGAAAAACATAAAATATGAACAAATGCAATTCTCACAGATTTGGTTGCTAGAAAAAGGAATTTGAAATTAGTCATGTTTGTAGAAAAATCAAATCCTACATGCCTGCTGCTAGGAAACTAGAAAATCTTGAGAAAAGATTAAAGCCCAAATCAGATCATGGGTCATAATAGTTTGTGCCTTCGATTCATCCGTCGAAGGCATGACTCCTTAATCTATTCTGATTCACGTAAATTGTAAATTGCTTATCGTCTCGAGAACTGTGTTGGTAGGCAATATATAAACAATCTTATATGTGATCCCTTATGAATAACCATTTGAATAAAGTTTTCAAGTAAAAGCATAAAACACATAATAGAATAGAAAAGACAAACTGTAAATAAGATGCATAAATATATTGGACAGATCTGCAATAAATTAAAATCCGTACAGGCCTCCGCACCCTATTATATGTTGGAAAGAATCAAAATCTATTTTGATGCCCACACACACTTCAGTCCAGTCCAGTCCAGTCCAGGTTGCATTCAATTTAATTCGGGCTCCCTAGTTAAAAGTGGGAATGCATGCATGATAACACTTTTAATCTCAGCAATGAAGAAACACGCTTTACAGGCATGCCGACGGAAGAGTCCCGGGCACCACAGCGTCCAACACCACCACTCCGTCAAGAAACTCACTAATCTGCTCAACCGCAGTCTCCGATTCCCAAGCCACGGCCTCCAGTTCCTTCAATCCCTTGAAAACCGCAATCGAGCAAATCGAAAACCCTTGGCCCTCCCCGGCGAGAAGTTCTCCCCCACCGTCAACTGCTCAATTGAAGGATGTTTCTGCTTAATACCCCTCAAACGCCCCAATACCTCGTTTTTCCCACTCTCCCCCGTGCCTTCTTTCAGCTTCAAAATGGTCAACCTCGACGCAGATCCTGGAGGGATCACCGGTGAAAACGAGAAGTCATTGGCGACCCAATCGACGGCCATGACGTCATCAACGACGGGCTTGACGTAATTGGCGACAACGCTGATGTGCTTCGGGTTTTCCGAGTAGGAAATTAAGTCGGGTTTGGACCGGTACCGGCAGTGGAGCATGTGGGTGAAGGTAAGGGAGTTGGAGCGGCAGCGGGAAACGGGGCCGGCGGAGAGATGGAGGACTGAGTCGATGGATGCGAGACTATGAAGGTTGCTGAGCATGGCGTTGACGGCAGGAGGATCAGCGTCGGGCTTGAGTTTGTAAAGCACGACGTGTTCGATGATTTGGTCGGAAGTGGAAGTGAAAATGGAAGAAGACATTGTGATAGAGGAACGGGAACGCGAATTCAAGAGTTTGCGGCCGATCAGAGAAGTCTCACACAGGGCATACTCCGACGGCGACTGAGTGGCTGCGAGCAACGACGCCCATATCCGCTTGCAAAAGAATTGGAAAAGAAAATGTAAGAGTGTGTTATGATTCATCTCTATTATATTATCCTCTCCATAAATATTTCTAAGAATATTTTGAAAAATATTCCACCCATAAATATTTCATTTAAAATAATTCGAGTTTGTTATCAGTCTTAAAATAAAATTGTGAAATTATCAGTTTTCAATTGACCCTCTTTTCTAAATTGATAGGGATCCATGAATTTGGAAACAGCGATTTTTAAATTAATAATTTGTTTGAATAATTTTATATTTCAAGTATTCTTATGTTGAATTATATTTTACGCAAATTGCAATATTGATAAATTTCAAAAAAAATAAAAATTTCTTCTAAGTCTATTCTTAGGTGAGGACGTGGGGTTATTGTTTTATTGAAACTAGTTGTATATGGCATATTTAATATAATAAAAAAAATGTGTTGTATTAAAAATAATATAGAAATGATTATAAAATTTAAAAGAAAATATTTAGCGGAGAAAGAGAAAATAATATTAATTAAAGATAACTAAAACAGACCTGAAAAAGAAAAGACACCAAAAGAGTAATCTCCCACAAAATTTTCTCACAATTTATTTTGTTTTTTATTTATATTTTTTCTTTCTTGTCTCATTCACGTATTTCTTTTATATGTCATTTATTAGTTTATTTGTTATTTTTACGATAATTTTATATTTAAAATGACATTAAGAAAGGAAGTTGTGAGGATGTGTAGGATATAAACTAGACTGTTCAAAATGAGATTAAAGAGCATATAAGAGTTAAAAAGGGGAAACGAGTTTTTTTCGAGTGGGAAAATTGATGCCTCGTAATTGCGAGATCGAGGTGTTCCAGTCTCATGGATGACTTTAAGTTTAAGTATTTAACTGGTAAGATTGAGGACTCACAAGTTATGCGAGGTCGTGTTGTTTGTATCGCATGAATAACTTTTTAACTATAGAATGAATTTGCTCATCAAAATATGTCAAAACAATGAGCAGCCAAAACATCTTCATATCTATACTATTACGCGTAATAAAAAAAAAAATAGAAGGCGCATAAAAGCCGCAAATAAACATCTCGTAGAGGAACGGAAGGTAGAAGAGAGCATTCAGTTCTTCCCTGGAATCCCAAGTCTCTGGCGGAAGTCCGCCTCCATGAGCGGAATGCCTTCTCGCAACTTCACCTTTGGTTCCCAGCCAAGCGATTCCTCTGCCTTTGTTATGACCGGCTTTCTTTGCCGAGGGTCGTCTGGAGTGTTCTCCACTGTTATGATTTGAACTTCCGGATTTATCAACTGCAAGGTTGCAACTATTGTGTATTAGTTTCACAACGAACGTAATTAAACGAGCAGCTCTGAGAGAGATCTTAACGGCATGGTAAGAACTCTATATTATTCAACTAAAATAAAAGAGAGACTTGAACACAGACATTCAAAATTGAAGAGTTTTACCTCTTTCACAGCCTCAGCAAGCTCAAGCATTGTAAATTCACCTGATATAAAAGCCCGACGTCACAGAGAGAGAGAGAGAGAGAGAGAGAGAGAGAGAGAGAGAGAGAGAGAGAGAGAGAGAAGAGAGATGAGAGCATAATAAGTTCAACAACAGTGTTTCTTGAGAGCTGAGAGGTTATGTGTAGAGTGATACTAACCTGGATTCCCAATATTGATTGGCCCTGTATCATCTCCTTCCATTAGTCGAATAAGACCGTCGACCTTCACGAAAAAGAGAAAGAGTAAGGTTGCACGCATCAACAATCTAGTTTCAAATCAATATAATGCTCTGTTATACCATGTCCGAGACGTAACAGAAGCTTCTCGTTTGTGTTCCAGGCAACTGAACTGTCAACGGTTCATCACTGCAGTTGCATGAATTCTTAAATTTAGCACCTCATCAAGATGAATATTGCAATGCATTGTAGAGAAGGGCGTAGAGTTGACAACGGCAGCACAAGAGTTTTAGGAGAAGATGGGTGTCATGGCATGAGTATGTTTACCGTATTGCTTGAGCTATGAAATTACTGACGACCCGACCGTCATCAATGTTCATGCGCGGTCCATAAGTGTTGAAGATCCTTGCAATCCTTATTTCTGTTGCAAATTCATCATTTCAAGTTGGTCAAGAATGTAATATTATACTATACTTCCTTTAAATATTTATATGCATGAGCTAGCCAAATTTACCAACTCCATGCTGCCTATGATAGTCGAACATCAAAGTCTCAGCTACTCTTTTTCCCTCGTCATAACAACTCCTAACTCCTGCAACGCACATGAGAATAGTAAACGAATTGATGATTTCAACATGCAATACTCAAATACGGATATTAACCCAGGAAAAGTTAAAAGGGTCACTCAGAGTTTGCAAGATCGTAGTACCTATAGGATTCACATTGCCCCAGTAGCTTTCTTCCTGGGGATGCACGAGGGGGTCGCCGTAAACTTCTGACGTTGATGTCAGCAAAATCCTATTCAGATGGTTCAGAGAGTAAATCAACAGATCGGATAAGAAACTGGATAAATGTAAAAGAAGACATGGATGAGGAGGAACCTTGCTCCTACTCGCTTGGCGAGTCCCAACATGTTTAGTGTCCCGATTACATTTGTCTTTAGCGTCTGTTGAGCATCATCAGAATGAAAAAGAAATAAGATTAACATTGAATACCCCTTAATGCCCAATAACTAAAGACATTGTTCCAGCATGATGATTTTACAAACAAATGCAATCTGAACATATAAAACATTCTATTTCAAGTACTTTAAGGCATGTAAGGACGAGAGTTTATCTTCACTACAGACCTTCACGGGGTTGTATTTGTAGAAAATTGGGGAAGCTGGACAAGCAAGATGGTAGATTTGATCAACTTCCACCAACAGCGGCTGAGTCACATCTGAAAAAGGAAAAAGACAAATTACGAATAAAACATAGTAAGCAAGCAACAAAGTCAACTACATACAAACAAACAGAGCACTGCACACATCAAGAACGGGATCAAGTGACATTGAGCAAGAGAACTAAAGAAAATACTCAACATGCTCCCAATGTTACATGAAGATTATATATGCATGCTATGTAGTTAAAAAGTTAAACAAGTACTAATGGACAAGAAACAACGCCTACCTCGCCTCATAAGCTCGAATCTTGGATGACCAATCCATTGCTTTAAGTTGTCCTTTGATCCAGTAAAGTAGTTGTCTACAACAATTACCTAAATAAAACAAGTAACTCGTATAAGACATGCAGATTTTGGGCCACTTGTTTATTTGTGCAGATCTAGACATTTTTGTATGCTTACCTCATTCTCGTCATTTTCCATCAGCTTATCAACTAAGTGAGACCCAATGAATCCAGCTCCACCAGTAACAAGATTCTCATCTTTGCCTGTCATCAACATGTAATTAGTGTGCATGTCTTGTACATCTAGAAACCTAGCAAAGGCTACTGGAACAACATGCACATCCAGGGTACAGAATGACAGAATTAGACTAAAGAGAAAATTTTGTTTATATACCAAGAAACGAGAACAAAGCAACTGATAAATTTACAATGCGTGCGCAAAAAATGAAAGAGAAATGCTCATATCCGAGACCTAGGGAGACTGCGCTGTAAAAATAGGACAAAATTAATAAATAATTATATAAAGCCATATATGACACCTTATAAACCTGTTGTTTTTAATCTCAAGCTGTACATAAAAAATGAGTACCACAGTGGTTTATTCTTGCGTGGATATCAGAAAACGGGCTCCAAACCGCATCCCACCCACAAAAACACACAACACAAAAACCCATTAAATTACACATAAGAGGAAAAGAGCTACACATAGTCAGGCTGAAGTAAAGTCTAGAAAGACGACGATGATAATAGGCATGGTTAATAACAACATCTATCTTGAAACATTTCCTTTTTCACTGACTTGGCAATACAGAAGTTGATGAATGAATCAACCTCATTAGAAAGTAAAGGGCAATTTTCAATCGACCTAAATTCCAAAGGAGTAGGCATCCATGAAAATCAAGCAGCAACTGGACCACATATAGAATATCTTTTTCAACTTAAAATCCCCTGGAAGTTCGATCAGTGTGCAATTCTTTTCATGTGTTTTCTGGTAATTTTGTGTGCCAGCATTTTAGCACAGTTTAAACAGTACTCAGCAAAACTGAATAAGCAGTTTGTTGGAAAAAGGAAACACATTGTTTTGTCAGGGACTATTCTGTCATACCTTAAAAAATTTAGCTTTCCTCAAGGGTGAAGGCTCAGGGGGAGGCTTCACACTAACATTATTCGCTCCCGCTTCCTTGGCCATTATTTGCGAGATTCCTTTTTCAATATCTGGATTTCAAACCAATTATATCAAAGTAAACATCAGCTCGAAACCAATCCACATACAAATAGCAATTATGGAAGATATCGATATTACTTGGATTACATGGTGTAATCACGTGCTCAAGAAATTCAGAATTTAATGCATGATAATCCAATACTTAGACAAAACATAACACATACAAAGGAATAGAAGGTCATCACTTTTTTTTTTTTTTTTTTTTGCCTTTGTCTAAACAAATTCGAAAGAATTCACAAACTAAAACCTTCTAAACCATACAACACAAACCAATAGATCAAAACTAAATATACACAGGAAGTGACACATTCTTTTCTCTTTCAAAGAGATCAAGATCAACATCTTCAGAATTACAATGCAACAAAACAATGATGCCAACTGAAAACTTTTCTAGTCCCAAAGCATGAGCATTATCCTCGTTACCGAAATGCAACCATCAGGAAAGGAAATCAATCTTTCCAACCAACAAAACGACCAGAAACAAAAATTGCAGCATATCAAATCCACATTACTCAACAAACTTAACAATACCCCATCACAAATCTACTACTGTTTCAATGCAAATCAACAGATAGATCATAATGCCAAACAAACCAGAAAAGAATAATGCAAAAAGAACCCTTCTTCACAAAGCCCATCACGTGTAACTCATCAAAGTTACCCACATTGGTACAGATCTTCTGATGCAAGAAACTCAACACAAAACAAAATATTTTCAAACCAAAATCAAGCTCTGATCACCTGTCAAGAAAAGTTCTCCTACTTAGTGCCAACAACTGCAAAAGACTACTCCTTTATACACTATAATCCACAATCTTCAAACCCATTAAACAACAAATTCAGACTAATCATGGGGGCCCAAAAAAATAAAAAAAATAAAAACAGAAAACTAAAAAGGGATCCAATCTACACCGAACTCACCAGCAAGACAGCGATGGGCGGTTGCAAGATTAAGGGAAGAACTCAGAGCAATTAGGGGGAAAAGGAAAACAATAAACCTGAAAATTAAAGGGAGTAGTCCTATTTATGCTGTATCAAAACTGGGAGGGAGGGTATGAATGTGATTACGTAAGTAGTGATGGAGTAATCATAAGCATCATCAGAAGGTAGAGATTTGTAGATAGCGGGCGTTTGATTGTTCCTTGAAACACGGAGGTTGCTTTCAATTCTCTCTACATGTTACTTTATTTCACCAGGATTTTTGTCCTAATCAACTACTGCTATTTCTAGTTCGTGCTTGTAATTGATTTCTTTCTTCTTTTTATTTCATTACATTGCTTATATATATTTACAATTTATTATAATTACAAATATTTTTTTTATTATTTATAAAATTAAAATTTATTTTTCTAAATTTTATAATCGTTTAACAAATACCCTGACAGTCTATAAAATTACAATTATTTCTTTAAAATTAATAGTCTTCTAACACATACCTCCTCGTACTAGCCCATTATAAATGGTATTTGTTAGACTGTTATTGATTTCAGGGGTATTCATAATTTTTCAAACAACGAAAAGGTATTGTAATGTCATGAGAATTTATTGTAATTTTTCTTATATTTATTATTATACATATTAATTAAGAAAAAAAAATCATATCGTCTATTATTATTGGTGAAATTCAATCTCAAAATATTTTTTAGAATTTGGAACTTTGATTTTATTTTTAAAGAATTTAAATTGAGAGATGGATTAAGAAAAAAATGTTATTTTTATTCTTAGACTTGTTGTTCAACTCAACTACTTGTTGAAGTGTAATTTTATGTGAACTATAACTTGTTTAAAATTAATGCATGTATCTAATTTACCTATAATTTTGGATTAAGCGAATTATTGTATTTTATTTTGATTTATTTAGAATTCCACTTATTCATCATCTTCAACAAAAGATGTTATCTCATTTCATTCACAGCACCAATGTTTTCCAATTTATATATATATATATATATATATATATATATATATGCAAAGTGAAATTTGTAAAAAAACCAAAAAAACAACTCATCTTATGATCATAGATTAAACGTTAGTTTCATGTTTTAAATTAATAAATATTAGAAATTTTTTCGAAACATTGCAAAAAAATAGTAAAATTAAAAAAAACATACATAATAGTCATAAAAATAAAATTTAAATATATTATCTTTCTCTTGTTAATTCAACCATATCTACTTTAATTTTGAGTCATTTATGCGAATTAAAAGAATTTGTTTTCACATAGATATAATTATACATTTGAAGTTATAATTTGATGTACTTTCTATTAAAACTAAACAAAACTATATGTTATAAAAAGTCTTTGTTAATTGATATATATGCACATAAAATTACTAATTTAGTGTAATATTAAATTATTTATCATTAAATGATATTTTTATGCGTGATACAATAATTTATACATGTATAACTCAAAGTATGAAATAAATATTTAGTTAAAAATTAGAAAGAAAAAAGTTTCCTAGAAAACTCAAGGAGTTGTAGAAAAATTAAGAAACATGGAATTTTTCGAACGAAACTACCTTCTATTTTTATTTTCATAAAATAAAAAATGATTTATTTTTTTTTTTCATGTTTTCGATGAAAACATATGAAAATTTTAAACCATATTTATGATATTGGAATGTCAATTATATGAATTTTATCGAGACTGAGAATCGTCATACTTAATTTTGGTGAGACTCATTTTTAGAGTCAGCCCTGCCCCATTTCAGAGCTAACACTATTCCATACTTGAAGGATCTAACTTGCAAAATTTAATTAAAAGTTCCAATTTTTTTTAATTAATTAATGTAATTTTTTGAAATATTAACATTATTTTTTATGCCTACCTAACAAGCTATTATTATATTAAAGTATAATTTATTTATAAATATATACTTTTAATAAATTAAATATATTAATAAATATTCGATACTAGTCTCTTGTCCAAGCAAGTTCATAAAACTAAAACCGGTCCGGCCAAGACCCAGACCTAAACCCATGCCATATGCCATTCCTAATCCATTTCAATCCATATTTCTTTTAACCATATTAGTGATACTTTCCGTTCATATTTTTTAAATAATTTTTTATCGATCTTTAACTTATAATGAATATGTTTTAAATAATGGGTTCGAGTCCCACCAGACATGTGAATATTCATCTAATGTGATGTATTATTATAATTTATTTACAGTCATATATCAATCAATATTGATTGAATAAAAAATTATTGTAATTTTTTGTCTATTATTTTAATATATTGAGGTCAAAATTTAGATGGTAAGTTGACCAAAAAAAATTATTTTTAAGGGTAAAATATAAAAAAAATATAGTTTGGATACCAAAATATAATTTATTCTAAAAAGAAAATATAAATATATATTTTTCACATAAAATAAAAACAAACACCATCGTATATTTTTTGTGATTATTTTTTTAATAGATCCCCACTTTGGTATTTGTTGCCAAAGTATGCAAAACTAGAGGAGGGGACTTCATTATTAGAGTAAATTACAACGTATTTTTTTAAAATTGTTATAATTATAAATATTCTATTATTGTTTAAAAAATTATAAACATCTCCTGGAATTAACAGTCGTTTAACAAATATTTTTCTACAATAGGATGTCACATAAATGTATTTATTAGACGACTATTGATTTCGGGGAAGTACTTGTTAGACAACTATTAATTTTAAGGAGTATTTTTATAAATTTTCAAATAACAAGGAAATATTTGTAATTATGACAAATCTCATAAAAATCCATTATAATTTATTCTTACTATAATTAGTACGCAAAAGGCCTGGTTTTAAAAATTAAGAGAAGCATTTTTGTGCTTTTTTATTTGAAAGGTAAATCTCATAATTGTTGCTCGACAATCATCGGATTATCGAAAGTTATCTTATAGTAAAATAATTTTAATGATTTATTTCGATAATTTTTATAAAAATCGACAGCGAAAGAATCAAAATCGTAAAATATCAAAAAATCACATAACTATTTTGCAATTCTACTCTATAAAGGATAAAGATATCAAAGTGACAAAATTACAGGAAAAAAAATGTATTTAAACTGTAAAACTTAGAAAAATGCTATAAAATTGTAATACTGACTGCTGAAGTTTAAAATCAGTATGAAAAATAATAGAAATATATTTTTGTCAACTCATAAAACTAAAGTGGCTTAATTCTTCATCATATAACATTTAATAAATTAAACTTTTAATAATATCATAAACTTGGAGGACTTATGTCTCATAAAATAAATAAATAAAAGTCATATATGTCTAATTATAAGCTTATAATAAAAAAAAATTGTTATTAAACTCAGACCCAATTCACTAAATTATATTTAAATAATTAAATTTATAAGCTTGCCTAACTGTACATACATATTGCAGCATTCAATAGAGCAGCCTATTTCACAAGGCAACATGATTTGTACATATACCAAAATTATGTACGTACATATTATTAGCATTCTTCATACAATTCAATTGCTATTGGTTCGTGCACATTTATAATTATCATTTTTAATGTATATGGTACAAATACGTAACAAATTTCAATTATCAATTATTAATATAAATATGTATAAGTAATCAATACTACTATTATTGTAAATCAAATAACTACTATTAAAGTAGAACAATATCCACACATTTACGGGACTGGAAAAATATGGGCTTCAGTTTTGACAACTAAACTAAGTTTCATCCGGATTGTCCTATTAACATCATATGCATAATATTTCTATTGATTTACTTAAGTCCACGTCAAATTCGTGCTACACTTAAGATTTCGTCTATTGAGTGTACAAATGACTGCCACATATCTATTATTTTAGTGCTGGTTTGGCTTTGCGAGTAAACATGCCAAACTTATGTTTCGAGTGCAAACGGAATTTCTTATGCCATTTTTCCAAGATTACTTTTGGGGTTAAGTTTTACCAACATCATGTTACAAGCTATAATTTATAGTTTTTAATCTCATCATAATTCTTTTTCATTTAATTACCTTTTATACCCTTTAAATTCTACCAAAATTGCTAGCATGATGTTATTTTGGAATTTAACTATAATTTGCAATTAAATATTAAAAATACTTGTATAATTGATTATAATTCAAGCTCTGTTATCTATCCCTATTGCATAATCGGTATATAACAGTTTATTATTTGAATAAAGTCAAGACAATGGGTTTCGATAAAAATATTTATTGTGCAAATTGTTCCGTTTATATGATATTATTTTTTGTCAATTAAAAAAAAATATACTACCAACTATGCAAAGAAATTTATAATATGATCAAAAAAATGTAATTAACTACCACGTGCTCCTCACATGACTTTTCTATTAAGAAGTTAACAATTGTATGTACTATATGTAATTGAACCTTTCTATATAGTATCAAACTTGATCAACTTAAAAGAACATGGTATCAAATTTGCAAAATCCCCTATACTATAATATAAAAAAACACAATTCCCTCTTTTTTTTCTAAAATAAATTATTCCAAAATCAATTTTTCTACATTGACCAATAAAAACAATATGTTTTAAAATCGATTATTATTATTTTTTATGAGTATATATTGCACTTTAATGTTTAAATTATAATATATGTCTCTTCATATTTCATTAATTGATATCGAGATTAATGGTGTTGGTGGATGTTTATGGTCATAATATTTGTAACATTTTCTTCTCCAATTGCATCTTCCCGTCTATCATATTCATACACAATATTATATGTATATGTAGCCATTTATATCCATTATTTCTTGTAACTCATCACATAATTGTCCACTAATTCACATCAGAAGTTGATGATTTATACACTTATAAAAAGGGAATCATTCTACTTGTCTTTATACACACATACAGTTATTTTATAAGAGAGATTGTATTAATTGTAGGAATGTATTCTCTTTTGTGGAATTATGGACTTTACTATTTGTCCAGAGTAAAAAAGTCATATGATGTTGTCGGACTGTTATATCCTGGAAGTAACAAGTCAAAAGTGATACTACTATACCAGTGAGAATATTTTACTGCAGTAGACTTGAATTTTTTTAAAAAGACATAAATACCCTCATCTTAATTTAAAATTTTATTTTCATTTCTTCAATTGTATTTATTATCCGAATAACATTTTTTTTTCCTAAATAAAACAAACAATATGAAATTTTATGAATTCCAATAATTACATCACAGCAATATAACACTCATTTAATCATCGAACACCCATCGTTGGTTACACATTGATCTTCGTGATGACTCATTGTTTGGTGTGAAGATAGTCTCGTAGATAAAGTTTTGCAACGGATAGCAATGGATGAAGCCGCCGCCGTGGATCTGAGCTGTAAACTAAAATTTACAAGTTGTAAAAATTCATACAAGATCACACGTGTCGTTGAGTATGCAATTGCTAAGATGGTATGTAGTAAAAAAAATCTTGATAGTCCCAATCGAGTCGCATAAATTTCCTTTCCTCGCTCCGCCATAGCCATTGCAGGTTCCGTGTATGGAGTAACTTTCAAGATACGCTGCTTATAAATCGCCAACTCTTCTCCTGCTCGTACTACTACTTCGTTCTTGCGTAATCTTGAAAACCCACCAACCACCGCTCTCTCTCCCACTCTCTCTTGCTGGTAAGATCGGTGTTCTGTTCTCCCCTTGTATTACTCAGAATTTGTTGTTAATATAATTTTGTGGGTCTGAATTTTAAGCAGAGTTTACGTGGTGATCTTTGCAATGGTTGCCTCCGAGTAGGAGAATTTGGTCCATTTCAAATTATTTGTGGGTGATCAGAGCTTAGTTTTGCTGATAAGTCTTCTTTTTTATATTTATTAAAGGATCTGGGCTGAATTAGCTAAATGTGATGGAATTGTAGGTGATGTGATCTGATAAGGTTTTATGTTTAAAGAATGGATCTTTGTTCGTTCTGCATTTTTGGGTTTTTGTGCCATTATAATCAATCTTTTAATTTGCATTGTACTGCAGTAGATTTAGGATGGATTATTGCTAACTTTGTCAAGTAATTTGGGTTTTGATTTAAGTGATTTGCTGTTAATTTTCACAAAAAGATGTGGATTTTTGGGCTTAGTTCTACTTGGAAATCTTGGTTTCTACTTTGGGTTGTCATGAATTTGCTTTGAAAAATTAGGAATTTTTTCCATTGGCATCATCCTTTGTTTTTCACTACACTTCATTCTCTTCTGAGTTTGAAAATAGTATCCATTTTTCCAGACGCAATTATAATCATGACATGATATTGATGTTGGTCTCTTTTGGAGAGAAATGAAATGGATCATGTTGGTCTCTTTTGGAGAGAAATGACAATCCTTTTTGTTGCCGGATCTCGAGCAATGCTATCGTGGTGTCTAATTTAGATGATTCGAGTTGGTAATTCATTTTGAATTTGCATAGGGAAAGAAAAGAATGGTTGATCTTGTGTATAGGTTTGTTATACAGGAAAATGAATTAAACAAGCATTAATAGTTTGCAGTGAGTGATTTTGTTGTATAGTTCATGTTGATTTTTTTTTTTTAATTTTTTTAATCTTTTGTGATTGTAGTTTCTTTGTGGAATTGGTTCTGATATGATTGGTTATTCTATTGTAATTGGTATGGAATTCAGAAGTGAAAAGGGATCTTACAAATGGCTCACGAAGTATCACGGGAAGAGAACCATGTAATCGTGAAGCCTCCTCCGAGCCTTCACCATTGAGAAAGCAAAATTTTTCCAGGTATGATGCACATGGCGGGTTAAAAGTTAGTTCTTGTCGAACTTTTCCAATTTTGAAGAAAATACTTGCTTTGACTGGTTGGTTTTTTTAAACAATGACATCAATTCTATTGTAAAGAAATACAAGAAATGAATGGGAAAGAATTTGCAGTTTACTCTAACATTGCTTCTACTAGGATCAGTTGAAGTTTTATTTCTGCTGTCAAGTGATATTTAAGATGCCTATTCCTTCAGAATTTTGATCAATTGGGTATTATTATTATTATTATTATTATTTTTTTTTTTTGGTGTTATAACGAGGTTGGATTTGCTTCAGCAATCATTGCTGGAGAAGTGAAAGGGGAAGTTTTTAAGATGCATGTAGCTAGCACCTCACTATCTTTTCTTCAGTATGATGTTGAGGAGATCTTTTTCCATTTTCCTTTTATTTTATGGGTTTCTGTTGGGGTTTTGGCTCCATAGGCTTCATATACATATAAGCATCGAACGTAATTATATGTACATATCTTGTCGGCAATCCAAATCTACACTTATTAGTTTTTTCACATCGGTAGTGATAGTATGGCTTGCCCTTTATCTATAGGGATTTAACAAATTTCTTAATGGCTTGAGTTTTCTTATTCCTACTCCCAAGTTCTGCGCATTTTTGCTGTAGATTTCTCCATGTTGCTATATGAGTGAGATATGACATGGTAATTACATCTTGATAACAGGCAAACATGAGAATCTTGGTTACTGGTGGAGCTGGATTCATTGGGTCTCACTTGGTTGACAAGCTAATGGAAAATGACAAGAATGAGGTGAGCACATACAGAAATTAGACTCAGACTCATGAACATGATGTGCCTCAACATGTATAGTTTTACACGAGTTTTACTCAATTTATTCAGGTAATTGTTGTGGACAACTACTTTACTGGGTCAAAGGACAACCTAAAGCGATGGATTGGGGGCGTTTTGGTTCGGCACGGTACTCATTGCTTCCAGTCCTTTAGTTAGCTTAGTCGAGGTTTGAATTAGATTCAATGTGGAATTTTCACTTTCTTGAGGAGGCCACAGAAATCCCAATGTCAGGCAAAGTCCAGCTAATATAGTACTCCTTCAACTAAATAGCCTGCACATACTAATACACATGATGTTGGGAGAAAGAAAGATCGTCTCTTACATTTCCTGCTTAATCTTACTAGACACCGTTTGAAGTCTTGATCCATGCAGTACCCTGTTCTTTAAATACAAAGCATTGCGACTTATCTGTGAACTTTGAGTGTGTGTTTTTTAATAGTTTTTCAATCTTTTCCAGATGTGACGGAGCCATTGTTGGTCGAAGTCGATCAAATCTACCATCTTGCTTGCCCAGCTTCTCCAATTTTCTACAAGTACAACCCTGTGAAGGTCAGTGACTACAGTAAACTCTTTCTTATAGTTTATATCTTTTAAAATACTATTCCCTGGGTAAGTGAGCTCAGCATGAGCTGAAAAAACCTTTTTTTAATATTGTTGCAATAACATTTCAAAAAATGGTTTCATTGATCGAGCATAAAGTGACACTGGGTGTTGATTTGTGATTATACTCAACAGACAATAAAGACAAATGTAATTGGGACGCTAAACATGTTGGGGCTTGCCAAGCGAGTAGGAGCGAGGTTTGCCTGCTCTTCTGTGTGCTCTTTTATTCCACTATATTTCTTACTGGATCAGTTCGTTCACTGTGTACCCTTTGAGCAGGATTTTGTTGACATCAACATCAGAAGTTTATGGCGATCCGCTTGTGCACCCTCAGGATGAAAGCTATTGGGGAAATGTGAATCCCATAGGTATTATGATGTCCTGAGAATATAAAGCTGAATATCTATATTTGATTGAAGTCCTGTTCTTATGCAGATAAGTGGGTGCACTCTGTATTTGTCATAAGCAATAGGCTGATATTTTTTCACGCTGAAAGGCATTGGTTTACTTTGATGTTGCATCGCAGGAGTTAGAAGCTGTTATGATGAGGGAAAAAGAGTAGCTGAAACTTTGATGTTTGATTATCATAGGCAGCATGGAATTGGTAATTGTCGCTCTCTCACTGCATATATATATATATATATCTATAGTCTATCCTTAACATATCAAAGTTGCTATGATCAATGAGAGTGCTAGTTCTCTCATGACTCAAAATTTAAATCTACAACAGAAATAAGAATCGCAAGGATCTTCAACACTTATGGACCGCGGATGAATATTGATGACGGGCGGGTCGTCAGTAATTTCATAGCTCAAGCAATACGGTAACATACTCATGCCTTAACATAACACCATCTTCTCCTCTTAACTCTTGTGCTGCCTTTCTGTTCAACTGTACGCCCTTGTCTAAAATGCATTGCGATGCGCCACCAGACTACTAATTTAAGATTTCACGCAACTGCAGTGATGAACCGTTGACAGTTCAGTTGCCTGGAACCAGACGAGAAGCTTTTGTTACGTCTCTGACATGGTATAAAGTGTCAATGTTTTTTGGCCGTTAAGTATAATTTGAAACTAGATTATCGCTATGTAACCTTATATTCCTTCTGCTGGTGAAGGTTGACGGTCTTATTCGACTGATGGAAGGAGATCAGACTGGGCCGATCAATATTGGCAATCCAGGTGTGTATATCAATCTTAAAGCTCAGAAGAAATACTATTCTTGAACCTATTGATGCTCCCTCTCTCTCTCTCTCTCTGACGTCCTTTTATATCAGGTGAATTTACAATGCTTGAGCTTGCTGAGACTGTGAAAGAGGTAAAAGTTGTGAATTCTGCATGTTGTGGTTCAAGTCTTCCTTTAAAATCATGCCGTTAAAATCATTCCTCCTGTTGCTAGTGTACGTTTTTCGTCAGCTAACTTAGACCTGTCGCGACCTTTGCAGTTGATAAATCCGGAAGTGAAAATTATAACAGTGGAGAACACTCCAGACGACCCTCGCCAAAGAAAGCCGGACATAACAAAGGCAAAGGAATTGCTGGGCTGGGAGCCAACGATCAAGTTGCGGGAAGGCATCCCCCTCATGGAGGACGACTTCCGCCAGAGGCTTGGGATATCAAGGAAGAACTGAACGACGTTAGTCGATTACGGCACCCCTCAACGTCGTTAGTCGGCTATGGCTTGCCCCTCTCTCTTAAGATAATATACATATTTCGGCTTCTATATGCCCCCAACCCCTCTACTTATTTGTGGTGCGAGAGACTACACTACAGTTCCATCAAGGATTCATAATTCATCGACATATCTATTCCCTCTCTTCTTTCTTGCACTTATATTCCATAGCTATATTTCGTTTATTTTATTTTTTTCAATTTGATGATTCATAAATTCAAATAAAATTCATATATTTATTGTAGAAATTGAACGTCATATGGTTTATTAGATATATAATTGGAATTTTATATACACATAAAATGTGCAGAATCTACTGTTATTAGTAAGACTTTAGAGGAATTTATTTACGAAGCATCATATTATTTTATTTGGTAACATTACTTTAAAATTTGGGAATATAAAGTCCTAATTTTTTGATGGTATTCTTATTCTTTTTCTTTTATTGCGGGTGTGGGGGGTGTTCTGACTTTTTCTTAATTTTTATTGTATTTTAAGGTCTTTTATTGGTTGATCAATAAAGAAAATTTGGGGGTTTTGTTTTACTGGTAACATATTATTTAAATATAATATCTAGTTTAAAAAAAAATTAGGAAAACAAAAATTATTCTTAGAATTTTTATTCTAAGATGGAAATAAAGACGAATCTTATAAAAAAATGAGATGAAATAAAGACGAAACTAAAGACAGAATCAAAGATGGAAAGCTATACATATATATATTTAAAATTCATCTTTAATTCCGTCTATCTTATTACAACGTCAAAGTCTGAGTTAAAGACGGAATATTTTTCATATTTTAATGGTTTAATTTCTTTTTTTAAAAAAAATGCCTATCCGTTGATATCTGGTAACTGTATTTTATAACTTTAAGAAGAATTTTTTTCGTTTTTGAAAGGTGAAACATTTTGACGGATATATTTCCGTCTCTAAAAGTGTATTCTCTTGTAGTGATTTTTCATAAATGTATGTATAATATATAAAAATAAAAATTGGGATGGATTTGGATCCAAACCACTAACAAATATATAGTATGTAAAATTACTTTAAAAGAAAGTATGTAACATAAAAATTGTTCAAAATGTGTTTTTATTGTTTTCGTTATGGAGAGCTATTACTCCTTTTTTCTTCAACTGACTTTTGCTAATTACATCAATAACAATATTTAAAAAAATGTCCTGATAATTTATTTAATTAGCTGTACTTAGGCTGTGAAAATATTAAATTTGGACCACATCTTAATTAATCTCATAAAAGTTAAATGAACAAGTACTGATCTTAGCTATTATTTGGTAGTTGGAAGCTGCTAATTAATCCAAATTAAAATTCAGGATAAATTACAATTACATTCTTTAAAATATAAAATAATTATAAATACCTTCTCGTAATTTAAAAAATTACAAATAATTCTCATTATTTAAATAATTACAGACCCCCTGATTTTAACGTTCGTCTAACAACGAACTTATCCCGTTAGATTTCTATTCGAATTTTGGGCAAATTGTCCGAAATACCATTTTGGGTTACGAATTATATTTTATATATTTTAAAAAATTTATAAATACTTTTATTAACTAATATGCTCTATGAATTATTTATTTTACCTATCCTCATATTCTTTTTTATAATTTTTCAAACATTCTTTTTGGAAGAAAAAAATATAATAAGGGTAAAGTAGTAATTTTTTACCTCACAATCCAGGGGTTGCATAATTATTTTTCAATTAATGGGATATAGTAATTTCTCAAACCATGAGTGCGTGTTCATAATTATGTCAAATTAAGAGATATAGGTGAAATTTATCCTTAAACTAATGGGATAATTATATTTACACTTCCTGATCTATAATTTATTTACAAAAATCACTCTTTCTTTTCACATAATTATAGGAGCCACCATGTCAACCAAAGCGGATAGCTTGTGTAATTTTTACAAAATACGGATAATCTATAAATAATATCAATATTCCTAATAAGTGTAGTGTAATTTTTTAAAAGATATGAATTGTTTGTATAAATAAATAATAAATGAGGGTGTAAATATAATTATTGGTAAATTAATGGAGTGGAGGGTTTGATAATGACAAAATAGTGTACGTTAAACATGTCTGATGTCCCTCCTGCCCTCTTCCCAAGTCTGTGGCGTTGCCAGCCAACATCTTCTCATACATATAAAAATATAAAAATCTGTGCATTAAGCCTATTATTATGTAATAAGTTTCCTTTAATAAACCTGGTTATAGTATGGATGTTCGTATGATATGAGATTATTATTATTATTATTATTATTATTATTTATTCCCTATGTTATAAATGACCATGTTTTAAAAATCACGATAAATTAGTATTATCTGTCACAGTCATACAAAATTGAAGTAAAAACTTAAGTTTTGACCACGGTTAATAAATATATACTATGATTTTAGCTATGACCAAAATATTTGTCATGATTTTTAATTATTCATAATGTTTTGACTTTGCTCGCAAAAAAAAACAGTTAGTAGTCTTAGTTAATTAATAATAATAATAATAATAATAATAATAATAATAATAATAAGGTCATGTTTCTTTTTATAAGGTGGGAGTATTTTGAAGTTTATTTCAGGGTTTTGATGAATTAATTTTGTATGACAGTATGAGCGTATTGAAAGTGTTTGGAAAAAATTGAATGCAATTTTCTAACTTGTTAATTACTATGGAAAAAAGTGAAGTGTCTTCTAGTGCATAATAAATTTAAGTTTAATTCTCTTAAAGTGATCAGAATACTTTAGTCCACTGTATTAGAGAAAAAACGTATTCATTCCATATATTAAGTCCATTTTAAATTTAGTCTTATTTGTTAGATTTTTTTCATATTTAGTCTTATTTGTTTTAAAAAATTATCAATGTTAGTCCCAAGTCACTTTTCCGTCCAATTTTTAACGAGAAAGTGAAGTGAATTGGATGGAAAGTGACTTTTCCTTAAAAATTGGATGAAAAAGTGATTTGATACTAATATTGAATTTTTTTTTTAAAACATATAGAACTAAATATGATAAAAATCTAACAAATTACATTAAATTGAAAATGAGCCTATTATATAGGACCAAAAAAGTAATTTTCCCACTATATTATTCATTGTGTCAAAATTTCGAATTCATAAAATACAAAGAAATGGACCAACAAATACTAATAGAAAAACTTATAATTATTAGGGCAGATTAGCTACTTTTCATGTGAACTGACATAATTATAAACTTCGTTTGTTGTTTAAAAAATCACAAATACTTCTCAAATAGAAAATAATTTATATATGTAGTACCTAGATAGAGAAATAAAAATTACTACTTTACCCTTGTTGATTTTTTCTAAAAAATATAAAAAAGAATCTGATGATGATAATCCACGTAGCATGTTAGTCCATAAAAATATTTCACAAAATTCTAAACAAATAAATAAAATTTTAATTTATAATTCAAAAAAGTATTTTGGACAGTTCACCATAAAAATGGATGAAAATCTAATCGAGGCTAACAAAATGGACTCGTTGTTAGACCGACGCTAAAATTAGGAGATTTGTAACTTTCCAACAAGAAAGTGTTTATAATATACCAAATTTCAGAAGAGATACATAACTGAAATTTACCCCGTAAAATACTTATTTATATTTTTAACAAATAGTTTTCACAAAACTTGACCCCAAAATTTATAATTTTGGAAGAACTGCCACCTTAGACATAGGAAAATATGTATGTGGAAGTAATTAAACATGGGAAAAATTCCAAAAAAGTGGAGCTGAGCAATAATTTGTATTTGGAGATTTTATTGATATTTATGTGAATTAAGGTGGAGTTGTCAGCCATGTCAAGGACTAGGAATGAGCTCCACATCCATCCAAGTCCCAACTATATATATATTATTTCATTTTGTCAATTACTTCTTACCTAAAACCTAATCTCATCTCTATTACCTATTTAGCATAAGTTGTCTCACTCAACTCATTTAATTATTATTTTTTTCTTCTTTTCAAAGGATGATGTTATTGTTTTTAGATTGGATTCTATTTATGTAATAAGTTTGAATTCTGCTTTTGAAATGAATCATACACATTTAGATTCTTTCGGATTGAAAATAAATAAGGAAAAAGTAGTCAAATTATACTGGGAAGGCTCCAGTTATTGCCCTCCGATGCGATGCCTGACTTAAACAAGTCGTAAAAGAGAAATCACTTGAGATCGTAAGAAATGTTATTATGGTAGCAAAAGTTGTACTTGGGTGTGGAGGACTGATACTCATTGATTCTTCTAATTGTACGATTTCATGTGAATCACAGATTTGAAAATATTCGGTCGGCAGTACTGGTGAGTCCATACATACTAGGATTTTGATCGGACGGCGACCAGGTCGAAACTGCGCAAATAGAATGATTGAGTTGGGTGTATTAGGTCTTAATACCAACACTCAGGAGACTGACTCTACTTTAAAAGACAACTAAAACCATCTCGAACAAACACTTGTCGTTGCCTATATAAAATGCACAATTCGTTATGTTTTTAATTCTTTTTATTTATTTTACACTAGTATAAAATACAAAATCGAACATATCAATGTAAATATTATTTTATAAGTTGAGTATATATAAATAAATACCTTCATCCTATGATTTTTAACGAAAAATCTTACATAGAAAATAGGGAGTACAATGTAATTTTTTAAAATTGAGGGACTTCCTTAATTATACTGAAAAATAAAAATGAGTGTAGTTATATAAAGTTTTGATGTTTTTCCAAGAAGTCTTCCAGACATAGACAGGGTAGGACTGCTACTGGTCCGTCAACATATAATGAGAAAGACTAATAACTAATAAAGTTAATTACGCTTTATAAAGTTATGGATTGAAGTTTCGTTTCTAACACATATTTCGAGTTAATAAATATTAGTTTTTTTTTTTCTGAAATATTTTGCAAATGTTGTCGAAATGTTTTAATATTACAAAACATAGATAATAGCCATATAAAATAAATTTAAAAATATTACCTTTCTCTTTTTAATTCAAGTATATTTATTTTAGTTTGGTTATCATTTACGACAATCGAAATAATTTATTTTTATGTAATATAGTTAAATATTTATAGTTATTATTTAATGTAGTTGCATTGAAATTAACCAAATAATAATATAGTATGTTTTTTTACCTACGTGTTGTAAGATGTCTTTATTTACATTGATATATACATATAACATTACTAATTTAGCGCAATATTAAATTAATTCATTAAATGATATATTTATGCGTGGCATAAGAATTTATATATCTGTAACTAAATATATTAACTAAATATTTCGTTAAAAAATAGCAAAATACAAGGTCCCCTAGAAAACTCATAGATTTGGTAGGAAAATTATGAAAAAAATTTTGGAGTTTTTCGAAATAAACTAAATACTTTCATAAATGCCATCTATTTTCGTTTTTATAAATCAAAAATAATTTTTTTTCATAATTTCGATGAAAACGAATGAAAAGTTTAAAAGCCATGTAAAGAACCTTCATAAATAAAATTAAAGAAGGGCAATGCAACCTCAATTTAAAAAAAAAAAAATCACTGCCTCATGCGACATGTGTTCATGTTGTCTTTATTTTTAAGCGTAAAATACATTGACGCCTCTTTTGCAAAACTATAGCTATATCTCCTGTTTAAAGACCTAACTTACACAAACATCCCATAAAAAAATATTACATTAATATTTTTCATTGGATGTAGTTGTAATTTTGCATAAGACGAGGAGTGCTTGTATATTTTGGTCAACCTCATGGGTATTAATGTAATTTACTTTCTTTAAAAAAAAAAAAAAGTTTAGAGAGCTATGTTTTCCCTAATAATATGATGCATAATATTACGTTAAAAAGAAGAAGAAGAAGGAGGTCCAAATTGCAGTTTGCCCCTTTGAAACCCTTAATTTTCTAACTTTCCCTCACAAGAAGATATAATAAATGCTAATAATGTGTGGTGACGATGTATATCGTTCGATTCATCATAAATAATATCTTAACATTCAGGTATTTATATAAATCTTATTTACAAAAAGAAATATCTTTTAGAAAAATACTTTTTGCTGCCCGTATATTTATTTTGGCAACAAAATAAATAATGTCACCTACGATTAAGTTGTAGGCAATTATTTTTATTTTTCATTGTGATCAGTATTTTACGACAAACAATATTTGCCTGTGAAGCTGACAACAAAAAAAGAAAATTCATTGTGTATAGTATTTGCAATAAAATATTATATTTTTAGCAGTGAAATTGCATAAAATAAAATTTCTTGTAGCTGTACATGATTGATACTCATTTTTGCAAGGTGTTCACCACTATTTATTGCGATTTAGTGGTTAAGGTTCAGCATTGTTAGACTTGTAAATGTGTGATTAAATCCTTATCATTGCATTTGGAGAGGTTAAAAGTACGTTCGAACTTGTGTATCGATGTCTTTGTGGATAAACTTTTGTTCTCAACAATCATAAATCAGTTATAGAGATGTTGACTAGTATACATAGTGCATGCACAATCATCTCCGACAGTTTGTAGACGACCATTGCTAGCTAGGAACCTTGATAGTCGATACACATACACGATGCACGCACAATTATTTCTGACAGGTTTGTAGGTTACCACCATTGCTTTCACATTTTTGTACTCAGAAACAAAAACTGTCGTCTGAATGGTAAAAGTTTAGGGAGTTTGGCTAAGTTTTTTTTTTAAAACATCTTATAAGCTCCTGCATCTTAAGATATTTTAATAGCTTATTGTATCTTATTCTAAAAATAAGCTCCTAAAGTGTTTGGATAAAATAAGATGTTAAAACTTATAGATGTGAAAACATCTTATTAGATGTTAAGGTGTTTGACATAATAAGGTTTTTAATTGGTAAAATAACTAAAATGGACATGTATACCATTAGAATAAAATAAATTATTGTTTCTTGACATATTTTATTTTTAATTTTTTTAAATATTTTTATAAATAGTACACATTAGTTTAATACCAAATAAAAATTTAATAGATAATTTTTTTTAATAACAAAAAAATATGACAAATTATTACCTAAATTTTGAATAAAAATAATATATGCATTCATGCTAATAGAATATTATTATAGACATCTGATAGATATTTTATTCGTTAATGTAATGATTATTGCTAGTCGTATAATTTATAACGTCTCAAATTTATATTTTTTAGTAAATATAATAGTTTATTACTAAGTAATAAAGTGTTTTCTTCCTAGAGAGAGAAAGATGAGTTTAAAGTTTAGGGTGTGATTGTTAATAGCTGAGAGTGCAGGGGGCAAAGTGCAATTTAAAACAAAGTCATTAAATTGGTAATAAAGAAATAAAAGACAGGTGGAGAAACACGAGTAGAGGAGAGTAAATTGGAGAAGAAAGATATAATAGCATTTAGACACAACTCTGAGGGTGGGTTCCGAGCGTGACTGTCAAATCTCACATATTCTCTCTCTCTCTCTCTCTCTCTCTCTTCAGAGATTCGATTTATCGCCGATCTTTCCAACTTCCTTCAATCTATGTCCTCTCTTTCTCTCCACCATAAATAATGTTCCCAGTTCCTCAAGGTACGTGAAACTCATGTGTGTGTGTGTGTGTGTAATCACAGTAGTCATTTCTTTATCTTCTCGAGGTCCTCCTTTTTGAGAGAGAATTCTCTGTTTTTTCGCTCTGAAAAGCTGTTTTTTGTTTAAATTATTTTTTCAGCTCCTGGGTTTTTCTGGGTTCTGCTTTGAACTTCACTCTACGTGTTCTATGTGTTATACTCCATTTTTGTTCTTCGTTCCGGGTCGGGTGTGTGTGTGAGGAGAGTGATGTGTATGGAATTGTACGGAAAGAGTCGGGGAGTTGAATTCTTTCTTTGTTACTGATCTTTAGGAGCATCTTCATGGCTTTGATTCACTGTTTTTCTTTAATGGGTCAGGACCAAATGGTTTTATTTCTCTTCTTTCTTTGTTTCTATTTAAGGAATTTGTTCGATTATATGCCCCTCCTCACTGCAACTGCAAATCTTTTGTTGTACGGTTCCCAACATTTGAATTCCCCATTCCGTCCTCGTTTTCTGCTTTTTCTTACAGATATTTAATGTAAAAATCCCCATTTGATGCCATAAATGGTTAATCCTTTTTCTCCTTTTCAGAAACTACAACTGCATCAATTGTTTCAAGAATTGCTTCATTGACTCTCTGCTATTTCTGTATTCCTTTTTTTTCTTTTTATATAGTATACAGTTTCTTCTTTTTTCTTGAAAAAAATAAAAAAAGAAAGAAAAATTGTTCATTGTTCATAATTCCTTCAAGATTGGTTTATGAGTGTTGTTGCCATCATTGACTGTTTTTTTTGGGTCTTGAGATTCTTCTTTTGAAATTCTGAGCTTAACCTTTAAGAGGGTGTTTCTGAGTACATTGTAAAAAGGTTCCTTTTTGTGGAAACAGGATCTGCTTTTTTCATCTCATCTCCTCACCCCTCATATAATAATAATTGAACTAGCTAGTAATCAAAATACTTATTACCAGTAACTATTATAATTACCATGATGACAATAATATCCAGTAATAATAATAGTATTATTCTTACATGTTATGTTGCTTGGTTGATCCCTTTGTGAAATCAAGGGGTTGTGTGAGTGGGTGGCATGATATCAAGTTCAGACCTTTGTGTCTTATGCTCAAATTGTCTTTAAACAATTCAAAACCTTATCATGTTTTGTCTGGGCTTTTGCTAATATAAGCAAGTACAGAAGGGAAGATATGATGATGGGCATCTTTAAAAAACCAATAAAAAAAAGACACTATAGTATTGTCTCTTGTTGTTTATGTTCCTTTTACCTCACAATCATTAATCTCCTCATACTTTATGTTTCTTGTCTCTGTTTGGAGGTGGGGTTTTTCACACACTTGCTCTCTTGTGCAGCAGCACTGCTCTTCATTTGATTGGGGATCCCATTCTTACATGGAGGGGGACACATTTTCAGGCCTTGGCAATGGCACACAGATGGATGGGAAGGTGTTGCAGAGTTTCCAGAAGAGCTTTGTTCAGGTCCAGAACATACTGGACCAGAACAGGCTGTTGATCAATGAGATCAATCAGAACCATGAGTCCAAGGTTCCTGACAATTTGAGCAGAAATGTTGGTCTGATCAGAGAGCTGAACAAACAATATCAGAAGGGTTGTTGATCTGTATGCTGATCTTTCAACTTCTTTCACTAAGTCCATGGATGCTTCATCTGAGGGGGATTCAAGTGGTGGTGCTTATGGGAAAGCTGGCCACAAGAGGCATAGACCTGGATGAAGAGGAAAAGGGGCAGGATAGATGGATGATGGGCTTTTAGTTCTTCCTGTTCTTGATTCTTTTGCATGGTGGAAAACAAGTTTGTGCCACAACAACTATCTCTCAGCAAGGTAGTATAAAAACATGTATGTTAGATTGTGTAATTTGTAACTCATCAGTTCCCCACCAAACCCCCACCCCACACCACTAGTGAAAGTTGTTGTTTAGTGCCTGATTACTCACCTGAGGAAAAATAATTGTAGCTTCAAGAACTGCTGCTGCTTCTTTGTTGTAACTCTGTACCTCTGATCTAATCGAATCAAGAATCTCTCTCTCTCTCTCTCTCTCTCTCTCACACACACACACACACACACACACACACTCTCACCCCCCCCCCCCCCCCCCCCCCAAGTTCCTTTGTAGTAAAGGTTTCTGTGGATTTGAGGGGTTGTCAGTTGATAGATCCAACATCCTCATGAATTGGCCCCATTTATGTTTGATTCTCATGAGACCTAACACAGAAACTGTAGTGGGCTTTTGGCTTTCTTTTGTTCTTCTGTTTGAGTTTGATCATTATTCTCTTTTTCAAAATGGTGGTTTCTTTCTTGCACTACTTTTGGAGGTAGCCCTTTTTGTTCCTTTTTTGAAAATTGTTCTTCAAAACTGAGAGGTTTCCTTCTGGTTTTGGGGATGCATTTTGTATGTGAAACTGAAAGAAAGAAACACAATGATACTGTGCAAAGATGCTCTGAAATAATTGAAGGAAAGCAGCTTTTTTAGTTATTTTCTTTTTAGTTCCCAATCACACTCCACCACAGGAACAGAATCTCAGATAAGAGAAAGATGATGCTGATGATGATGATTATGGTTTTTTGACCATTTTTTCTCCTCTTCTTTTGTTTATGTTTTTTGTTTTTCCTCCATCCAATCATAATCTCTTGGATCCCATTTTATATATATTATACAAGAAAAAATTGAAACGTTTCAACTTCAATCATGATCACAAGTCGGACGTACTCCGAAAACCCATAGATTTCTTATATGATTATTACTTTAGTATACTATGCACATCGATAAAAAAGATTAAATGAAGTATACTTACCAACTCCAAAGAAATAAATGTATAATTTACGCATAAAGTCCAAAAACAAGCACTACAATTCTGTTAAAGCAGTTTTGCTTGATTGATAAGTTTGAGACCTGATAAGTTTCACGAAGGAGAACATATATCTAATTTTTTATATAATTTTTTTAATTTATTTATTTCATTAGATGACCTAATGAATCTCAATTAAAGAAAAGGAAAAAAAGCACTAGTGCTCCAAGAGACAGATTGATATAAGTGAACAGTGAATCCCAACAGCTTGACAAGGGCCCCAAATGTGTCATTTTTTTGGGATGGAACTGGACTTGTTCACTACATCCTTATCCCTTTTCTCTACTTAGGTTCTTTTCTCCTTTTCCTTTCCCCTTTTCCTTTAAAAAGAAAAAATACACACACACATATATATATATATATATATATATATATATTTATGTGTAGAATTCTATTATAATCTGAATTTGGTGAAATTCAAGCTAATCGATCGTATGATGTATTACACTTGTCGTGTAATTGGAATATTATTAATTATATAATAATTACTATAGATTCTAAGAACTTTTTTCCTTTATGAATAGCTTATTTTTTTAAATTTCTTGTTTTGTCCATTCTATCTTTCCTAGTATGTGTTTGCTAATGCTATTAATAACCCTTTGTGACTGGCTTCCATTTGATCTCTCCCTCTCTCTCTCATTGATTGAAAGAAGAGAAGAGGGTGGGTGGGACCCTCTAAATTGGTTCCTACTTTGCTGATCTTAGGACAAAGGAAAAGGGACCACAACATAGGCGATTGCTAAAATATGGATTGTTTTATAGTGTAAGATTTTTGAATTATGTTGTTTGTTGCTTTCACATTTCCTACCTCAACAACATCATATGATGCTCTTTTGCCCTTATTCCCTCCCTTCCACCCCCACCCCAATAATTTTCTGTCATACTTTTATGTTACACATAATTTAATAATTAATATATTTTTTTAAATTATAAAATGTAAAATAAAATTAAGCTACAATTTTAAAAATAAAATCACATAATATATATATATATAATTTTAAAATATGATAAAAGATCCCTCACCCGTCTCAAAACCCGAAAACGCCAAAATGATGGGGAGATTATCATTCCATTATTGATATACGCAAGTACCTCTCTCCTCTCACCCACCATCATTATTTTCTTGAATCTAATAAGTGGCTCCAAGAATTCACCACTAATTCCACCTTGTACTTATATTTATATCATCACCAATCAATCACATCTCTTCTTATAATCAAACAAAATTATTTAAATTAAGATTATATCATAACGGACTCCCATGAAATTTATTTAAATTATAAGTACTTTTTTGTTATTTAAAAAATTAATAAATATTTTTTAGATTAATAATTATTTAATAAATAATTTTTATAATGGGCTGTCACGAGAGAATATTTATTAGCTGACCGTTAATTCTAAGAAAATCTTTATAATTTTTTAAATAATAATAGGATATTTATAATTATAACAAATTGTAAATTCGTTGTAAATTATCATTAAATCGATAATAGTGGGGTCATTTCATTAGTAGTTGTGGCTAACGTCATTGCAAGCGCCACCGGCCACCCTAATAAGATTAGTATTGTTTTTAATTTTATTTATACAGTGATAATAATTCTAATTTGATCGTAATAATGATCTTCATAGTTTTATTAGTGATAAATACTATATAAAAGTTATTAATTACTTATAAAAATTACGTGTAAATTATTCTTATATAAATAATTAATTACGCAATTTTTGTGATAAAAATGGGGAAAAATGCAATTTACCCCTGTGTTATGAGAAATTTACCACAATTTACCCCCCTGTGTCTTCAAAAATAGAGCAAATTAACCCCCTCGGTCCAGCGGTGCATCGCACGCGCCCGGAATGCATTTGGGTATATTTTTTAACTATTAAAATATTATTTTATTTATATATATTAATACATATATATTTATATAAATAATATTTAATATATTAATATATAATATTAATATATTAAAATTATATATATATAATATATATATATATGAATATTCCATCTTCTTCTTCACCTCACCGGACGACCGCCGCCCTGCCACCACCGCCATCACCGCCGCCCCCAAGCCACCATCTTCCTCCCCTCGCTCCGCCACCGACCCCAACCACCTCACCTAGCGCTGCCGCCTCCCCTTTCCTCCTCCCCGTCGCGACCCCTTTCCTCTTTCTCACACTTCGACCGCCGCCACAACTCTTCCCTCCCATGGCCGCACCTCTTCCCCTCGCGCGCCGAGATCCCCCCCCCCCCCCCCCCCCCCCCCCCGGAGCCCAGATCTGCCATCCCCCTCCGCCTCATCATCTTCCTCCTCTCTCCCCCTCCGCCTCCGCCTCCTCCTCCTCCTCCCCTCCACTCCGCCTCCTCCTCCTCCTCCTCCTCCCTCCTCCCTCTCTTCGCCTCCTTCTCCTCCCGCCTAGATCCGCCCTCCCCTGGTCCTCTCTCCCTCCGTCCCCTCCCGCCGGCGCCTCCTCCTCCTCCCTCCCCCCTCCCGCCGGTAATCTCTCTCTACACAATATATATATATATATATATATATATGTAAATAGGTTTATTATAAAAATACAAATTTATATTCAAATTAATTATAATAATATATTATTTTTTTTTATTATTATTTATTTAATTTAAACCATTGATTTAAAATAGATAGAATCTACACCGTTGATTTGTTAGTTAATTTTGAACCATAGATTGATCAAATCCAACGGTTATCAAATAAGAATATAAATATTATTTTAAATTTTAAATTAAAAAAATAAAAAAAAATAAAAAAGGCGCGTGTAATACACGAAACGCGTCGGGGGGTAATTTGCTTTGTTTTTAAATACACAGGGGGGTAAATTGCTGATTTTTTTTTCACAGGGGGGTAAATTGCTCTTTTCCCATAACACAGGGGGTAAATTGCATTTAACCCGATAAAAATGTAACTACAATTGTCGTGTCGTGTACAGATTCTTGCAACTGAGTACTCATGTCTTCAATGTGAATCATGTGATGATGTGAACATATTAAAAAAAAAAAAAAAGAATTAGTAGAAGAAGAATAATTAATTTAGCATACTCGAATATAATTTAAGTAAAACAAAAATCATATGTTATTATCAATAATTCAGTTGGATTGGCTTTCGTCTAAGGTAATAAAATATACATTAATATACTATTTATTAGGATGGAGATTCCTAAAGTAACTACAAAGTTTACAATATATGGATTGCCTAAAATGTCCTTAATTATACTTATTCTTTTTTACAAATAACCATCTACTTTGATTAGTTAGTTTTTTTATGCTTACTGACGTACAACAACATCACAAAAAATTAAAGGATTTTCGACGTATTCTAAAATTATTAGGGATTAATTTAAAAAATAAAGGCCAAGGCTCTGATGTTTAGATCAGTAATTATCTAAGAGGAAAAAAAAAGCACAAACACTCGAAAAAGATATGAGAATCAACAAAATTGATGGTGAGATATATTTAACAAACATGTTGGATACTGTGAAAATAGTGAGTTTGGTATAGAAACACATATAAGTGGACTGTATGTCTGCGTGAGAGTCAACGTGTCAAGTTCAAAGTTAAGTTACCTCCTTTGATCTGTCCAGACCTATATTTATAGAAGTAGACGGGAAAATAAGGAGACGGTTGATCATGTTTTATATTTCCAAACTTCTTGGGATGTCTATTTCTGTGAGATATGGTTGATCCCCGTTGGACACCACATAATCCGTGTCCTACAGGAGCAGGAACATGATATGCTGCATCAGTAGAAAAGTAGCCAATTTAAGGGGAATTAGTTACCCACAAGCTTCATCCGATGAAGGTTTATCCTCATTGATGTGCCTTTGGTAACAAATCATTTGAGGTGTGGGATATCGATGAATAATCAGAACTCCTAGCTACTAGTTGCTAACTCCTAACTCGAGAAGCTCAGAGTTAAGACAGAAATAGGATTCGTAGATCATCTAATAACTTTGTCTCCTTAAGATGTTGGCTGTCGAGCTTATTTTTGACCAAGCTCTCACCTCCTCTTTTCGAGTCGTTTTAGCTTGATTGTTGGTATGATTATATGCAAAAACACCACAAAGGTCAACCCTTTTTAAGAATATTTCACTCATATCCTTCTATATATAAATGTTTTATGAAAGAACACATACAATTTCATGACACATTTATGCAATTAGGTAGGCTTTCTTTGTTGATTCATAAACAAGACAAAAAAAAAATTATATATTTCATATTTTTTCTGATTCATTTTTTTTTTATTTAATTCTATTGAAAATCAAATCAAAATTGTATAGTTCATTTTTTGTTGCCTTCAATTTCCTATTTAATTTGTATCAGTGAAAATTTAGATATTTAAAAGTTTAATCTACCATTTTCTTCATATTTGATTTGTTATTTATTGTGAAAATATTGTTTCATAATGCACAAACATAAAAATTAAAATTTTCAGTAAAATATATGTAATGTGTTTTGCATTCTAAGCTTGTAATTATTAACACAGCAATGAGAAATAACAATACAATAAAACAAATATAATAAAATATGTATTGTCATTGAAATTTATCAATTTATACTCACTTCAATTAATAGCTTTTGTCTTCTAGTAAAAGACAGAGGACATTTTGATCATCCGACAAATTAATTAATCCCATATAGAGGTCGGATCCATAATCGGGCCCTTTTTTTGTCACGAGTTCTTATTACATGAATCAAACAACGGATTATGCATGATAGCGGATCATATCCTGCATAATCCCATGAACCAAACGAGGCCCTATGTATCAATTTTATTAATAATTTCTTATTTATAATCATTCATTTTATTAATTAGTTGTGATTAATTATTTATTTATTTTATTTTATTCCTTTTTATTTAATTAAATAAATATGATAAAAAATGAGATGTGTTAGGACAAATGGGAAGCCAAGACAAAACAACATAAACATGCAATATTTCTTTTTTTTTAAAAAAACAACAACATTACATGTGAAGTGGGAATCTACTTTTTGAGTTCCCATTAGCCTTTCCTTTTTGTTTCTTCAAGCTCCAGCAAATAGGGTTTCAAAGGAACCAAAAATCTATCACATATATTACTATGATTCTTTAAGTTCTTACATCAATAGTTGGATCCAGATGCATTTGTCTTGGATATCAAAATTAATTAATTTATAATTAATTCCATCATCTCATCTCATCTCATGCTAATTAATTATTAATTGTGATTATGTGCCCATCATCTTGTAAGTCTTTGTTTAATTAAATTAATTTTGTGACAAAATGATTAATTGGTGATCTGATCACACTTATTCTTAAATCATTCTAGTTGTTGGGCCTCATTCATGACTATTTTGTGAAACTTGCTATTATTTTTTTAGGGTTGGTTGGATTTTTAAATTGTAAGGGTATTTTGGTAATTTAATTTTGAAAACTTGGGTGTTTATTGGTTTCTCAACAAATTGGTCAAATCTTGGGGGAAGGATCATAACGTTCTTTCGTGTTTTGTAGATGCTACACTCAGTGTATAATATATGTTGAATGGGTGTATGATTGGCGGATACTCATTTACTAAAGTTAAAGGGTATGTCTTATTCATCTGCACACCCAGTGTATGAAACATTGAGTGGGCGTGTATTTGATCCGTCCCTATGACATTGGAGGCTCGTCAAGATCGTGAGGAGGAAGACGAACCGTTTGACGATTTAGTTACAAGTACTTTCAGCATTTCTTAATTTTTATCTTTCTTTTTTTTAAAAGTTTCTTATGAATTCGGCATACTGATCCCTTCTCTTAACAAGACGAAGGTCTGAGACGTAATTGGACCCGATCGGATGACGATCATTTACCAATTATTGATCATAAAAATACTCTATGGATCAAATGTAGACACGTGCTTTTGATCAGGTATGCATTGATAATATTATCTAACTCTACGACGCCATCTGATTTATTTTTGAACCTACCTAATTTAAGCATTGAAGAGTTTTAATCAGGGTCACCCCAATAAGCATATCGTGTTTCTATTTTCAGGTCAACTCAATACTCCAGAACAAAAGTTTAATCGTAGATCAGATCTCCAATCATGAACTCCATCTATTGCTGAGGACCTCGTACAATACCTAAAACCTCGACCTAAATACATACATACATACATATATATATATATATATATATATATATATATATATATATATATATATCTTCATGTGTTTGTCTATAGTTTCTAGTAACTAGCTACAATCACTTCACGATATATGATTTCTACAAAGTTCCACATAATATTTTGTTGCGCTCCTAAACTTATAAGGGTTTTCGAAAATAATAAAATCTTGTAAAATATAAAAAAAATAAAAATTAAACGTTGTTAATAAAAGTTGTCGACATCCAAAGATGTTATGGCCCGTGAAGACATCATTGTCTGAATATCTTTTTTATTTATAGATTGATCATCATGCATATAGTAGTTTAATTAAGTACAATAAATATTCTATATATTTTTTTTATAAAGATAAAATATTTAAGTATTTAACGTCAATGTAGTAAAAGAATCATGCTACTAAATAACAATATGATATTGCCTCACTTATTTCAAAATATTACTTCACCACACAATGCTTATCCACAAACCTACGTACTTAAGTCTTACTATAACCAAATCCAGCCATCGTTACTGAAATTTGAATTTTTAATTCGGATAATTACCTCTGCACTTCCTGATTTATAGTCTATTTATATAAATAACTCATACCTTTTGAAAAATTACGCATACATGCATTAAAAACATCAATATCGTAAACACATATCATTCCTACTTTTTGAAAATTACACATACACAGATACACTCCTAAAAAGCGTTAACATTTACATAAAACTATTCCTATTTTTTTGGTGTCAGTGATGGTTTCTATGTAAACATAAATTATTCCTTATAATTTGCAAAAAATCTTCTATTATAAGAGTAGACTTTCAAATCACACATCTCTATCTACTAACCAAATGCCTCGTTGCGTGAGGTATTGTCTGTTGCGCGACTTTGCATGAATTTAATAATTTTGTTTTGAAATGCGTCAATTAGCTAGGGAAAAAGGACTCGGATCTTATAAATCGATCAAATTTTTCATTTACGATTAATATAAGACACTTGTCTGATTGTTGTCATTCCACGGTACATATTATTTTAGTTGATCATGATATCATGCATGCATAATATAAACTAATTATTACAATACACGCCTCATAAATACTAGTTAATTTCTTTCACAATGAGAGCTTATTGATCATTTTTGCCTATACATACTTTGTTTTATTTTATTTTTGTTCTGGATAAACTTTCTATCTAATAAAAAGTTGAGGATTTAAATTTCAAAACTTTCCTAATTTTTTTTGTCAAGTAAAACTTAGGTGGAATTAATTAAAAAAAAAAAAAAAAACCCAGAAAGTAAAACCACTACACAATATTATTTTAATCCAAAATTTGATTATATTGCCAAACTTAGAAGGTGTTCAAGTGAGTTTATAGTTGGAAATAAGTTTTAAGTTTTACATTTTGTATTTTTTTAAATGTTTAATTATTTCATAATTTTATTAATGACCTCATTTTATTGTCAAATTATTATTGTATTATATAATTTGTGGCCCATTTTATTGTGATGTATATTTAATTTATAACCATATTCTTTCTCAGCTTATATATATTCAATAGGATAATTATTCTACGTAATGTTCATATCTTGTCATCTATATAAAGAGATCATCTGAGGTGATTTGTGAAGTAAGAAGTTGAGAAATACTTTCTACTCTTACAAGTATTTTACAGTTTTAGCAACACGATGAACTAGTTCCTAGTCTCCTCATGATCGTGCACATAGGATGACACTGCTGAGAGCTAATGGATTTTCATCTTGAAGTTATGATTAGTTGTTAAAACCTACACGTAAGGAGACAATCATGACTTTAGGACAACAACAAGCGTCATGACTCTTCATCGATACAACTTATAATTTCAAACTTTATTTGATCCATTATATCACTTTATATTATGCTAAGCTATTATATTGGTATTTTATATGTAAATTCATTGAACTATAATTATAAATATAAATAATAAAATATATACAACATTTAATCATGACTAATTATCATAGTTAAAAATACAATATTTAATTATAACTAATTGTTATAGTTGAAAAAAATAATCATAGTAAATAGTAATTAACCATAATCATATACTGATTATTATAACTTAATTTTTACAAATGTTTTTCATACATAAGAGCCATACAAGAATATAGTGGGAGCTTGGGCCATTGTGAATTTGTGATGTGGTCTATATGAAAGGGCCCATTGCAAATGCTTTATGAATAATTATAAATATTTTTTTATTATTGAAAAATTTATAAATACTTTTTAAAATTAACCATAATTTAATAAAATATCTTTACAATGGATTATTTCTAGAGGTTATTAATTAGATGATTGGCAATATCAAAGGGTACTTTTAATTTTTCAAACAATAAAAAGATAATTTTAATTATGGTGAATTTTAATGGAACTTATTATAATGTACCTAAATTAAAATGTAAACATGCATTTTACACGTAACTACTTATGCGTTAAAATTATAATTTTATCGCAGTGATATTATTTTCTGAAATTAAATTTTAAAAAATTAATTTAGTATTTTGTAAAATTATAAATTTAGTCTAACTGGTCCACCTCGTTGCGTTCGAGGGCAAGTCGAAGTTTAGATCTTATGCCCACAAAACTTTAATTAGTTAGGTCCTAGGTTTTGGTAAACCTACTTTGAATTTAATCCCGATGTTATTATTCCTAAATAATACGAAATCCCATTTATTTAATGATTGCTTGCAAAAACTCTACTTTTAGATAAGATTTTTGGAGAAAAAATAAAAATAAAAAATTGTAGCAAATTTAAAAGTAGGTAGAATTTGTATAAAAAGTGAAGAGCTGAAAAACAACTGAGTAGTGTAACGGAATGAAATATTTTAATTGATTAAAGATTAATTTATCCTTATATGTTAAAAATTCAGTATTTTTTGTTGCAATTGTCTATAGTTTTTTTTTTTTTTTTTTGTTTTTTCAGATTTTTTGAAAATTGTCATTGATATATCATTAAAGATTGAATACTAATTGAAAAGGTTGAGTTTTATATTGAACTGTAGTGTTAAATGAATGAAAAAATTTGAAAAAAAAAAATTCACTTAGTCTATAAAAAATAAGTTTAATTGTAATTCATAGTCCACAGTTCACATTGACATTTTGGTCAGTTCACCATAAAAATAGGTGAAACCTAATGGAAATTAATAAATTGGGCTAGTAGTTAGACGACCGTTAAAATTAAAGGGGTGTTGATAATTTTTCAAATAATGAGAGGATATTTGTAATTATGCAAAATTTTTGGGGAGGTCGTTGCAATATATCTAAATATAATTTTTTTTTTTATGCTATGAATTTGTCCAAATAAATTTGATACATTTGTTATTATAAATATTATAATATTTGTGTTAAATATCCAAATGGACGGAAAGCATGGTCATTATGGCTGTCCCACAAGCCCAAGCTGAAATAAATATATTGTTATTGGGTTTATATGTTTCTAACCAAGCAAGATTGGGCCATTTCATAAAGCCCAACCCTGAATGAGTCCAAGGGCCCAATAGCTCAAGGCCTGTTCAACCAATATAAATATTCTCACAAACTCTAAACCCTAATTCATCTAGGGTTTGCATTTGTCGTTCGGAACACCTAATCTCAGATCTCCCCATTCCCGTGCACACGACAATGGCGACTCAGATGAGCAAGAAGCGAAAGGTTTTTCCTTTTGTGATTTATTGATGATTCTTATAGCCGCGTTGTATGTGTACCGCTGTTGATGTTTGATTTTTGTTTTTTAAATTTTGGATGAATTGATGTGTAACAGTTTGTGGCTGATGGAGTGTTCTTTGCGGAGTAAACGAGTTATTGATGCGTGAACTGGCGGAGGATGGATACTCTGGGGTAGAGGTTAGGGTTACTCCCATGAGGACTGAGATCATCATCCGCGCAACCCGCACTCAGAACGTTCTTGGTATATTTTATTACGTTCTCCTTTTCGTTTTGTCTGTCGATTTTTTTAATTTACATGATCTGATTTTTATTTTACAATTTCTGATGGAATTCTGACTTGGTCGACTAATTTGGCAAAATCTGATGGTTCTAGGTTTACCATGTTGTTCTTCTGTTCAATATATGAAATCATGTGTTTATTTATTTCTCGTTTGTTGTAATTTTTAATTGGATTCGGTTGGCTTCATTACTATAGGAGAAGGGAAGAAGGATTAGGGAGCTAACTTCGGTGGTGCAGAAGAGGTTCAAGTTTCCTGAGAACAGTGTTGAATTGTATGCTGAGAAGGTTAACAACAGGGGGCTTTGCGCCATTGCCCAGGCTGAATCCCTCAGATACAAACTCCTTGGTGGCCTTGCCGTCAGGCGGTAATGGATCCACTTGTTTTTGTTGCTTCATTATTTCTTGCTCAAAAATAATTTATTTGGTGTGCTAAGTTTGTTTGGTATATGTTATGGTAAATAATTTTCTTCCTGTTGCCTTATTCTTTGTTTCACTCCAACAAGTGATTCTAGGTGTAAACCCCTGCTGATCTTTGTTCATGGACCGGCGCTTGATGATGCCATCAAGTAAGAGATAGGACATTGTAGAGATGTAGGTGTATTATTACCTACTGGAATTAAGCTGTCCAGCTGGCTATTGATACGTGTTTGGGGGGGGGGGTTCTGTCATCCACAAAGCAATTTTGGTGTTTCAATACCAATTTTTGTGTCGGATGATGACTAAAAAAATTGTCTTAATCCATCTGTAATCATCATGAAAATTACTGATTTTCATGCTGTATTGGTGGAGAAGAGACATGACTATTCTGTTATATTCCAGTCCTGTATTTTGAAATAGAATTTGAATATTTCTGGAACGACATCTTAAACTGTATCTATTATCCACTCCTAATTGCTCTTATTGTCTGGCAATGTAGGCTATTTTAGGTTCATGCTTATTGGGGGAAAAAGCTTCAATAACCGAGCTTTTCTAGGGCATGCTTCTGGGAATTGTCTTGCACAATGCATGTGAATTTGCAAAGTTTATGTAGAATGTGCACTTGACCTGTTCCTTTGATTGGGTATTCTTTGTCCTTGTTATTTTCGACTTCTAGATATTGTTGTGATAATTTATTCATGATGCGCTAGTGTCTGTGGACACATAGATTTATAGGCGGAGAAACTGGGTGTAGTAATTAATACTTTATCAAGTGTATAACAAGCTTAATTTATCTGCCTAGTAATCTTGAAGTGTATACCATGTCATCCATAAAGCAAAATTGGTATTCCAATGCCAGTTTTTGTGTCGGATGATGACTATAAAAATGTCTTCCTCCATGCCTTAAGCATCTTGAGGTGCACTCTGATTTTCATGTTGTATCCTTGGAGAAGGCACATGTTCACTTATTTACTCTGTTGCTTTATTTTGTTTATAACTAGTTGCTTGGGCCTGAAAACTATTGGTAGGTGCTCCGGTTGAAAGTTACTTTTGCAACTTGAATATTTTCAGTTATCTGTAAAACCAAAATTTAAGGAATTCCAACTAACATCTTTCAGATTTTTTGTCGGAATAGTTTACTTGATTTTGATAAATTGTCTAATCTAGATGAAGATGAACTGAAACTTTTGATTTTGTTGTATGGCTCATTTATTAAAAGTGGATATGCATTGATTCTCGTTTTCTCACCTCAGGGCATGCTATGGTGTGTTGCGATTTGTCATGGAGAGTGGAGCTAAGGGTTGCGAGGTAACAGCTGTTCCTTCGACTTTAGCCCTTTTGGTTTCGTTTTGTTGTGCTTCATGTCTAAGTCATGTATTTCTCATGTGGGTCTCAGGTGATAGTTAGTGGAAAGCTGAGGGCTCAGCGTGCTAAGTCCATGAAGTTCAAGGATGGATACATGATCTCTTCTGGTCAGCCAGTGAAGGAGTACATTGACTCTGCTGTCAGACATGTGCTACTAAGACAGGTATGCTCCTTTTCCTATTGTTGTTTCTACATGAGTTGCTACTGATCTTGTTGGATGCCATAATTAGCTCTCTTTTATGGTTTCTTATATTCTGATTTGTGCACTTGATCAGGGAGTGCTTGGTATCAAAGTTAAGATTATGCTCGACTGGGATCCTAAAGGAAAGCAAGGTCCAACTACTCCTCTTCCAGATCTAGTCACAATTCATCCTCCAAAGGAAGAAGAGTTTATCAGGCCTAGCATGGTACCGGCCGAAGTTGAGGTGGAAGCGTAGAGGGCATCAACACCTGATATTTGTTACTCTCGTGCACTTTTATATTCGTTATTAGCAATCTTTTTGACAGATGAGAACAACAGACAAGTCTTTCTCCAATTTTCAATCTGTGACAGCAGAATTTTTGTTGAACTATTTATTCTAGTGATCTTTGTTCTGTTGCCTTTAATCTTGCATTACAGATTTATACGGGAACGACAGGATTCGAAAGCTAAAAATATGATTATGTCCTCGTTCATTTTGGTTTAGAAAACAGATGAGAAAATGTGGTAATAAGATAATCCGAGGGTTCTGCTGATTTGGTTCAGTGTTTCAAGCCAATAATTTTTGAATTCCGCCTTCAGCGGTTTAGTTGATTCAGGTGTTGGGTGATTTTTGTGGTCTCGTATCATCATATTGTCATAAAATTAATAATGATCTAAAATTATTATTGATAAATTTTCAAAATAAAAAAGAATCATGTTACATAACAAAATTATCGTATTTTTTTTTTCTTGTGATTCAGCGGTCAAAACCTGTAGTTATATATCGAGTCCAAATATATATATATATATATATTATTATGATATCTGGCTTGATCCATTTTTTTTTTTCGATTGTCGCTTTCAGAATCAAATTTTATCAAAATCACATTTTAATAAAATTTATTATTTATAACTTTTAATCCCATTATCATTATTCTTTTTATTTAATTGGTCATAAATAAATTTCAAATTTCTTCTTTAATAATGGATTAAGATTTGGAATAATTTAACTATAATGTAATTAATAATTATGAAATTTAATCCATACATCATAAACCATAAACCATTTTCCTAATACCATAAACCAAATAAATAAATAAATTATAAAACTTTTATTCCATATCCTGAAATAGAAAGAGTAGGTCGGTTTCTCCCCGCCATTTCATCAACGCTCGTCTCCCCAAATTGCCCTCCCAAACTCCCCCATTTGATGTGAAGTGAAGAAGAGCCCACGCCTTCATCTCTTTCTCTATTCCAAAATTCTTCCTCCATTTCCGCTTCCCACTTCCATAATTCAGTTTCCAATTTTCGATTCTTAGGGTTTACCACTTCAATCAGCAAGCAATGCCGGTGAATCTGACGGCAAACGCCATATCGGCGATAAACGGCGGCGACGTTAATTCGAAGCCGCTGGTGCAGGTGTTGGACATCAAGCTCATTGGCTCCACGCAGGAGCGCTACCGCCTCCTCCTCTCGGATTCCGTGGCAACTCAGCACGCCATGCTCGCCACTCAGCTCAATGACCGGGTGAAGACTGGCGGAGTCCGCAAGGGATCGGTCATCCAGCTTATCGATTACATCTGCAGCACTGTCCAAAACCGCAAGTAAGTTCTTCTCTCCGATCCCTCTATATTCTTTAATCACCTAGTGTAATTTTGTATAAGCTGTTCCGGTGTCTAACTCATGTGCTTCTATATGTTTTGTGCATGATCTTTGGTTTTTCTATTTGGTTTTAAGAGTTTTGGAGGAATTTGTTTATGGATGAGGAATTACGAGTTCATCTTAGCTTGTCTGTTTGTGTTCGGAAAGGATTGATGTTGAGCTGCGGTTAGCTGGCCTGGTAATTTACTTAGCGATTCTGGTCCTTTTTCCTTTTGAGCTTAGCTGGTGTTAGGTAGAAGTTTGGTGGTAGCTCTTTTGGTTCGAGTTTATTTTCCATTTCCAGTTCGTTGTGCATAAGAAAGAGTACATACACTTGGAAACCTTGATTTTTTCAGTTAGTTTTTGTATGTGTAAACAGTGTGAAAGCAATCATTTATGAGATTCGGACAGCAATAAGGAGTAAAAATCAGAAATTAGATCACATAATGCTTATAGATATGATATATTATACCTCAATTTTCAAGTATACAAAATATTGGAGCAGTACGATTGAGATAAAAGATCACACTTAAAGCACAGTGTGTTCTAGATGAGTTTGCTTGCTGTTTGTGGATTTGCAAACTCTGAGTGTGGAGACAGAGACAAAATTGACTTATCGGATTGAATGAAATGTTCAATAAAAATATTGCCTGAGTAGATCTGCAGGCGTAAGGCTGGAATGCAACTGTGATGTCCGTGTTCCAAAAGTAATGGTACTTGTTTGCATATTGGTAGTCGTAAGATCAGATCGAGCAGCCAATGATTCTTGCGCTGATATAAAATCTCTTCAATAAATGGTTGAATATGAAAGAGTTGAGTATTCGTGGCTTTAAATACTTCCAAATGAGAGTAAGTTGTCCAACTTTCCCAAAAGCATCTCTCAGTCACATTATTTGTAGGCTATGCTCATATATGCACTTCTGGCTCATTCTTGTCCATAAAGTTTGGTTTATTCTTGATAATATTAACACGATGAGGGTTTTTGTCAATAATTATTAGCTTATTGTCTTCTCAGAAAACTAAATCATGGAACTAACAATACGTCTGGTTGTTAGTCAAGCTGATAGGTGTTGGATGCTTGTGGTGTTGTCATCAATTCGGCCTACTGCTATGAGTTTGAATTGGAGTCTTTTGCTAAGCTCTATTCCATGCTGCTGAATGCAACTGAACAGATTTTAGGATAACACAGTCGATATTAAAGTGAAAGCGGGACATGCAACACCTAAATCTTAAAGCCAACACCATCAAACTGATTGGTGGGCATATATTCCCAAGCTTTATAGGCTGGGAACTTAATAACTGTGAATTGTGCTTGCAGGATCATTGTGGTACTAAACATGGAAACAATCATTCCAGACTGTGATGTAATTGGCAACCCAAAAATGCTCTCTGAAGCTGATTCAGTGACTCAAAAGCCAGCACCTGATATGCATTCTAGACGACCACCATCGATAAACAATAATAATGTTGGTTTGCAAACTTCAGCAGTTACAAGCTTTAGTCAGGTAAAAACTTCGGGTTTGCAGAATCAAGGCAGCAACACTCAGAGTTTCCGTCCCACTGTACAGCCACCATACCAACCTCCTCCAAATTATAAACATCATGGGGCAATCATGAGAAATGAGGCCCCAGCACGCATTATCCCTATTGCCGCTTTGAATCCTTATCAAGGTCGATGGGCCATAAAGGCACGTGTGACAGCAAAAGGAGATCTTCGACGCTACAACAATGCAAGAGGAGATGGGAAAGTATTCTCCTTTGATCTCCTAGACTCAGATGGAGGGGAAATCCGGGCAACATGCTTCAATGCCGTAGTTGACCGTTTTTATGATACTATTGAAGTTGGAAAAGTCTATGTGATATCGAAGGGTAGCTTGAAACCTGCCCAGAAGAATTTCAACCATCTGAAGAATGAGTGGGAAATATTTTTGGAAACAGCATCGTCTGTGGATCTTTGTCCAGATGAAGATGCTTCCATACCGAGGCAACAGTTTTCATTTAGACCTATTAGTGAAATTCAAAATACTGAAAGCAATTCTATACTGGATGTAATTGGTGTTGTAGTAACTGTAAATCCTTCTGTTCCTATCTTGAGAAAGAATGGAATGGAAACACAAAGGAGAATTCTGAACTTGAAGGATCAATCTGGGCTTAGTGTTGAGCTGACATTATGGGGAGAATTTTGCAACAGGGAAGGACAGCAGTTGCAGGAAATGGTAGAAACTGGAAACTTTCCCATTTTAGCTATCAAAGCTGGAAAGGTTAATGACTTCACTGGGAAGTCCGTCAGTACCATCTCCGCTACTCAGTTATTCATAAATCCAGACTGTTCTGAGGCTAACAGCTTAAGGGACTGGTTTGAGCACGGTGGAAAAGACATTGCTTCTCATTCTATATCTAGAGAAGTTATGCCTGGCGGATCAAAAAATGAAACACGCAAGACTATGGCACAGATAAAAGATGAAGGGCTTGGGAGGTCCGACAAGCCGGACTGGATCACCGTTAAGGCAACCATATCTTTCATTAAAACAGACAATTTCTGTTACACAGCTTGCCCGTTGATGATTGGTGACAGGCAGTGTAACAAGAAAGTGACTAAGTCAGGGAACTCTAGATGGCTATGTGATAGGTGTACTCAAGAATTTGAAGAGTGTGATTATAGATACCTACTTCAAGTTCAGGTTCAGGATCATACTGGGTTGACATGGGTGACTGCTTTTCAGGAAACTGGTGAAGAGATCTTGGGTTGCTCAGCCAAGGACTTGTACCTGTTAAAATATGAAACTGAAAATGATGTCAAATTTACTGAAATTATTCGGAATTGTCTTTTTACGGAGTTCCTCCTTAGGCTTAAAATCAAAGAGGAGATTTATGGTGATGAACAGAGGGTGAAAATCACAGTTGTCAAGGCAGAGAAGGTGAACTATTCCGAAGAAAGTAGATTTCTGTTTGACATGATTGCCAAGTTTCAATTGCGTTGAGAAATAGAATGACGACTCAAGTGTTTGTTGTTTTCTGTAGTATTTTTCTAGGAAGATATTAACCCTTAGCAGCACTGAAACACCAGTTTAAGTTTGATATTAGGGATTTTTTCTCATTTATCGTATAAGTATACAGCAATCACACATGTAATTCATCACATGTTAAACTCCAATTTAGCTGTCCTGTGGGTGTATTCAGATTCATTTTCCAGAAATAATGCCATATTCTTCTTCACTTCTTCCGCTGTGAGTAGAGCCAACTGCAGTTCTTCATCTCTTCTGTCGGTGGAAACACCGATGAAGAAACTTTGAGCAGCCATTTCTCTGCTGTCGATGTTGGTGTATGTTAAGTTTAAATCATTAAGTTGATCAATTCCTCCTACTAAAATGAAAAAGATTTCTCATCCGAAAGTCTTCTTTCTATTTTATCTATCTTATTAGGTGCCAATAATGGATTGGTAAATTGGGGTAGGCAACTGCGAGTTTGTAATTGATCTAATACTACGAACAGGTTTCTATAAGAATTAAAGCCAACAGAACCAACAATTACTCTTTTTCACCAAAAGTAGTGATGATAAACATTGACAAATTTCATAGATACACATATGGAAACACATCAAAACACAAAAAGCAAATCCTCTCAGCTCCGCTTGACAGGATCAAAGTTGGCCACACCAATCACAGCACCAACGATGGCTGTCAGCACAACACCCCCTGCCGCGATGCTGAGCAAGAAGTTCTTGAGAGACGGAGAGACGGCCGCCTCAGCCACGTCGGGGACGACCATGGAAGCCGTCAATGCAGCGGCTGTCAATCCAGTGACGACCTTCTCCTTCAACGAGGCCTTGACTTCAAACTTTCCAACTGGCTTCGACACAATCTTGGATGGCCTGACGGGCAACGGCTTGAGGAAGGCATCGGCACTTGGTTGCCTCTTTTGGCCTGCACGGGCCAACGGCAATGCCATGGATACTGCAGAAGTGGAAGCCATTCCTTTCTGTGTCTGCTCTCTCAACAGGTTCTCACTCGGGCAAGTTGATGCTTGTTCTTGCTGTTAAATGAATATGCTCTTGGGGTTAGGAGTGTATTTGGAGGGGATTGGATGGTGGGGTGTTGAGAAAGAGAAGGAATGAGAGGTGGAGAATTGAGGGTATCTCAAGATTTGTCCGACGTGGCAGCTTCTCACTTGGTTGTGGTGATAAGGTTATCACTTTGCTATTACCAAAATTTTCAACATTTGGGACAAACAACCATATGATTTATTCACTCATCATTACAGTAGAAGGAATCAAGAAACATCCAACCTCATCCATGAACTACAAATACAAGATAAGATGATAAGCCAACGTGGCAATAACCCAAATCATATTTTTCACTTCCCTCACCAAAACTACAACACTCTTCTCTCCACACATCCACTCACCCACCCCCCAATGGCTTCCCAACTCTGATCACTCCCACCACCACACCCACCACACCACCACACCCACAAACCCTTCATACCATCAGATCAAAGTCACTGTCGCCACCGCCACCTCCACCACTGCATCCCCACCCTCACTCCTCTCACGCCGCCGTGATTTTCTGTCCCTATCAGCCCTCACCCTATTCTTATCACCTGTTTCATCAGCATTGGCAGCTTCCGACGAGGAATACGTAAAGGAGACAGAGGAGGTGATCAACAAGGTCAGAACTACCATCACCTTGGACAAGAATGACCCAAACGTCGCCACCGCAGTGGCGGAGCTTAGAGAAACATCCAACTCTTGGGTGGCTAAGTACCGGAGGGAGAAAGCCCTCTTAGGCCGCGCCTCCTTCCGGGACATGTACTCAGCGCTCAACGCAGTTTCCGGCCACTACATCAGCTTTGGACCCACAGCTCCGATCCCAGCAAAGAGAAAGCAAAGAATCTTGGAAGAGATGGACACTGCAGAAGCTCTACTGAGGGACGATGAAAATGTGGCTATCAAAATTTTTTGGGTATATTGTGTAATTCATGTACTTGTATTTGATATGATTATATAATGAGGTGTATTTTGAGGGAAACGTACGAAGTAAGCTTATCAAATTAGCTACAAATCTACACCCAATTTTCATATTCTAACCTCTCTCGTATTGTATTTTGAACATGTGTTTACTGTTAGTAAGCCCATTAATTATTATAGAGAAAATGTTACTACTTTGAACAATACAAATTTGTGTTTTGATTTACTTTTATTTAGCTTTTATGTTAAAATCAAATCTAAAAGATTGAGGTGATCTCTATCTTTGTTCGTTTACATCGATATTTGTTGTGATCGAAATTTATTATTTGCAATAAAATTTATAATGTGATGTAGGAAAATAAAGACGCTGTGCTTTTTGGATTGGAGATAATAAAAGAGGGTCAACATGAAATTAATCTTTGATTTTTCTTAACTATATATATATATATATGTGTATATGACATTGATTAAACTATGTAATATTATTGAAAAAATTATGTTTACTTTATTATCTATATAAGTTCAATTTAACTGAATATGATCCATTGCATGCAGCCATACACATATTTATTAATCACTTTAAGTTGAGGATGTTTGTAGACTATTTTTTTTCTACCATTTATTGTATTTTTAAACTAATAATTTCATATTTTTTATTCTTTTACAATGTTTCAAAATTTTATTTTAAAAATTAAGTACTATAAGTGCATTATAGTATATGAGCATGCTCTATACATATGTATGAAAAATAAATTCTATTCAATATTGCATTATAGGGTAAATTATATTAACATTTGAAGTTAGGTCAAATTATACAAACACTCATATTTTTCGTAAAATTATAGCTATACCCTTTGAGGGTGTCAGTGTAATGTTTTTAAGGGGTATTTGTATAAGCTTTGCATTTGAAATATCTATGCCTGAATTATTGTGTGCATGATGTTGTTGTTACCAAGGACAAGAGAATTGCAGAAATATTCAAGTTTTCCTATTCTTGAACTACACTTCCCACCATTGCAAGAAGTAAATGTTCATGATTTTGGATAGTTTGAACATTTCTCATGCAAACAACTGCGTTCTTTGTTGCTTTTCTGAGGTGAAAACGTTATCAAAAAGGTGTTGGAGATCTCCAAGGAAATGAGACAACTAGTTACCCCACTATGCAAAAGAAACAAAGAATTACACTCCCAAGCTCTCCAACTCGGAACAAAATTTCATCACCGTGCAATAGTATTAGGCACCGGCATTGCTTCACCAACGTAATTGATCTGCACTTCCTGAGGGAGAAGACGGTATTTAATGCCGACCTCCTCAAAGATTTTCTTGAGTTCGAAGACTAGATCAGATGCGGTTGCCCTCTCTCCAGCATTCTGGAAATTTATGGTGTGAGATACGTAGAGGGCCATTATCATCTTGTTCACGTCCACGATTTCCTTCATCTGCACACTGTGGTTGGGACTCCAGTTCTGAGGCTTACTCTCCAAGTATCTGAACATTAGATGCACTAATCATTACAATCTCAATGAAATCAAAAACCATTTGCAAGGACAGGGGAAAAAGAACAAGATTTTACTCATAATATATGAACAAACACAGTCCTTTTAGCTTGGTCATGATGGGCAGTTAGTGATGTCTGCCTTTGTCCTAATCTTGTTTTACTTCAGAAATGTATGAGAATTTAAAAGATAGCGCGGACAATCAAGAAAAAGAATCATGTTGTAGTGAAAATACGGCCTTGATAGTGGGAACATATCGGATAATAGGGGCTGAACGAGGAGCGAGGAGTTGTCTAAGGTTTCCGATAAGATTAATGTCAATTGACAGACCTCAGGAGAAGTATCCCATCCATAATTTACAGCAGAAAGTTGGGCAAGACTATCAGTTCCCAGGACATCAAGCTTCATGCGAGGATTCCTACACAAAGTAGATTCACCTAAGTTCTTCAGTGTTCATTAACCAGTTCTTGCATAAAAGTAAACTTGCTTCTTTGTCTTAAGAGATCCCAAGATCCTCTATTTGATTATTTTTAAATTCAAAAGTTCAGGTAAAGAATCAGTACTCATAATAGTTGCGTAAAAGGCATACATGTTCCTTCACTTTTCACACTTCAAAGCATAAGAAGTTCGAGAAAACATACGCTTTTATTTTGGCTTTCAAAGCAGCGATGCTCTCAACCGAAGTGTTAAAATCAACGGCGAATTCCACAGCGTCGCCCATCTCTGGGCTTCGGTTAAAGTTGCTGATCGGTTTGGTAGCCAAAATTGCATTAGGATAGCACACCTTTTCATTGTCGGCTTTCAGAAAGATTGTGCTCAAAATATTCATCTCATCCACTACCATCTGCAGAGTTTCCAAGAATTAAGATAATGAAGAAGATTAAACAGAAGAAAAGGTGTTTGACGGGCAACGATAAGTTACCTGCACACCATCAACGACACATCGATCACCAACATCAAATGGGTGCACCACAAATACGAATATGATGGCTTCAAATATCATTTTAGCAGTGTTGCCAAACATAAAGACGACTAGTAACAGTTGTGATGAAATGAAGACCAAAACTTTGGTGGTTGTTATTTCCATCAGAAGTAACCATAGGATAACTATCACAAGCAGTACCAATCCTGAAGCAATCTTGTTTAGCTCCTCTATCGCTGTTTTGGCATCGTTCAGTGACACTGCGAGGCACTTTCTCTCATTATAGGCCTTCACCTGCATACAAAACAAATCTAAGTTTCTTAAAACATCCAAAGGACGAACTTTGAAATTGAAGGTAGAAGCAAACAAGACGTTCTTACAACCCAATTTTTGAAGGCTGATTTTTTAATACGTCTTGACTCTGCAGCCCCTTCAAAAAGTGGAATAGCATTGTCGACTTCTTCTTTTGGCATGAAAAGTAAGAGGTCGTCTTCGTCAATGTACCTAGTCCATGCAGCAATGTCAACTTAAAGAAGCAAAGAGAGACTAGAACAAGTAGAAAAGTAACTAAATGTTCCATTCTTACTTGTGGCCCGGCTTTGCGACATTCCTAAATATTCTTTTGGCAGCATCTCTTGCTTCAACCTCACTTGTAATTACTTTTGGCCCTTCAGATTCTTCCTCAACACTCTCATCAAGTACCTCAGAGATAGTCGGCAATTCTGAATTCCTTACCACTCTAATCAACCCTCCCATTGTCCAAGCGGAAACCTTCTCTCGTTTCATCTTGTAAAGTTTATCTACATTTATTACCTCACCGCTCTTCTCTTGCTTTCCTGTTTTCAGTTTGTTGAAACTCAATTGCCCGCTAATTCTAGAAGCAGCATCGCTTTCCACAATTGGAGCCCCTGACAAGGCCTGAAGAATATACTGATGAAATATGGATTCTTGAATCCTGTCAAAGTATGTTCTAACATGAAAAGATGAAGCTACCAATTTGATCAGTAAAGTTTTCACCATCCACAGAACTGCCCCAACAAGAGTAGATACAATACCTCTAGTTATATAATTTAGAACTCTAGAGGTTTCCTCCGATCTTTTAACCCCTCTGTTGATCAGCAGAGCCCATGCCAGAAGAATCAGGGCCAACCAAATGACAACACGCACGCTCTTTTTCAAGCCGAACACAAAATACAAAACCTTCTTCTTGAGAAGAAAGTTCCTTTCAATCAAGAAAACAAGTGCATTCGTAAACCATTCCGTGAACAGACGACCGCAAAAGATTACCAACACCAGCACAGACCATTTCCACAATTCCAAGCTCCAAATTTTGAAATCCTTTAACTTGTTAACTGTTAAACTAGCAATTAAAACAGCCATTATGCATACAAATGCAGTCCATTCAATCATAACCATCACTTTCACTTTCTTACCTCTCTTCACCTTGTCAAGCTTAACATTTTCAGTCTCGTACACCTTATCATCATCATCATCATCATCGTCATCGTCATCGTCTCCTCCAACAGACGCCATCAAAGGCGTCCTTGGCGTGATCGGGGCCGACGTTTTTGGAGTACTATTAGGATTAGCTTTTAAGGAAGGAGAAGCCATGTTTGGTGAACTGATAACTGGTGACTTTGCAGGGGCAGTTTGAGCATTCTCCGCAGCTGGCTTTGAGTTGGTTGAGAATTGAGGCTCAACAATTCTTGATTTAGGCTTAGAATAAGCTGATTTTGTCAGAGTTCTTCGCCTCATGGCAGGTCCGATTGGTGGTTTCCCAGAGAGGTCTGTAAGAGGAGCTGGAATTTGACTTGGAATGATTATCTGTGCTGGCGGAGTTGGATTTTGATTTGTCATGTTCACCTGAGCAGGGGCAGAAGTGCTCGCGAACAAGTTCATTTGAACTCTGGTCACCTGCTCCATGGATTCAGAATCGCCATTTTCTTGAAAATCAGAACCATTCCCTGGATTTTCTTCAGACCCCGGAGCCTGAATCTGCACAACAACATCAAAGTTTCCTCCCTTCTCTTTTAATGATATCTCACTTTCCATGGAAAAAATTTCTGTAAGGGCAGCTGGTGACAACCCAACCCCTCAATCTCTGCTGACTGATGACAAATATACAGTACAAAAAAACAAAATTCTTGACCGAAAATTGGATGAAGCTTGAATCCCAGAAGCTCCAATCAGCACCAGAGAATTAAGGGCAACTGGAAATTCAAGAATTTGAGAGAAAGCAATTGGTTTGAAGGGCTGCTCAAATAGTAGTACATACCCTACACCCAGTCAGCATAAGAGCATTGACATTTCATTCCAGTCAAGAAAAAACAGTACAGGTTGCAAATAGGCAGTTTTTGATTCATATCCTCAAGAAGAATCAAAGAATGGGTGGAGACAAAACAGTTTATTAATAATTCCCATGTGCTAATTTCTTTTATTGATAGACTGAGATCTTCTCATACTTTCAGAATTTTATAGTTATGTTGCAGAATGGGGATAATGTTACAATAATATTCATGGATTAGAAATTATTGAGGTCTTGGAAAACAAGAAATATCAAATTTTGTAGCTTAATTGAAAGGTATAGCTGTTGCTGTTCATGGCGTCATGACTGCTATTTCTTATGCGAAAAAATGAAGGCAAGTTACATAAAAATGACAAAACGAGTCTGATCCATTTGCCCAAGAAACTGAAATCCACAAGTTTATGAGATACGTTTAAATAAAGACCAAAGGCAAATTGCAGCCGCCTATGTACTATATATTCCCTTGAGCCCATTAACTTCTTGTTTTCTATCGATGGAATATATTGACTCGTGCGATGACGTTAATCATAAAATGAAAATTTCTCAATCAATTAGATTAAAAGTGAAAAGACTTTAAGTTACGGGATTAAAAGTGTTATTTTTTCTATATTATTAGTACTGCTACATAAGTTACGATTTGAAAAATCATTCGGAATGTTGAACTTCTCAGATGAATATCACAATGTATAAATATTGATACTTCTTAAAACATATTATTGGATAATTTTAATTAGATTGATTGACCATTTCATATATGTAATTATGATATTGTTGTTGTAGAGAGATAAGTGGTTTAGGTAGCAAAGTAGGCAACTTTGGCTGCGGCTGAGATAGATATGTATGATTATGGTTGTAAGAGAATAGTAATCAGTCAAGGCATGTGATTGTTGTGGTAAAAATATTGAGAAATAATTGTATTGCAGTAGTTTATCAGTCTTACCTAACACCACTTCTCCATGTATTTTCTTGGAAAATGCAAATTTAGGACCAAATCCAATGATTGAAAAACCAAGAATGAAGTTGGATCTCTTGTCCAAATATATCTACTTACCTCATTGTTTTGTGTTTGTTTTAGTATTTTCTTTGATGCACCTACTACTCCATGTCTCTTTCAGTTACTTTGTGTTTGTTTTAGTACAATCTTGGTTCTTTTTAACTAATTATATGTTAGAACTGTTATAATTGCCTAGCTTATGATTGTATTTGTTACAAAACAATAACTCTCACGATAAATCTCCTAAGAAACACCCTAACAGTTGATGATCCAATACATCGTGTCTCCTAAGAAACACCCTAACAGTTGATGATCCAATACATCGTAGTTAAGGTATTGGGTTCGAAATTTTTTAAATAAATGTGTCAACGGAATACGTGTCTAGATAGGAAAAGAAAAAGAAACTCATGTTATTACAATAGTAGTTATAAAAGTGAAAAGTAGATTGGTATTTTCAATGTCAAATATTATGATTCCTATTTCATCTTTTTATGTTCATGGACACAATAAGAGATCTTGCTGATGAGTTTTATCTTGAAACCAGACAAATAGTGTAGGAATTTGTACCGCCATCTAAATTCAGATTAAAATTCATTTTGAGACAAATTTAGGGGTGTTCAACAAAATCATCAAAATCGTTCCAACTCAAACTATTATCGTAATTAGTGGAATAATGATGGGTTGGGTTGATTGTAGGCTAATTTTAAAAAAAAAAATCGTATTTTTATCATTGGGTTAGATTTTATATTTAGTAGAACGTATAAACCGCATTCATAGCATTATTATTCTTATTGTCATCGTTGTTGACATCAATTTTTTTCAATAAATTGCCAACTAAAAGCTCAAATTTCTTTACATATTTTAAGGATAATGAATTAGCAATAAACCCGTACCAAATTTGAACTTTATGCATTTTGATGGGTCGATCCAAAATAAATACAAAAATTTTTCTTTAATTGAAGCATGATTAAGTACGATCCATGTAAAACACATAATGTTCAAACTTAATAAAAGTGGGTTCAAGGTACCTAAGTTCTTGTTCATGCTTATCAAAAGGGATATGTAGCAAATCCACAACAAAGCAAAGCCCAAAGAACTCTTTCTCATAACGAAGTACAGTAGCCGTGAATGTTTCATATCTTCATTGGCATCAAATCTTCAAACACTAATACCATATTCCAAGATGACATATAATACTTTACAAATTTGGAGAAGATTAAACATCCACCTCAAAAATAGCTCCCCAACTATTAAATCCCACTTCAAGTATTGTAACTCCTTTTCATTTAAATTTATACTAAGTTTATTTATCCATGCTACAATTTTTTATAAATTATATAAAATTTGATAAAACACAAATTAATAATAAAAATAATGACAATTATAATACTTAATTAATAATTTGGCAAGATCTATCGGTGTATGTCACGTGACTTTTCCGTTACTTATTGGACGAAAAAATTACATGAGAACTAAAATTGAAAATCTTTTGATTTATAGGATGCAATGTGAGAAAGAAAACAGAGGATAATACTGGATATGAAAGAAAACCATAATAAAGTAAACTAAATTATGGAACTAAAAATATGATTTTTCCAATCAAGCGACCATCTTGAATGTTGCTAATTAATTTGGTATGTGAATTTATTACTTTTGATTTTAGAATATGTATTTTGATACTATATATATATATATATATATATATATATTATATATATATATATCAATCATTTATTTAGATAGGTGAAGTTTAAAATCTATTGAATTTTATAGGTGAGATAACTTTACGAACTATAAAAATATCAACATATCAAAGACCTTAAAACCTGTTCCAACCCAATTAGACCGCAAAATATGGATTTGATAATTGTCATATTGGGTTTGTGTTAAAATTTTTAAAAACCATAAATATTGAATCGGGCCAAAAAAATTACTTAAATTGACCTAGCGTGCATTGCTTACACTGCTAACTAAATCAACTTTTTCAATGTTTCTTCGTTATAATAGGATAACTATATTAACACCCACTGAGGTTAGATCAAATACACAAACATTTTCGTATTTTGCAAAATTACAACTATATCTAGGAGGTATTAATATAATATGTTTAGGGAGTGTTTGTGTAAGATTTGTCTCTTAAAAATGAGTGTATTTATAATTTTATAAAAGAAAGAGGATTTCAATATAATTTATCTTTTAGAATATGAATATTATCCTAACATTGAATAATTTTGGAGGGTTCTGATATTAATTCACAAGTTGTAAAACTCGAGAATCAGTGCACAACTCTTGTGGGCATTTGCTGTGATGACAAACAGCCTCTGCCAGAAATTAACTGGCGTCTACAAAAACAATAAAAAGGGAGTGTTCTGATATATATATATATATCAATCTTCAACACTGTCTGTACTTAATTATGCTATGAAAGATCAAACATGTTTCTCCCACCATCTCAAAAAATAACTCAAAGAAAAGTAATGGTATTTGTCGAAACAAAAATTATGATTTACGCCCCACAACTTAATTTTTTATGATTTTGATTCCATTAAATTTAGTACTTGCCATATTTAGTTTCATAAATTACAAAAATTTTGCAATTTTAGTTCCACCCACAAATTCGATTTAAATATTTAATGGAGTATGTACAAATCATATTTTCCCTTCGTTAAATCAATGATCAGTTACTTAACGGAGCACGTACAAATCACGTATTTGTTGGGACTAAAATTGAAATTTTTTCCAATTTATGAATCTAAATTTGATAAGTACTGAAAGAATGAGATCGCAAAACATAAAAATAAATTAAGCGACCTAAATTGTAATTTTTCCTTTGTCAACAATTCGATTATATATTGTTGAATGTCAATGTCAAAATGTAAGGACCAGACTGAATTGTAAAATAATAGTCTACCAAATACTGGCGACACGCTTGAATGATTGAATCCACACCGTAGATTGCTATTCTCTGACAGCAACATCACACCTTCGCATTCATTGATTACATTAACTTCTTCCAATGTACCTATGCATGAAAACCAGAATTATCTTCAGAGATTGAGAGAGCTTATCTCAATCCATTTCTCTCACAAAACCTTGTTATAATAATAGGATAAATTGCATCGACACCCCTCATTCATAACTTAATTATAAATACGTCCCTATTGAGGTGAAGATTATAATTACCGGACTCTAATCGGTAGGATTGGTTTTTACGTGGGATATTTCAAAAGTTATCCGTCACAAGATTTTAATTGTAATTTAATTTATTATTTTTTTTAACTAAAATGCCCTTATGACCAAATTTCATGTAAGACATCTCTGGTCACTTTGCCGATTTTATCTTGCTACTTTTAAAGTGAAAATTACAACAACAAGATAAAGAGGGACGTAGAAAATAAACAAAAAATAAGTGCTAATTTTATTATCTATTTTTTGCATTTTGGTCGTTCAGCTAAATTTTATCTAATATTTTTCCTTTCTTCCTACTTAGAAGAGAAGAGTAAGAGTATCTAAATGCTTTTACACTTTTCTAATTAGGTTAGCAATGTTATGAAATCCTTAAAATGGAAGTAATTGTAATTTTCAAACTTATAGGGATGTATTTGAAATTAGATCAAATTTTAAAGGGTGTGGATGTAAGTTACCCTTATAATAATATATTGTACAACTTGGTCTTGTGTTTCTTGTCTTCATTGCTTATACCTCAACACCCCACAACTCTATTGCAGAAAATTCTGAAACTTGACAAGAAGCCTCTAGCCTTTCCTCCAAGCTACATCGCCATGGGAGACGCTCCAAGTCCCCATGAAGCAATTCATCCAGTACCTTCCCCACCAAGATCCAACATCAACATGCTGTACTACGGCCTCGTCGTGGTCGGCACAGCAGCAATCGTGCTTGCACTGTACAATCTCATAATAATAAAGATGTGCGCAGATTTCACGGATCATGGGTCCCGACAAAGGACTGGCCGCGGCAGGGGAGCTGCCACCACCTGGAGGTTCCACCCCTGGAATATAGACTTTGTTTCCAGTTTCAAGTACAAGAAAGATGAATCGGTGGAAGATGAAGGTTATGATTCTCAGTGTGCAGTCTGCTTATCGGTGTTTGAAGAAGGGGAAGAAGTAAGGCAGCTACCCAAGTGCAATCACTTATTCCATGCTCAGTGTATTGATATGTGGCTCTATTCCCACATGGATTGTCCCCTTTGTCGGTCGCCGGTGGAGCCGCCTATCGCCCAGCGACGTGCAGTCCCTCAGCGGCAGGAGCATTCCCGTGAAGGGTTGCTAGGTCCAAGCAGCTTAGTTTAGAAGCCTTACAACTATTCACATGTATGAAAGCAACATTTTTTTTGTACATAATGTGCAAAGGCTGGTTTGTGTAGGCCTGGCGTGTGGACAGATGATAAAAACAAGGAATATGTACAGAAAGTTTATCCCAAGATACTGATTGTAAATTGGTCATTTGCAATGCGACGGTACATGTTAGATGTTTTAGAATGGTTAAGACAACATTTCGAAGCCGGCTGCCGCTACTTCTGTTTAACTTGTTCTCCTCAAATAACTTTCTTTACACCTTTTGTCCTCCTCCCCTTTACCATTCAGCCATATACTTATCACCTCCTTTGAAAAGTGTTAAACCCGATGGGAGTAACCGTAACTATAATCAGAAACTTGCAGTGTTGTATCTTTCCCCGCGTATCTTTTCCCCAGCAGACAAAACACGACAGTGTGCTTCGAGTAAGGTACAATGTCATTCTATCCAAGGATGCAAAGAATCCGTCTCTTGGCATGTTAGATTATGAGATCACAGGTGTGTGCGATAATTGAAATATTATTGAAAATCTTAAGCTGTACCAAACCATGTATTTAATTATCTCAATCAAATGTTACAAAGCCACATAGTGTGATGTCCGGTCTCACCAGAACAATCTATATTACAAGCCAATTACATCCTCCTCAAATTGTCTAACCTGGCCTGGAGGTCACTGTCTATTCCGCCATCATCGTTTCCAGTCGCTTCAGCTTGTGGAACCTTATTCTTTGCAGCTGGGGCAGCTACAGCTGAGGATGGTGCATTAACAAGCTGCATTGACAGAAAACCATTAATTCAACTGTGATACAGAGATATTAATGTGCATGGTAGAAAAATAGAGAAGCACTGAAACTATACCTCAGAATTGATGTCGATGCCAATCTCGTCAAGAACCTGACTCACCAATTCTTCCGTCTCTTCCTCTTCTTCATCTCCTTCCAATGCATCATCAATGGCATCTGCCATGACTTCACTGGTTAGTTCCATCTTCTCATTCTGCCTTTCAAATTCTTGCATTATCCTCTGCAGAGATGGTAGGTTCATCTGCCTATTCATCTGCCCCATTGCCTTAGTAACGCCTTTCATTGCCTCCCCCATTGCTTGTGTTGATTTTAAAGTCTGATGAATAAATAAATGCAATTATGGAAACAGCTTGCAAAATTACTTTCAGAAATATCATTGGAAAATATTCTTTAGTGAGACAACTCATCTCGAACGAAGGTTAGATATGACCGCTGGACAAAATTATACCAGCACTTCATGTCAAATTAACAGAATCAGCAGGCTGGATCCAAAAGTTGTTCTAAATGAACGAGCATAATATGCAGAATCTAATTCATATAGCCACGAGGTCGAAACAAAAGCAGAGGTTTATATAATTCACAAATTCAATATTTTGGAAACTGTAAACAACCACATGGCATCAACTGCAGGAAGGTAATGTGGAAGTTGTTTTAGAATCATTTAAGCTGTTCATATTCATTTATATCCTTTCTACCACTTACAGGAATAGCTCAAGAGCCATTAGCAAGACCCTACATCTTCAGCAAGCATACTACTCCTAACTGTAAGAACAAATTCATATATACAATGCAGTAGTTGTGCAAACAAAAACCTGATGCCAAAGAATATAGAAACCCATAGAAATTTTTACTTCATCCATATAAAACCAGATTAAAAAATTGATAAAATCTTAAGAAATAGCTTTAAGTAGTCAATAGTGTTAACCTACCTGAATTCTGAGAGATACACCTTGAAGCTGAGATTTAAGCTTGTAAAACTTTTCAATCTGATGTCGAGTTCTGATCAGATCTTTGGCCATCACCTTAACAGCTCCCTGCAACAAATACACTTTCAAATAAACAACTAAATAATTGTATTTGGAGGGGCCAGCAGTATAAAGCATCGTATACATTTGAGCTCATTTTGTATGAATAAGATCAGAAAAAGGTTGAAGAGATCAAAATGGAGCAGGTCTAAGGACAGCCTCCCGTAAGAGAGATCACCAATTGCAAGAACTAGAACAAATATAACTCAATAATTGAAACAACCAGAAAGGGAAAACTCCTCCAGTACAATTTTTGTGCAACATTGCAAACAAGTTTAACATCTGCGTCCACTCGAATACGAAGACTAGAGATCTGCTGATAATCCTATATTTGACTCAAGCTTTAATTGTAAACCATCAAAGTAGAGTTAGGTTTACTCGTGTGTGTGTGTGTGTGTGTGTGTGTGTGTATTATATTTTCATATGTCATACGTAAATTATTTATTAAGCCAACATATGCTTCATCACGGTAAACATTACATGTTTGATGACATGTTTTTTACAATCCTTGACGGATAGATTTTAGAATTTGACCAGATCTTTGAAGAAGGAAAAACATAAAGGGGAAGCAAAGAAAGAGTAAAAGAATCCATGTCGTGAACCTGCTTCACCTTGCAGGTTTTCAACATTGAAGATCTCTAACTTTAAGTCTTATTCATAAAAAAAATAATTCTATAAGGAACTCAGCCTTTTCTATTGATTGTTAGATTTCACTCTGAACAGCCATATTTGAGTAACTAAGAGTTTTACTGAATCCATATTGCATCATCATCATAGAAAGAAAACTTGATATGAAAGAAACACAAACAGAGAAAAAGAGCCACTTGTGCTAAGAATATAAAAAAGTGAATACCATCTGCCCTTGCTTGGCACTTTTCTTTATCTCTGCAATGAGTTTCTTCTCTTGCGTTTGCAAACCCTGTCTCTCCCTCTCTATTTCCCGAATCGATTTATCAAGCATTCTCTTATTTTCCCGCAGAAGCTCTGCAAGATACGACATTATATGTCAAAAAGCAGATGAGCAAGTACAAAAACCATATTCTGATATACACTCCCAGACTGATTTATGAAGCACTCTCTTATTTCTGACCCTTTGCATCAATACATGGAACTACATTACCTACATGTTTCCAAACATTAGAAAATAGGAAATATGTTCCAATGAATTTACTACATTTGCCCTATTGCATTCATGCTTTACGCCAGAAGAATGGAAGTACTATATAGATTATAGTTCATATTTTGTGGAATATAACACATGTAAGTGGAGATAAATAATGGAAAGCAATCAATTTATTTGCCACAGAAAGAAAAATCCCACTCACTACTCAGCCTAACTCAATGGTTTTAAAACCCTACAATCTACATATTGAATTGGCTATACTCCGTCTTCTTCTACATATTGCACCGTGCAGTACTCTCAACAGAACAGCTACAACCTAACACAACCAATCACTTCACAAGTTTCTGTATATATATCAACATCGTGTGACACAAAAGATTACCATCTTCCTTCGTAATACAATCATATTTCGATATCACCTAAATTTCATCCAAAACCCCAAATTCTCCTCGACAAAAAGAATGTCTCTCCTATCCGATTAAAATCAAGACAGTAAGCCTCAGTTCATTCCAACAGATCATCCGCATGAGAAAACTTTGTCATCGATACAAATTCAACCAAATAAACAACAATCCTCATAATAAAAAAAAAACAGAAAAAAGAAAATAGCCAAAAAAAAACAGCTAAAAATCCTGAAAAAAAAACTAGGAGACACACCTGCGGGAGTCTTCCTCTTCCCAAAAAGAAAACTCATGGCGATCGGTTGATCGATTAATTCCGGCAAACAATTCGGATCGGCGATCGAATTACTTGTCCTAGAAGAAGACTTTTTCGCTGGTTTCCTGCTGATAATATAAACAATACAGAGAATTATAGTTGCAAAAAAGGGGGTTTGCAGCCAAAATCCTTACGCACTGACGCGGTATAGAATACGAATATTATTTGAGGAGAGTAACGCGGAGAAGATTTTAGTTGGCTTTTGTTTGATCCAACGGCTAGAGATGGATTGACGCGTGGCAAGATCATAAAAGCTGGGCCGAAGGATCCAATTTAAGACATCAGGTGGGCTGGATTGAAAAAATGAATTCAAATATGTTTGGGCCTTTTACCCCTTATATCTTTTTGAGGCCCAATAAAGGTGGCAAACCGAACAGACAATAATCTTAATATATCATAAGAGTATATCAATTTAATTATATGTACGTCCCTGATCTATGATTTATTTATATAAATTATTTTTATCTTTTGAAAATAATACAGACACCATGAAAAACATTAATATCATTTACACAAATTATTATAATTTTTTCAAAAAATTACACGCACACTCTCCAAAAACGTCAACAATGTTACAAAAATTACCTTTATTTTTTGGTGTTAGAGGTGGTTTTTAATTAAGCAAAATATATGAATGATTTGTGCGAATAAATTAGATATTAAGGAGTTTTAAATGTAATAATAATGCTTTTAATATTTTATTTCAGTGAGGTCTTAAACTTTATTCAAATTTGGAATCTCACAACAAACACATTATTGCGGAACTTCTACATCAAACACACTACAGCTATAAGGTGTGTTCTTTGTTAGTTTGTTGGAGGAAAAGGCGCAAGGGTTTGGGATTGACTAGCATCGCATCCAGACATCAATGGGCATCCAATATGTGAATATTGTTAGATGAGCGATGCTTGGAACTCTGCGAATTTGAAACCGTCGTTCATGATTAGATAACGCTTGGAAGTACTTTTATTACCATCCACACCATTGGAGCGTGTATGATAAGATATGATTATACTAACGGCCACATGATTTTTTTTATCAAATAATTAACAATTGAACTAAAATTTTACCAAAAAATATAAATATAAAACTAAAATTAATTATTTCGATAAACATAAGATAAAACCTGTAAAGGGCCCTATAATTTAAAACTAATATTATAATTTTCTCTCTTTTTCATCAAATTTTTAAGAATAAACTTAGAAACACAAAAATAAAAAAATGTGTGAAGGGTTTTAGTAAATTAGAGGGCAGGTGCAGGGGCAGTGAGAGTAGCAGCAGCTTTTTCGGCCTGTGACTGTCTCTCTTCTTCTTCTTCTTCTTCTTCTTGTTTTATTCTCTTTTGGGCTCTCAGACCTTTTGAATACTGTTGTTGTTTGCACCTTTTCTCCACTTCAACATCTAAAAGATAAAAGAGAAAAGAAGACTTAAAGATTCAATTCTAAGTTTCCACGCCTCAGCTCTCTCTCACTATACCCCTACTACTACTACTACTCTAATATTCTCATTACTCTTTTTGTCTAAGTAATTAAGTTCCAAGAACCCTTCATCAGTTGCCTTCTTTGACTATATATGATTCTTTTCTTCTTTTTAAAGATAGATCAAAGCTGGTTTCATGAATACTCGTGATTTATTTTTCACAAGAATAAGGTGTTATTATCGAACTATTAAATCGTCATATTTGATATTTTAAAGTTAAAGTGTTTGGAATAACGATTTAATATTTATTAATTTTACTGTAGAAGTTAGTCGAGAGCTACTTATAACTTTTTAATTACATCAACTTAATTTAAACTGTCCTAAACCAAAAAAAAATAAAAAATACAAGAGTAATTTGAGGTCGATAACGAGTTGTTCTATGTCAAGGTTGTCGTCCTTGAATATATGGTATCTGGTCGTACATATGATCCTCAAACACTACACTCAAACAATAAGAACGAAAGAATACTGGCATAAGATCCCAATTACAGCCCTCCAATATTTAAACCAGATAAATTGATCCTAAAATAATAAGTATTGCATTAAATGCAGTCAACAATACACATCTGCCAAACGAGTGTTACAATTGAGGTTCAGTTGGACCACTCATGTCAATATAACATAAATAACTGTGTAGCATAGACTGTAGATAGGTCAGACGATCTTAATTTATGAATGATAATATTATTGGACTCGTTCAAATCAATTAAACCAAATAAAGGTCGGATGTATAAAATAAAACTGATTAAGTTAGTTCATCGATTTATCTCTTTCCCCGTCTTAATATCGTCCCAACAATCGAACAGAGTATTTTCACTATAACTTGTCAAATCAAAACATGTTTGTTATGTAACCATGATAAACAACATAGGTGAGCAAGATGTCAAGATGGTTAGTGTGAGTAGTCTATTTTAGAACAAGCATCATGCAGATGAGTTTATGGTTTGGTTGGTACAAGATGCAATCTCACATGTGCTTATCACTATGCATGTACACACACACATATACACTGTCTCTATCCAATAATTATATATGTCCTAATTTGTTGTGAATCTGTCCAAACATGAAATGTTAAATCAGAGTTCAAAAATCAATATTATTGTGTTAGTTTAAGAATATCAAATATAATTAATTTAAAAAGAAATCGATTTTACACTGATCTTTCTTCTAGATTGAGTTTTTGAATCGACAAGATCAGTTAAATCAGTTATAGTTTGACATTTGAGTTTCAACAAGAGAAGGACGGAGAAGACTAAGATCTTCTGTTTCGGCCCACAAGCTACTGGTTGTGCTTCAAGTATTTGGTTTGCTGATGAAATTTCAGATTATTGCATTGTAAAGCCATTGGTAAGAGCATTGCACATGAGGCCATTTATGGATAGTGGAACGTGATGCGCGCGCTCTCCTTTTTTTACGTTTTTTATTTTAAGTTTTCAGTGAAAAATATGTGTTTTAAATTTAATATAATTTTTCGTATGAAAAATGAGAATATGTTGGATTAGTTAATGAAATTGTATTTTTATATTGGACTACGCGATTAAATCAATATACGTCTAATAAGAATACATATAAACAAGCATGTTTTTACTATAATTACTATTTCAAAAACTGAAAAGTAAAAATAAAAACACAGACAAACATAAATAATTCAGGCATTGTTTCAAATGCTCGATTTGCTAGTAAAATTTCGAATAACCATAACTTTTCAGTAAACGTTTTCTATTTCAAATGCCTTTCTGTAAATTTTTGCTCGGCCTAATACTTCACTACGTTGTTGCTCATGTATTGAAGTATATTTCATCTAAATTTCATAATTTTTCAGTTAGTGCAAAAGATAATCGGACATGACTCGTTCGAACCTCAATCAATCATATGATAAGTACAATACACTTGCCATGTGATTGGTGTACAGTTTGGAAAAAGTAACCAATCACAAAGCAAGTGTATTATACTGACTATGTGATTGAATTGGTTCGACCGAACCAAGTTCAGATAATAATTTTCCATCATATATGCAACGTGCCCAATTAATTACTATATGTATAAATTAAACAACTTATGTGATCGTAAAACTTATATATCATTCACATAGTAATTTAAAATTCCAATCTATACGATGTATACTCGAGATATGATTAAAGTTGAAAAGAAATCTCTGCTTGAAATAAAATAATATTTTTTTTATAAGTTATTCGACTTGTGATAAGACTTATTTCATAATTTTTTCCCTCCAACCCTCATTTTATATTATACAAACTAATAATAATAATTATTAATTAATCAATGGGATAATAGACTTCTCATCAACCGACAACTAGATAGAAATCTTACCCTCCATCATTGAGAACTCTTTGAAAAACAAAAAGATTTGCATACCAAACACATGTTGTGGTTATTACAATTTGTTTACAATCATATTGATATATTAGTTAATCGAGAGTTATTATAATTTACTATTTACTGACCTTATTATATTTATTTGTTGAATAGATATAATATTAAAAAAATAACTATATAATTCAGCAAATTATAAAATTATAGCGCCCCAACCTTAAAAAAAGGTTTGTGGAAAGACTTCTTCAACTATGTTTTTGCACGCAATGAGAATCAATTATATAAAAAAATAAAATAAAATAAAGGGTTTTGTAAGAAAAAAATCATATATATGCTGCATCAACTAAAATCCAAGCAATTTATTTACACCCACGAAAAAAAAAAAAACCCACACCACAGCAATTTTGGGTGTGACCACTACAAAATAATAGAAGATTGGAGGAAAAAAATGGCAATAATTTTGATAATGTTACTAATTATATTTATTAACTCACAAGAATTTTTAGTTTTTCACCCAATGAATTTCGTAATTTTAATAGTAATAATTATTTCATGAAAGTTGTTATTTACAAAAAGTATTGATAAAAAAGAGTTGTGCATATATAAAGTTTTCACTACGAACAATTAGTTACTTATGTACAATGATGAACGTTTGTATCTGTATTATTTAAATGTGGCTAATTATTTATAATTACAACTTTATACAAAATTCTTAAAATTAATAACTATATTGTGATAAGATAAAAATTATTGCCACTTATATCTTTAATTACAACTCCAAGATCACCACACTATAATAATAATAAGGGTTATTATCTACATTACAAATGGCCATAGCATAAAATTCGTGGTAAAGCCATACCATCCACCAGTATTGACAAAACATACGTGAAAATTTAAGTTTTGACCATAGTTATTATTATAAAGTATGATTTTTTACTTTTGACAATGATAATTAATTAGAGTAAATTACAACGAGTTACCTTGAAATTTGGCATAATAACAAACCACCCCCCCCCCCCCATTATTTAAAAAAATATCAATACCTCTTATTTTAATGTCCGTGCAACAAGTAACCCATTTCATTAGCCTCCATTAAATTTTCATCCATTTTTCGCAGTGAACTAGCCAGAATGCCCTTGATGAACCATAAATTATAATTTTACTTATTTTTTATTTTTTTTTAAACTTTTTGGTTGACTAGAAGAGCAAGAATGGAATTTCACCTCATCAACTTTTTTTTTCAATTTTTTTTCTTAAAACAAAAAACAGCTTGGACGAATTGGATATTTCAGATCCCCATTTAAGAATTACATAATTTCGTCAAGCATTTAGGACATTGATAATTCCATAAATAACAAGTAAATATTTATAATTATTTCAAAGTTTAAAAAAAATTATTGTAATTTATCAAATTATTACTATAGAAATCATATTTGTTCTAGTCCCACTTGATAGGTCTGTGTATATGTGTATTGGTAAGATGAGTAGTATAGTAATAAGGTTGAAAAGGGTGCAAAAGATGTTGAAAAAATCAGCTTTATGTTGGTGCAAAAGTTGGATTGCATGTGCGCTATGATGCCCATATTTTGACTTGTGAGATTCCAAATGGGGCCTCTTTCTATGCCCATTCCCCACTAGGGCCACTACCTCTACTGATTTCTGTTTTTTTTTTTTTTTTTTTAATTATTAAATTAATTCAATCAATACATTAATATGATTAAAAATAATAATAAAATTACATCGTTTCAATCATATGACTAAAACGGTGACAAATTACAATAATTTAGTAACTCGCTTTTCAATCAATACATTAATATGATTAAGGAGAATTATAGATTACAATAATACAACAACTCACATAAAGTGAGACAAACACTCATATAAAGTAAGACAAATACTCATACATTCGATAGGACTCGAACCCGTAACTTTGATTTTTTTCGAGGTAGCTGAGGCAATAGCATTTACCTCTTTGTATCAATCACAGTTTTTCACATGTCCTTTGCTCTTTGGATTTGCCCTTTCCCTCTCTTGCTCACTAACAGACATCTCACACCTACCAATTTCAATCATATTTCCTCCATATATATGCATTATAATAAACTCAACTCTACCCCATCACTTCTAATTCCTGGTTATTTCACTGTTCTTGGCAATTATTGAGGTTGGTGTTGGAATTCATGTCAAGAATTAGGAGAAAACTTTCTTTCAAGATAGAAAGACAAAATTAGAGATCTGTGTGTGTTATTCTCAAACTTTTTAAATATATTTGATTTTGTATTATTTATTAATGAGCATAAATAAAAATAAGCTGAAACACACTGAATTGTGTGTTTTGTAAAGATATAGACACACATTCAGGACAACGAAAAAATAAAAACAAGTAAAAGCTGGTTTTTTCGACTTGTGGGATGGGAAATTCTTGAATTTTTGTTGCGTCTTGGTTTAGAAGATTATTATTTGATTTTGATACACAATAACGTCATTTTTTAAATAGACGAACAACTTGAATCAAGATATCTAGAACTAACATAGGTACATTCATGAAAAATTAATTCAGAACAGTCAATAATTCTAACTTAAACGCAATGTAATAAACTTATTTATCTTAATGGGACTTTAATAAAAATCCCATCTCAGGAAAATAGAAAATGATCAAAGAAAAATAAAAAAAGGGTTAGAGTAATGTAAAATGTCTAGTCCTCAGTCAGTTCATCATTTTGGTGTTCCATGCATGTGTGCTGCTTTGACAATGCTGCTTGCTTGTAAGCTTTTCTTCTACTTCAAATTTCTAGCAGACAACATCATGCAGATTCACTTTGCTACAAAGACTTTTGCACTCCATCTTATAAAGATGTCACTTTTTGAACTCCTCCAAAAGTACAATATATATACAATTGCAAACACTCAAATCCAATCTAAATTATAATTTCCTATACTCACACATGAACAATCTGATCATAAATATATGGAATCCAATCCCACATTGCAACATCTCTCAAAAGCACAAAAAGCAAATCATTTTTTCTTCAATTTAAAGGAACACAGACTCATCACCATCATTACAATTGTGACCTTCATTTTCCTTTTTGGTTTTCTTTTTTTTTGCAATTTTTTTTTGTTTTTTGTTCATAATTTGTGACAACCTTAAGTGAAAAAGAGTGTGACAACTTAAGTTTTTCATTGATGATCAGACAGACATGATGTTGCAGTTGCAGGTTTCTGTAGCTGCTGTCTGTAAAGTTCAAGTTGAAATGCAAATGTAATCTACAAGTTGTTATGTATACAATGCTACGGATGAAAGGAAATTCATTAGGAGAAATATTGCGGGATATGCTTACTCACTCAGAGTCTACATAACTGATGATCAGAAATGTCAAATTTGCACTACATTATCAAACCACTAGCAATGGCCTGATTCATCTTAAGACTTGTGGTTCCATATACTGGAAGTTCTTCTTCATATGCTCCGATCCCGACCCGACCGATGTTCTCGAGCTCAAAGAGATCAGAGCTGGCGCAGCTCTTATCATCAACATCACTTTCATTCTCATAGAAGTCCCTGAATTCATGTTTTCTTGGATTCTTGCCCTCGTAGAGTCTGAAACTGTCGATATTTTTCTTGATAAACTGGCTGCCGATACTTGGCATTGATGCACTGACTGAATACTCGTCGTCATATATGCTCTTGTGGCCACAGGGCTGGCAATCTTCATCAACAATGACACTGACAGGGCAAAATCTGACAGACCTCTTAGATTTATTATTACCTCTGGAAGAAGGGTTTTTGCTCAGGCAGGATCTTGAGGCCAATGAACATGTTGCTGTATCTTTCATTGATCTTGACTTCCTGGCTGAGCTCCATTCCTCCAGGCCCTGATTTTTCTTCAGGTTTCTTGGACTGAATATGGAGTTCAAGAAGTTTGCTATTTTCCCACCTGGTGAAATGGGCTCTTTCACCTTCTTCAAGTCTCCATAAATCTTCATTGCCCTTGATTTCGTCCTCGTGAACCGCCCTTCGCGCTTCGGCATTGTCTCAAGCTGTAAAATCTTTCCAGGCCTCTCTGCAGGAAGTTTCTGAGCATTTTTTGGCTTCTGCAGAGGAAAAACCGATGATCTTGAAGCTGAGGAGTCTGTTTCGGATGACGAAAACAAGCTTGAATCTGTTGATGATCCTGAGTTGGAAGAGAGGTGCCTCGGGGTGGTGGTAGTGCCATAATTTTCCATCCATTTCTCTACCATGATTGCCCGTCGGAGGCTTTCAATCTCTTCTTCAACTTGTGCAGCATTCTTTCTTCTGTGGAGGAAACAATTGTCCACTTCTTGTTGCCCGTTGGCGCCTCTAGGTTCATCAATGGAATGGTAAATGGCGTCGAGGAGGGACGACGAAAACGATGGTGTCTTACGCCGTTGTTTCTGCGTCTGCCTCTCCCACATAGCCATCAAACTCTTGTTTAAATGATATACTTAGTAATGTGATCAATCAAAGAAAGTGGAGTAGAAAGAGAACAAAAACTTCCCTGACATGGACTTCAGAAAGAGGCTCTATTTGGACCTCTTGAAGGTCACTAGCAGAGGTGAAGAAAGCGATTGATAGAGGGAAGGATTGAAAGAAAAAGCCAAATGCCACGGCTTTGATCTTGGCCTAAAATAATTAGACAGAGAGAGAAAGAAAACAGAGGGTGACTGTAGTTGATGCTGTTAGAAAACTAAAGGGTATTTATAAACATTGGGGTGGGGTGGGGGGTTGAGAGTGTAAGCTTTAGTATAAAGAAACTTTACCACGCGTGCGTATGACATTAGAAATAGAGTCCAAGACAGAGTGGCCACGAAGGTGCTGCTGAGTAACAACCCCTTTAGTTTGCTGGTACTGTTCTTTCCATTTGCCCACAAACCAGAGTGGATGACTCAGTTTCCATATGGTTTCTGATCAAAAACCCATGTGTTTTGATGGCCCTTCTTGTTTTCAAGTACGGACATAGGCTTTGTTTTTGCATATGCCAAAGGATCAGACAGCCATTTGCTGTAATCAAACACCTATGCTTGTATTCAAGTACAGACAGAGAATTTAAGGAAAATGTTGAATTGGGCATTATATTCTGCCAAGTTACAGACAATGCATTAAATTAGTGAAGGAGCAGTTAGAGCATCAACCAGCAGTATCATGAGATGGCATGAGATCCTGTCTTCAGCTTGGTAGAAACTTATGTCTAGGCAGGTGATGCAATAAGCAAAATATATCAATAAAAAATGTCGAAGCGAAAGGCAAAAGGAGACCAAGATTTTTTGTAAGTGGAGATACATCACTCACAGATATTCAACTTGGCAATTTTTTCACATTTTTTGACAAAAAACGTCAACGGTAGGCTCATTTATACACAGTTGTATTTTTTTTTCACACTCAAAGGAGCAATTACTGGCATATTTCCAGTTCTGCCTGAGCAACTCATCTATAAATAAAGGTAGCCTCCATGAGCATAGAGGACAAAAGGTGTTTGAATAGAGTATTGTGCTTTCTGTTACTGTAATCTTGAGTCCCTTGTGCAAAATGAGAAGTCCTCAACTGGTCATCAATTCAGCCTCTGAACATCATTTAGCTGGTAAAGGATCCCCTCGACGTTGCCCTGAAATGGGCAGTATGTTCTGCATTCAAACACTAACATGGGTGAAGTGAAGGAGATTGGCTGTCACTTGGCCGGATGACGATCTGAAACCTACCGGCATACAACTCACGTTACGGTCTAACTGCGAACCATCGAGCCATGATCTAGTTATGAAATCAAATGTCAGTCACAGTTCCAAAATGGAAATTAGAAGAAATCTGGAATCCAAAATGAAACAAGGACTTAAATCGGGACAATTTCAAAAATCACATCCTATAAACGGCACCAAACAAAACCGAGGAAAAGGGCAGGCAAACTAAAAATGCTTCAATCTAAAACTATGACAAGGTTTAACAGCACATATGCTTCTCGGCCACCCAAGAACACAGATGGTCAGGGACAAAAAGGGAAAAGAAAAAGAAAAGTAAAAGAGAGAGAGAGATCAGTGGAAGATGCAGAAAAGAAAATTTGAGTAAGAAAAACTGATTAGACATTTACCATAATTTTGTTTCTTTAAATTTGAGATCTTCAAGTTTAAAATTTCAACAGTAAAAGTTCAACTTCAGATGAGGAAACAACAGATACATATTCATCCATAACCATACAGATGAGAGAGAGTAACTTGAAACTGTTTTATGCAAGTCTATGCTCATTACTTCTCGATGAGCAAATAATCTTCTCTGATATAGTAATCACCTGATCATGTTCGTAGTAGCAACTACTTCTCTGAACCGACAGATTCAGTTCCTTTGTTTATTCATTATTCATACTGAAATTTCATAAAGTAAAGAAAATTATTACTCTTCCGGAACTGTGATGAGAACCAAAACCATATCAAATCACACAAAGATCTTTCTGCACTTTCAACATGTACGCACTGATCCAACAAGAATCGAGAGCCCCCAGGGCAGATAACTAGAACCACAATGTCAAGCAGGTGAATAAGTTGATACATACAGCAACGAGATGGACAGATGCTCCAATTAAGTTTACATGCATATACACAAGTTCGGACATAGATATGCAGGCATGGAAAAGGTCAAATTCATATAACCGTGGAAGATGAAGCAGTAAGCCCAACATTGTTTTTTAACATAATAACCATGCATATATACTGTATCATACATGCATGTTAGTATATGTTGTTGACAAAGAGTGCCGAAATAAATAACACCACTACACCAGTTTTTTTATTAATAAAACTATTATTAATGTAATTTGTGTTTTTACTTTATGAGTTTTTCCAAAAAATATAAAGTTTTTCTTTTCATTTGGTTGTTGATGTGATTCTCCTTCTTGCACTTCAAATTATAAAATACAAAACATAAATATTAGATCACAAACAAAAGGAGTATTGGGATTTTCTACCTTTTTGCTATCTTTTAGATTCTTAAACTTTTTCCAAACTTGAAAGAAGTTAAATATTAACTAAACATTTAAGGAAAAACTTTATAAAGGTGAAAATTGAGAACAAGAAGGAAGTTAATTACTTAAGAAACTCTATATACTCGTATGCTGTATTTGGATTTATGTAGTTAAATTTGAGAAAAGGATTCAAATGACTCCATATAGAAGAATCTGAAATCTATGAATGTTCAAGAAAACATGATTTAAAATTAGAGTTGTAGGATTTGAAATGCTTTGAATTTAAAATTATCCAAACAAATCCTAAATTTGTTATTAGGGATTCGCAATTCATAATTCCAAATTTATCAATCCAAATTCACCATAGATAATTTAAAAAAATTACGCTACAAGAAATAAATTACTTTAAAAAGGTTGAGCTAATATTCAGAGCTCAAAATGATTCATATGTATTTTTTAATTTGGTGTTGTTATATCAATAGATCTATGATGTATTGAGAAGACTTATTTCAAATATTTATTTTAAAATTTTCTAATTCTTTTGTTAAGAATACAAGTTCTCGTAGTAAATATATGTAACAAGTAACAAAAATTTTATATTTTGATTAGATTCCTGATGAATGTTATCTTTTCCAACTCAAGAGGAAAAAATACATAATAATAAGAAGTTCGTTGTTAACTAGGGGTGTAAGATGAGCCGAGCCGGCTCGCATTCGAGCTCGAGGTAGATCCTTTATGTTTGTGAGCTCATGAGCACAACTTTTATTTTTTAATTTTTTTAGTTTTTTATTTATTAATATTATTTAAGTACAATTATATCATGTTTATATTCAAAACTAACTATATATTAGAATTATTAGTCAATATATCTCTTATTTTAATTTATATAATAATAAAATACAATATTTTTATTTATACTGTTTAAAAACAAGCTAAAGCAACAATTTAGTAAGTTTTGATAATTGTTTGTAAATAAATATTTAAAATTCATCATAAATTAGAATTACTAGTTAATATTTCATATTTTAGTTTTAGATAATATTAAATATGGTATTTTAGTTTGTATTATCTAAAAACAAGTTTAATCATAATTTAGTACATTTTGCTAATTTTTTTGTAAATAAATATTTAATATAATGCATATGAATTTCAAATTCACCATATATTAGAATTGTTAGTCAATATATCATATTTTAGTTTTAGACGATACTAAAATATGGTATTTTAGTTTATATTATCTAAAAACAAGCTTAATCAACAAGCTAGTATGTTTTGATAATTTTTTATAAATAAATATTTTTTATAATGCTTACGAATTTTATTGTTATAATTTTTACAACAAAATGCATTTATTCACTATATATTACAATTATTAGTCGATATCTCATATTTTAGTTTTAGATAATATTAAAATATGGTGTTTTAGTTTGTATTATCTAAAAGCAAGCTTAATCAATAATTTAATATATTTTGATAATTTTTTTATAAATAAATATTTAATATAATGTAGGTGAATTTTATAGTTATAATTTCAATATCCACTACAACAACATACATTTATTTAAAAATTCACCACATATTAAATTGTTAGTCAATATTTCATATTTTAGTTTAGTCTTTTATGATATTAAAATATTGTATTTTGGTTTATATTATCTAAAAACAAGCTAAATCAACAATTTAATACGTTTTGATAATTTTTTTGTAAATAAATATTTAATACAATGCATATTAATTTTATTGTTACCATTTCAATATCCATAACAAAAAATGCAATTATTCACTATATGTTAGAATTATTAATCAATATCTCAGATTTTAATCTTAGACAATATTAAAATATGAAATTTTAGTTTATATTATCTAAAAAAAGCTTAATCAATAGTTTAGTACATTTTGATAATAATTTTATAAATAAATATTTAATATGATTCATATGGATTTTATCGTTATAATTTCAATATCCCCTCTACAATAAAATGCATTCACTTCAAAAATCACCATATATTAGTATTGTTAGTCAATATATAATATTTTAGTTTTAGATGATATTAAAATATTGTATTTTGATTAATCAACAATTGAATACGTTTTGATACTTTTTTTGTAAATATATATTTAATATAATGTATATGATTTTGTTGATGTTAGTTTAAAACTAAGTAGTGGTATTGAACTTCGGTTACTTCTCATTAAATGATTGGATCGAATGATTTTTCATGGTTGTCAATTTTCTTTCACCGTATTGCTTCTTTTTTGTCTCCTTGCAAATATTTTCTTCCTAATGCTTATTTAGATTTTTTAATAATGTATTCTACATAATACAATAGTCCATAATTTATTTATTTTTTAGATTCAGATATTTTAGAAAAGAAAATAATTAAGCTGGAGCTCGGGCACCCAACAATCTGCTCGAGCTCGATTTTTTCCAGCTCGAGCTTGAGCTTAGATTTTTTGCCGTGTTCGACTCGTTTGCACCCCTATTCTTAACTGACATAAAGCTATTAGATAACTTTTGTTGCATATGCTTAATAGTAATAAATCGTCTACATATATAATTCTAAAACAATAAATATTAAGTTCAAAACTATAAAATAAATTCAAAATAATCTTACAAAATAATTTAACTTTTATGAAGTAAAAAGAATCATGAAGTAAATTAATTAGTAAAAGGAATTCAATTATCCAGAAAGATAAACAGAAATTGCAAGTCTTTACCTAACATACCCTACGTAATGACTTGGTGTTGTTACATAGGCTAACGACTCACATTAAAAACAACAAATTGCGAATAGTCATGTCTAAGGATGACTCACATTACTTTTGCAAAGTTTTTAAAAATAGGTATGTATATAATTCTTTTATTATCTTTACACAACATTAAATAATAATGATTCTTTTAATTCATAAAACTTTTGATAGTTTTGTAAGACTATATTAAAAAATGGGATAATTACACTAAGCTCCCTTGTTACTATGAGAATATACAAATTCCCCCCTTTTACTATGAAAATTACATAAACTTACCTTCTTAGTTTATTACCATTACAAATTGGTCCCTCCATTAGTCAAAGTAACCTTTACATGTACTTTCTACCAGTATTATCTGTTTGTGAGCCTCCAATGTCTTAAATCCAGTCACGATCGATGGTGGAATTCTCATGGTGATTGTTGCACAAGGAAGAATGATTTTTGTAGTATGAATAGAAGATTTGAAGGAACAAGTAAGAGAAAGAAGATAGAAAGTCTTCTGTCAGACGAGAAAAAACTTAATGATGTTTTTTGCCTTTTCAATTATTTTTAATTTTGCCTAATATTTATCTATATTTTTAATTTTTTAAGTGGAATAAAAGTATAAATTTTAAAATTCCGCAATCAACCTTAACCATGGTTAGTCAGAGGGGTGTATTTATAATTTTTAAAATAAGAGGGAGAAATTTGTATATTTCCATACTAAAAGGGGAGGTCCATGTAATTATCCCAAAATAATTTACTTAAGAAGTCCTTAAATAAGAGACTGCTTTTATTATTTATGATATACCTAATTATATTTTGCTTTGTAGAAGTGTTGTAAAAATTATTTTTGTAAATTTTGTTATTTTATAAGATTTGCGAAACAAACTTTTAGAAAGTTATTAAATTTGAAATAGTTTTAATATTTCAATGCATACTCTAGTTATTATACTTTTCTTGCTAATGATATTTGATATAGGAGAGTATTACTTAACAATAAAATAAGTACATATTAGACTATTTTATTTGTAAAATTAGTCACTATCATACACTCCTAATAGTGTCCGCAATCCGATCATATCATCATCACCTCAGAAAGTTTAAAAATAAAAACTACGCAACGTACATAGTGTAAGAGAGGGATATGATATTCATTTCGACTTCTTTTCGTTAAATTTATTGACGGGACGACTTCAACTCTTTTTCTCATTTTATAATAATTAACTTTTTAATTCATAAACCTTTTAATTATTTTAATATTATATCAAAATAATTTGTTTTAAAAAGTTCTTAATACGTGAACAAAGCTAACCTAGTCATAAGTATTTGATATGACAATTTAAATTTCTTAAACTAAATTTCAAAAATACTTCTAATATTTCAAATAAAAAATTCAAATTTTCCTTTTTCTTACTCTACAACAATAAATTAACATTTTCTGAAAAAAAAATCAACAAAACTACCCTATTTTAAGCTGAAAATATTTCAAAAACAAAAAATGAAATATTTAAAACTTACAACTAAAGTGCAGGCAAGAACTACCATAATCTAAACTGAAAAATATATTTTGTCATTTTTATTTCAACTCAAAGCCATCCTATCAAAGCAAAATCCTACAGAATTTTAGATCCTTTTTTGCGGTAATTAAGAGATGGAGAAAAATGCAATCAACACATGATATCGCTAATGAGCATATTAGCTCTTATGAAAAAATTTAGCAATTTATCCCCTGTATCTTTTTAAACTGAAACAATTTAAATTACTGTATTTTACATTAGAGGTAAATTGTGTGTATCTTTTTCGCCTTATTCAAGTGAATCGATCTTTAACAGACAAGAGGCGTCCTAGTTAGTAAGGATAGGAATGAGAGAATGCGTCACAATCTACTGCCCAGAACATCAATTAGGAATAACCTAAACTACAAAACACAAACAGAAATTCACCAAAAGAAAATACAAAAGATTACTTAGAAACTAACTATACAGTTACCCAAAGAGAAAGGAAAATGAGGGATCCCACAGTTACTTCGATCGGGAAGCAATGTTCGAGCAAAAAAATCAAGTCAAGGAAAAGAAAAGTATCAGAAAAATGTACCTTGGTGAAGACGGAAGTAGACCGCAGAATAGGAGGAGCATCGTAGCTCAGCTTCCCACTACGCCGTTGTTGTTCGTGGATGGAATTGTCGCAGAAGGGCGGCAATGATCCCGGTTTGTTGCTGAAACCACTCTGGTTGTCCAGATTTGTAAAGGAAAACGCGAATTTGGGAGACGATGAACTATGGCCTGTAGGAGACCGAGAGACGACAAGTTGATACGCCTTTGTGTATGTTTATAAGATGTTTGTCAAATTATAAATATTTTTTTATTTTTATAATTATCGATCGTTTAACAAGTATGTTTTGTGGTGGATCATTGTATTTGTAGAATATTTGTTAAATAATTATTAATTTTAAAAAATTATATGTAATGTTTAAATAATAAAAAATATATTTATAATTATAGCATACATCAAAGGAGCCTAATCTGATTTTAAGTTTATTATTGTAGTTTATTTAAAAAAATATAGGTTACACATAAAATATATGAGAGTATAAAGATTAAATTTTGATTGGTCATTTTTTTAATTATATATTAATCACATATCGAGTGCATTGAATTTACTTTATAATTTTCAAATCTTATTAAATTCGATCTGAGCTAAAAATGAATTGACATTCGGATAAAATGCATTCACCTCATGTGCTATTGAAAATATTCAAAATACTGCTGTGAAAGATATAAACTACTAAAAAACACCCTCCTATGATACTTAAAATATAGCAAACCCCTCCTTGGCTCCACATGTGTAGCACACTCGCCCTCCTTGCGACTGGCTTTTTAATTTTAGATAATAAATTAATTTTATATTTTAATTTATGAACCGTTATATCTTCCTTGTTATACATATAACAGTTAAAATTTATAAAAAAATAGATCAACAGTTAATTACATTTGATTTTAAATCAAAGGTTCAGATTCAACATATAATTCAATAGTAGTTCAGATTTCATTTAGTTTTTATTAACTGTCCAGATACATTATGTAAATATTTATCATATTTTTATTAATTAAATATAAATAAAATATTTAAGTATATTTTAAAAATGTATCGTCTTCTCCAACCCTCAACCTCGCACCCACCTATGCCTCCTCATCGTCGCTCCCTTGCTAACGCCCCCTCAAGCCGCCGCGTCGTCCTCGTCACTATTGTCCTCCTCACAACAACTGACGCCCAACCACCGTTGTCCGCCTCCTCCATGTTGCTTGCGCTCCAGCGCGCCTCCTCCTCCTTTCGATCTGCCTCCTCTTTGTCTGGCTCTTCGCACGCCCATCCTCCCCTCGCCTCCCCTTCTTGGCACCGGCACAACAATAGCTGCCGTCTTCTCACCTATATTAAATATATGACAAAATATGCATTATTTTAAAATATATTTATGAATTTAAATAATATTGCTAAAATTTAAACCATTCATTCATATTATATGAGATCTAACGATAGAAAAATAAGAATAAAAGTATCATTTACAATAATAATAATAAATAAATAAATAACAACTTAGTCATGCAATCCGGGACTGAGAGGGTTATTTGCTATATTTTGAGTATCACATGGGGTTGCTTTAGTATTTTATTTTTTTATAGGAAGTATTGTAAATATTTTTAAGGGTAAATTACAACGACCTCCCATGAGGTTTCACATAGTTACGAATATCCCATCATTATTTGAAAAATTATTAATACCCCCTATTTTATCGTTCGTCTAACAATTTGCAAAATCCGTTAGGTTTTCATCCTTTTTTATGGTAAAAATTGACCAAAATGCCCTTGTGACTTAAAAAATATAATTTTATTTTTTTGGACTAAGTGGATAATTTTTTATAATTTTTAAAACTTTCATCCACCTTGTTCGATTTTTTTTATAAATTTTAATTTTTTAACAAAAAATTAAAGAAATATATAGTAAAGGCAAAGTTGATAATTCCATATTTTCATTCAAAAATTACATAATTTCTTCAAATATTATGAGGTATTTGTAATTTTTTAAAAAACAAAGGATATTCGTGATTATGATAAATCTAAAAAAAAGTTATTGTAATTTAGCCTTGTTCAATACTTTCCATATCAAAGTTGGGGTACCTCTAGAGCAAAGATTTCCCATTATAATCATTAATCACAATCCCCGTAATTATATGCCACATTTTCATGTAAACTAATACGAAGAAAACAAAAAAGCAAAGCCCACAAGGACTTTCTCAAGTTGGTTTTGTGATGTAAGGTGCATCACTTACATACAGGCTACTACCTCCCCCTCCTTGTATCATAACAATACTCAAATGGCTTCTCCTCTCCACATAACTATAGCACACACTTTGGTAATTGCCATACTTCCCTCAGTAAAGAAAAATGAAGCATCCATTCATCACAAGTATTGCTTATGTATCCTTGCTCTGTTCTCTTCCACCATAATCTAGCATGTAGCTCTCCGAATTTCTCCCGGCTGAAAAATGATCAGTTCAACTTCAAGTTAACATACTGTGGAGACTTAATAATAACTGCATGAAAGTTAGCAGAGATCGTTGCATTGACCCGTTTGGTTCAAGAAAAGTGAATAGAAACTGACCTGAATCTGACTCGTCTGAGCTCTCTTCTACCGTCAGGCAGAGCTCTGATGGTAATGTACACACCAGGCTCGTCCTGTTCGACCCATTCAGTCTCCAAATCACTGGCGTTGCTGATGGATATTTCTCCAGAGCGGTCAGCGTCTCTGGATGAGCTAGTGCTCCTCATGGAGGCATCCATTGATGATATTTCTGTTTTTGCGGCACTAATGCTTGAGAGCTTGGGAGTGGAGGCAACGCCACAAGAATCATAGTTAGATCGAGAATGCATCGACTGAAGGTCTAAGGAATCAGATGATGAGTATGCTGCCCCCATTCCAGTTGGTCGGTTTAAGGTGCGAGGCAGTGGCTCTCTGCCAAGTGGCGGTGTCACGGGGCTGTCTTCAACAGACTCCATTTTTGAGCTGGTATCATCTTCAGATCTTGGAGTTGTTGGAAGAGGGAACGCTTGGAGGTTTAACCTCTGAACATTATACAGCTCCAGCACCTTTTCAGAATTCTCGGCCCACCACCTTTGAGCTTGCCATTTGTTGAACATTTCTCGGCTATGAAAGAAGCCCAAAGTGAATCAGTACAATTCATCAGGTTGATCAAGATTTTGCCGGAGTAATGAGGTTTGAATACTATTTGGCATAGAAGTGAAGCATCATATAATCGAAAGAGGCCTCATTTGATTCAAGTTCAAATGAAAATAGTATAAGTGCATAACAGTAAAACAGAGACAGGAACTCTGATTCAGTTGCTTTTCATATTTGGTTTACTGTAGGCAAGAAATTGAACAGTAAAATAATAGTTTTTCCCAACATCAAGAAGTGCAAACATCGATCACAAGAATTGGTCCACAACTCCGGTGGTCAAAGCATATACGCATAGTTCCAACTAACCAAAGCATCATCTTTAATTATGCTTCATGGAACTGTTGTTTATTATATGGCAAGCCACTAAGTCGGACCTACATAAGGTTCTTGATTAGTTGTACAGAGCTTCAAATAAAATACTGGACCTTTTCAATGCATTTAGAAATGAGATTGTTTTTTGACTTTGCTTAGAGGGCATCCAACTCTCCGCAAAATAATGGGATAACAGAAAAATGCCAGAGAAGCAAGCAACAACCGAAATGATTAAGATTTTTCACGGGGACGAATCGTAGCCACCATCCATTTTAAGGCCCAAGATGTAAGGATATCAATAAACCTAAACTGTACTCCTGTTCAAATACATGTGTTCACCATCACAAGGCAGAGACAGCACATTGAATGAATCAACAGGGGTTTGTATTCTCCATGTTAACTTTCTCTTCTGCTATTTAATGGCTTATCATACCTTTCACAAACCTTCATGGTGGATCATTACAACAAGTATTTAAAGCATGCACCCCTACTCCATGGCAAACAAACATATTTAATCAAAATCATTAGAAACACATGGATCTTTAACAAAAAAAATTCTTATATTTGTCAATTGTGAAAATACTAAGTGTGTGGATCACATAACATCAGTATAGGTTTTACTGCTGACGTAACATAGTTTTTACACAGAGTAAATATTAAGAATGTTCGGGCCTTTATCATGTGTTTTACTTTCTTACCATTTTTCACCTTGTAAAAGAAACAAGAAGATAAAAACACAGCTGGAGTAGATTCTTGTTCAGAAGCCAGTATCAGATGCCCATCTTGTCACACATAGGATATGCATCTTTTGTCAAGATATATCACAGGTTGACAAGAAATAGTTCCCACAAGATGACAAATCAAAGAATAGGCGTGAACAAGACTACCGAAAACGAATGCAATGGCATTCCCGACAAGCCAACAACAATGAGTAAAAGGATTGCCAACACTTTGAGAACAGGCCCACCACAGTGTTTCACTAAGTTTCTCCCTTTTGGACTTTCCAAAAGCAAGTCCTAGTTTCTTTTCTCATGGCTTTTCCATGATGACCAGCATAATTACTCATTCACTGTCGGACATTTATGTTGATTTTTCCATATGAACACCCGACTGGATTTTCTATTCTAAAATTCTATTACATCTTCTAAATTAACGTTTTCGCACCGGTACGCATGCAATCTACGCAATATTCTTTCCTTTAGAATCTGTAATCAGTCAACAGATTTTGTAATAAATTCGTCTCATATTCTGCCTTCATCCAAGAAAAGTAAGCACATAAAATTAGATTTTTCATTACAAATCATATTACAATTTTTACTCCGTTTAACATACACATGCCCATATGTATGAAGATGATATCACGTGGTTTATTTAGAGAAATATTTTATACATGTGGCATGTATATATTAAATGAAATAAAATATGCAACAAGATTCAAAATAAAAAACAACAGGCCTAAATCTTCCTTGTGAAACAAATAAAGACTGAATTAGATGGAAGAACTGTATGCAAACATCAATCAAACAATCTAGCAATACTTTCTTTCATCTATTCACAAAGCTACATTATGAATAACTAGGCTCCTAAGTAGTAAAAATCACCTGTGTATGAGAAATAGACACAATTATTAAACTCCCACTAATTATAATCAAATAAAGCTAGTCAAAAAAATATTCTCACTAAGCATGCAAACATTTTACCTAATGGTTGGTTAAGCACTCGAAGCAAATTGAATCATCTTTCTTGGGGCCATAGACCAGTTTTAGTCAACACCTAAGGACACTAATGATGACTGTATCAATCATGCCATATCATACTCTCCACTCACAATTTCCATAAATTTCAAATTCATTATTTTTATTTTCTTTTTCACCTATCGCATGTCATTTAGCATACATATGCTCGTATATAAAATATTTTCTTAAATATATCGATACTATGAGTTTTAATATTAAATGAAATATTAATACATATTTTTTTATAACAGATTATTTGAACTGTAATTCAATTGTTCGTAATGTATGAACTGTAAATAAGTACAATATTACTTTTTAATTTCATCTTAGTTTTCAAAATATATACTTATATTAAGATTGGATTATTTATCCAAAACCCACAAAAAATTATTTGGACTAGGTAGGTTGGGCAATCATGTAAGTGGTCCGCATGCTTCACATTTATGGCCTACTTCATAAAAGCAAAATTAAATAAATAAACGAATAAGACAAATAAATTCATATTAAAAATAGTTATGTTATTATTATTTTTATAATTAATGATGTACGTAATAAATCGCTATCATTAATCCTTTCAGCCAATCAAAAACGCACCAGAAGACTGTACGAAATTACCAAAAGAGGGTACCTGAATCGAATCCGCTTAAGGTCATTGCCGCCACGTGGCAAGGACACAAAGGTAATTAACACACCGGGCTCCACCTGAGCCACCCACTCCTTGGGCTCGTTCTCCTCGACGAAGACGACCGGTTCGATTCGCCGTCCGCTGGCCGACGCCGGCGTCCCCTCCCCGCTAGATATCCCCTTCAGCCTCGCCTCCAGCTCCCTCCTTCCCGCTGTAGAGCTCGAGTTCGAGCTGCCAGTTCTTCTGTACGACCACCGGAACTTGTCCGGCGCCACCGAGTCAGACTCTCCCCCGCCGCCCCCGCCGAAGCTCCCGCCTCCGCGGCTGCCGGCTGGTTAGCACACGGCGCACAGTGGCGGTAGGCACCCGACGCCTTCAACGCCATGTCCTTGATCTACGCACGAAAAATCAATTTCCAAACACCGTTTTTCAGAGCAAAATTCCACCCACAGTTTTCAGAGCAAAACGAACGTAAATTTACGCAGCAATGGCGAATTACCTGAGAAGAGAGAGCTTTAATGGCGTGCTTAGTAGGTACAGCATTGGGGTTAATCTTTTCACCCGGCTGATGATGGTGAAGATGATGATCAGCGGACGCCGAATCATCACTCCCTTGCTTCGAACGTGCTATGCATGTAAGCATTTTCGTTTAAGCAAATACGCAAACAGATTCCTCTAGAAAGTCCCTGCAACATCAAAAATCAATAATAACCAAACATCAAATCCACATACACAAATTCCGTAAACAGAAACAAAAAAAAAAAAAACACATCAATTCAATTAAATACTAAAAAGGGGACCTGAGAAAGAAATAAGGAGGGTTTGGGGTTAGAGAAAGAGGGAAAAGTGAGAAAAGAGTAAGTGAGGAGTGGTGGATGGTGATGAGGCTCTTTTAATGCCGTCCCATAAATTGCGCCATCACAGAGAGGGATTCCTGTTCATCATAATTAACTATACAGTACAAGGGCATGAGTCAACACTCAACAACGTTTTATACATATATATATATATATATATATATATATATATTACTAACCAGTAGGATTTCCTCTTTGTTTATCCCTCCTCAAAGAATCAAATATTTTGAGGGAGGTGGAGAAGGAAGGTGAATAAACAAAGCGGGTGTGAACTCAGAACTGTCAAGTGGAGAAGTGTTTGGTTTTGATTGAGAGCTTTGCGCTTGAGGCTGCTAGTGCTAGCCTTTGCTTTTTAAACCCTTCTTTTCTTTCTTTTTCTCTCCGATGGGGTTCTGTTTTTTAGGCTGTAGTTCCTAAGGCGGAGTAGGAAGCGCCAATTATTAGGTAAAGTTCTCATGGTTTTGGTAGGATTTACACTGATCATACGATAAATATAATATTTAAAAAATAATAATTATTTTTGTACTGTAATATACTAAAATTTTTAATTCAGATTAGATTTAATAGAATTTGAATCAATTATATAAAAAATATAATATACATAATGTGCGATTAATATACAATATAAAAAAAATTATCAATACATAAAAAAGTAAACCACATCGAAGCTCACTATAATTCTCGGACAACAAAGTGGGCCTTGAGAAAAAGAACAAGAACGTGAGGCTAGTGGGATGCATCATCGACTAAAATCATCTGATACTTAAATCAGATCGTGTTCGAGATAAAAGAATTCGATCGATTATAATAAATATGGTCGAGTACAATAAATGTATCGTATTGTTAATGCTCTAAATTTATGATATTTATATATTTAAATATATTGCAGCGAATTTGATTTGAGTGAGAAAAAATCAAATTATTAGCCGTTTTGCTGATAAATATTGGATAGTCAGAAATTCTACGCTAATCCCAATGAATGAAAGATGACGAGGAGCTGTTTGCTTTCATTCTTTCTTTATTTCACTTTGCTTGTAGCATTGTTTGTGGGGTGGAAATAAAATGAGCTGAAAAAAAGTGTATTTTTTAAAAATTTGAATTAAACTTTTATTGGAATTGAAATTGTATTTGAACTTAATTTTATGATTATAAAATGAATCGAGTTGGACTAAGTTTTAATGGAGTAATATACAGTTTGGGCTCGAGTAATTTCATATTTGATGGGCAGTTCATCCATTTTTTTAATTGTCAGGACATTTTCGACTCAATTTATTTAAAAAATCTTATGATTCATACATTTTACAAAATACATATATATATATATTTCTGGACCTTATAAAATATTAATTTTTTTTAAATATTAAAGTTTTTTTGATGTATTAAATAAAAAGTATATATGACAGCATTAATAGAAATTAATATAATTAAAATTAAAACATTATTAAGAATAAATATTTTTTTTTTTTTGAAAGAGCTTATAACCTCATAAAATTTGATTTTGATATTATAAGTATTTTGATTTGAAAACAAAGTCTATAGGTGTAGAGTAGTGTTACTTAAATAGGAAGAATTTTGGCACTTGTATAATCAAAGTATAGGAGGTTTGAGGCATTTTGTAGATGCTACACTTGCTACTTAATATAATTAATTAGTTAAATGATTGATACATATACTATTTTTAAAAAATGAAAGTATGTATTAGTTATGTATATAATTAAATGGGAAAATTACAATTACCTTTTTTAAGGTTTGGCATAACTATAAATTCCCCGTCGTTGTTTGATAAAATTATCAATATTCTCTAATTTTAACAACCATCTAAGAAGTAACTTAATCCGTTAGGTTTTCATCCATTTTTTTATGGTGAACAGACCAAAATATTATTGTGGATTAAAAATTATAATTTTATTTATCATTGTGGATTAAAAATGTTAAAATTTGTGAAAATTAAAAACTATTTACATTTGGATTAAAAATTCATGTGAAATGAAAGTACACAATAATATTTGTTATGATAATTATATTATGTTTTCCTAAAATTTGATATAATTATATATAAATTTCATATGAGTTGAAAAATTACGTCCAACATCTCGATTTTTATTTTTATATAACAACTATATTTCTTCGTTAGTCAAAATTCACCAAATTTACTGCATTAACAAAAAACTCCAATGAAATACATGTTTTTCCGATTGACTTATTATTAATTTTTTATTAATCAAATAAATTATTATAAGTATAGTTTGGTCAGAAAATATTTATTTGACCTGCAATAAGTCTATCGTATACAAATATAATTTTTTTTTGCTTATATCAAAAAATTTTATGAATTTTGGCTAACTGAAGAGTCTATATGTTATACAAAAACAAATATCATTAGTAGTAAATATAAATTTTCAAACCACATTAAATTTACGTATAATTAAATCAAACTTTAAAAGAGAATAGTGTAACTATCCCAATTTATTAACTATTAAAGAAAGTGATTACGTATATAATTCTAGATTTTTTTTTCCAAAAAAAAAAAAAAACCCCATTGGAAACTATATGGATGCATATTAAGTTAGAATGATCACCTTTATATAGCTAAGGCTGAAAAAATGGTCAAATTATTCGATACTCGATTGACATCGATCGATAAAATTGATTTGAACTCGATTTGTTAAATTTAACAAACTAAAAAAAAAGTTTGTTTGGTAAACTTTTGAGCTCAGGTCGAGGTCGATTCGATTAGAGCAAAAATAGTAAAATATACTTAAAAATATCAAATTACTCAAGCTCGACTCGAGTTTGACCCAATCAAAATTCGTTTGAGCTCGACTAGAATAATAATCAAACCAAATTCAAACATAATTTTTGAAATTCGATAGTAATTCAAACAAATTTAAATATTAATGTTTTCGGCTCGACTCGAATCATTTATAGCTGCTAATTTTTAAGTAATTGTAGTGACACTTGCCAAGTGTCTAAACTGACTTCGTTGGTCCATAAGTGACTTCTTTTGGGCTTTGTTTGGCGTTGCAGTTTTGTGTGCCTTTCCAGGCCCACAAAATTAAATATTTGTATATTTCTATAGAAAATTCGTATCACATTCAATATTTTGCGTATTGAATAAATGGATGATAGTCATAGACCCTTTGTTTTTTAAAAGTGGATTATGAGTCAATTATCAAACTATTCAATGTATTTAATATAAAGCGTTGATGAGATTAAGGTCGTTCACTTTAGATCTTGAGTTATTATGTCGAAAAAAATAAATTTGAAATTCATAATAAATGTCATAAGTATTGACAGTCAGATTAAAAATAATTTTAGGTTGATTGATCTAATATAAAAATAGTAATAGAACACACTTAAAAGCATAAGTGGGCATGTATTATGCGGCTACTTATAGTTATTCCTCGTTATACAATCGTCACTTAAGGGATCTAAGATGATGCGACGTATTCGTCAACCAAAAACCCAAATTATAGACTTTGAGATCAAATTGTGTTGGGTCAGACTCGACCCATATAAAATACGCGGATTTTGAGCCTTTTTTATATATATATTTTCAACTTTAGAGGACAAAGAAAGTATTTTTCACTTTTTACCTATACTAGAATGTAACATTCACAAACCCTAAAAAGCACATACTAGGACTAGTACTTTATTTTTTTTTAAAAAAATTAGATATCGTCGCACGCAGTTCCCGCGAGCATATAAAAAGAATTTGATTTGAAATGATAAGAAAAAAGAATTTTGTTAAAAGAATAAATTATAAATTATAATAAATATGGAGAAGTAAGGAGAATGAGAAATGTAGGGTAGTTGGTAGTTATGAGGAAAAAATAATTATAAAATAATTAAAAAAATATTGAAATTATTAATTTGACCAAATAATTTTAAAGAGAAAAAAAATGAAATAAAGAGTAAATTGAGGCAATCTAAAGTTGGTACGCTAAAAAAGTTTTCTTTATAATAGTATAGATAAATATTATCAAGTGGTTTATTTGGGTAAGCTATTCGTGTGAATGAAATTCTTTTTCCAATAAATTGAAATTAAATTAATGCAAGAATTATTGAATTTGAGCATTCAAATTGAGTACAATAATATTTACAAGCTATATATTAAGTGTCGGCAAGTCCGGCCGAAATAGGTCTTATTGTTTTAATTTGTAGGGTAAATTATATTTTGTAATTCGAATTATATTTATTTTTATATTTCATCATTTAAATATTTTTTTAATTAATTTATCATCTCAATTTTGTGAATTTGCACTTTGTCATATATAACTGATTTTTAATCAATATTTCTGTCGAAAAAATACTACATGCAGTACATATGTGATATTTAAAAAGCAATGTAGTGATGTTTTCCTAACATATGCACTGCATGTAATATTTGTCCAACAGAAAATTGATCGAAATAACAAGAAAATTGGTCAAAATTATCTTTTGTCAATTATATTTTTTCTTAAAAAAGGTTATTTCTCGAAATACTCTCAATTTATTTTTATTTTTTTTTAGCTTTTAATTATTTTGACAAATACTCATAACTTTTGATTCTGTTATAAATTTCAACTTGCTATAGAAACTATATTTTCTCTGAAAACATTCGTGCACACACTCCCTAAGTTCTTCATCTCTTATCGTTATTTTTTAAAAAAATCGCGAATTGGTATCATAATATATATGTTTAAAAATAAGACTATGTGATTAATTAAATTTGATCAAAAGTGATTTAGGCAAAATTTTAAATTTTTAAAAAAAGCCTTTGTTTCAGCAAAGCTGCTCCCAACTTTTGAAAACATAGCCTCAAAGATGTCTCAAAAAACATTGTAGCTCCATATTTATTATTGTCTCTATGCCACTTCCCTAAAAAAGTGAAAAAGTTTTAATCTACTACGAAAACCCTTTTCTTTTCTTTTCTTTTTAAATTTATTTTAATTTTTATATATTTTTGTAATATGAGATTAATTTTATGTTATTGCATGTACAGTTATTAGATGCTTGTGTTATTTTGGTTGTTTTTATTTTAATTTTTATTAGTAGGGTGGTAATGATTTATGTTGTTGATTTTGAGATGTTTTCAACATGTTTTTAATTTACAATTACGTAAGTGTAACATTTTGTTTGTCAAAATAACTAAGTGGTGCATTTGGTGGAGTGGTAAAGGTATTGAATTGTTTACATAAGGTTTAGTGTTAAGTCTTTTTAGTAGCTAAACTGGCTTTTAAGTTATAAGTGTTAAATATTATTTCTTTAAGAAAATAATCAAGTGGTAAACTTGGTTTTGTGGTAAAAGCAACATAGTTTTTTTCTCAAGTGCTCGGGTTTTAAACCCTAGGGCAACAAAAAAAATTCTTTTTTTTTAATTCCGTTAGTTTTAACGAAAACTTAACGGGAGGGACAAAAAATGATTAAATATATAAACTTGAAAGACTAAGTATGATGATGAGAGAACATGAGGGACCAAAAATGAATAAGTGGCATAGTAGAGGGACAAAAAATGATGTTTACCTTTATTTTTTATATATAAGTCGTCGTGGCACGTTATATTTATATATAATAAATATTTTTTAATTTTAAAATATATTATAAATAAAATATATATATAAATTAATAGATTATATTTTAAAAAACAAGAAAGAAAGAAATAAAATAAAACCAATCTAAAGCATTATCAACACAAAAAAATTATTGTTGGAGTTTTAAAATGACGATGGAATCACTTTCGTAACAAAAAACAACTACAATTAATTTTTAAAATTATATAATTAAAAATCTAATTGTCATATTAAAAAATTAGTGCGTCGTTTATGAGTGAAGAGTGTCTTTCATTTTTATATTTGTATAATGACAAATGGTTTATAGGGCCCGATTAGATGAAATATGGGATATGGTAAATTAATAATTTTTATCGAGCGTTTACCAAATCGGATAAAATATGGATAGGATTGGATTATGCTATCACACCCCCAAAGCCAGATAAATTATCAGACTTTATCCAGACACTACGACCACCATTTTTTTGAGTAAACTATTGATAAAAATGGATTGAAGATTCGATTCATCTTTATCGAGACTGGTAAACAGCCCCTAATTAATAACCTTAAGAGATTAATACTTGTACGCAATACTCAACATTTAAGCTCAATGAACTCAAAATTTCCAGCACGCATCAAATAGGATGGGTACTCAGATGCAGTGACTTTTGTGTTGCTAACTTTGTCGCTTTACTTCTAACTCATTTATTGTTTATAAAACAAAATAATCTTTGTAATTAACTCTATAGAAGAATATATCTGTATGCTCTACGGAAAGCGATCCTTTCTGGGAGGATTTTTGGGTGGGCGATCTTATAACTTTTTTGAAACGTTTTATAAAACAGGGAAAACTATAACGAGCTCTTCTAAAAATTATCATAATTACAAATACTTCTCATTGTATGAAAAAAATTACAAATAACTCTTTGATATTTGATGAAATTATATAATTTTTGTATGAAAGTTCGGAATTGTCAACTTATAATTCATAGTCCACAAGCGTATTTTGGTCAGTTATCATAAAAAATGGATGAAAATCTAATGAAGACTAAAAGATTGAGCTAATTGTTGGACGACCATTAAAATTAGGGGATATTGGTAATTTTTCAAATAGAGAGGGGTATTCGTAATTATGTCAAAACCTCAAAGAAGCTCATGATAATTTACCCTATAAAACATTCCAGAGCTTATAAGATTGTTTGGTAATTTCTTTAGGAAAATATTTATAAGCTCTTGAAATAAGAGGTTACGAGCTTATAAACTCTGGTAGAAAAAAAAAGGGTTAAATGCAATTTACCCCCTTGTGTTACGTGAAATAAGCAAATACCCTCCTGTGCAAAAAGAATTAGCAAATTACCTTCTGTATTTCAAAAAATAAAGCAAATTACCCCCTATACATGGTTTATATAAGGGGTAATTTGCTTCTTTTTTCAAAATACGAGGGATAATTTGCTATTTTATTCTTCACATAGAATTTTTACTCATTTATCATATTACAGGGAGGTAAATTGTCTTTTTCCCAAAAAAAAAAAAAAAAAAATGTTTTGAACTACCAACTTATTTCTAAGATCTTAACACGTTCCTAAAATTTAATTACAAATTTGCTATTTCTAACTTCTTATAAGCTTTCCAAACACTTCACGAATTTATTTTTAAAATTAAGATATAATATTTTATAAAATATAAAAATCTTACAAAATGTACGAAAATTTATAAAATCTTTGAACTCTAATTTGAGTTTTGGGCAAACATCGCTCATCACAATAGTTGCGTTTCATCCTTCCTCTCAAAATCTTCGAATATTAGCCGTTTTTTTCTGGTTAGTGATTGGTATGTGGAACCATAATGCCATTAATTAATTAACAAGAAAGTGTAATACAATTACATTTAATATTAGTTATTTAGTACCTCGTTTCATTATAAATATTTCTAAATAAATAAGTACAAAAAAACATTAAATGAACTTTATTTAAATTTCAAATATTAAAATTATATGTCTTACTCAAAACTCTTGCAACGAAGGCAGCAATTGATTTTGTTTTACGATTGATGTTGTTGTGATTTTGATTAAGGGATGAACGAAAATTTTACCATCAACACAACAATACATTAGTAACATTAAGTCTAGAGAGAGGGAGAGAGTTATGAATTGTCAAATCAATGGATAGCGGCTTGATTTAAAAAATAATATATAGAGTATTTATAGTTGTATTTGGCAGTTTTAGAACGTGGTAGGATGTATGTATTTATTGTGTCGTTTGCATGTAAAAAATTACTTTTTTACCCTTATAAATAAATGAATACTACAAATATATACATTGATCCATCAACTTTGATTCGGTAGTGTTGGAAGGACATAATTCATCAATTATTTCCCAACTATGCAGCTACGAGGATCTTTCCGCCACATGACATATAATTTATGGTAAATTACATCGAACTTCTCTTAAATTTGGTATAATTACAAATACACATTCGTAGTTGAAAAATCATAAATATCTCATCGAAATTATAGATACTCTAATAAATTACCCCCTACAATAGGATGTTACAAGGGAGTATTTGTTAGAGTATTAATTTTAGGAGGGTTAAACGCAGTCTATCCCCCCCCCCCCCCCCTCCTCCCCATGAAAAGATAATATTTTGAAATTTTAATCTACAATTGACTTTTTTTAAAATTTTTATTTAACATTATGATATAAAAAGGAACAACAGTTTTCCACACAAGAATTATAAGGAAATTTATTCCTAAAATAGAAATACATTACCACGTGCAAACGATAATAAAAGATATCACAATCCAAATATTATTAGACATTAAATACATATAATTTTAATTGTTTTTATTTGTAGAAAAGTCTACTTCTCCATAAATCAATTCACAACATGCCATCACACCCATATTGTTTCAAACAACGTGCGAGGATCATTCATCAGCCCTAGTAATGGTGCAAACGAGTAAAACTAGACAAATTCCAGGGGCAAAAACAACATTTCTCAAAGTTCAGGGGGCTTACGTGCGATTTTGGCCATTAATTTCAGGTTTTTTTAGTGAAAGTGCTTATGGGATAATCCAGAAGTTGGTTGAAAGATTCATCAGCTTTTTGGTTGGTAAAAGTCAGACGAATCAAACCATCAGCTTTTTGGACTGCTTTGCTCCTACCAATATATTCCACAATCCCAATAAATATAAGTAAAATAATTTATTTGAAAAATTATCAGTATTTTTAATATTTGATGAAATGATAGAAGTGTCGATTTTATTTTTATTATATTTTTTTTTAATTTCTTCAAAGAATTTAAAAAGCGACCAAGGTGGATGAAAAAATTTAAAAGATTGTAAAAAAAAATTATCCACTTAATCTATAAAAATATTCCAGAAAGTTTTTAAAATATGTAAAATTATAATTCATAGTCCATAGGGGTATTTTTGTTATTTACCGTAAAAAATAGATGGGAACTTAATAGAGACTAACGTATTGAGCTAGTTGTTGGGCAACCCATAAAATTATGGTGTACCAGTAAATTTTTAAATAATATAGAAGTATTTATAATTATGTCAAATCTTATGAGAACTCGTTGCAATTTACCAGTAATTATATAAACACTCCTTGTCTTTTTACAAAGTTATAAGCGTGTCTCTTCATGGGGGTATTGATGTAAGTTTTTACTCGTAAAAGGATGGTGATATAAATTACAATAACGATTTTAGGTAACTTGTTATTTGCGAATAGCAGAGCGTATTTATGCAATTAAATCTAACATAAAAAGTATTGATATAAATTAATAATTACAATATCATGAGATGTATTATTAATTTTATAAAAAATAGATAGAAGTTTAGAGGGTGTTGATGTAATCTACCCTTCTTTTAACGTACCACTTTTTATTATTGTTACATAATGAATATTAACTATCAATAATTATAAAAGATATTAATTAGTTTTTTAACAATTAACAATTATTTTCTCGAGTAAAAATTACTATAAAATAAATAAAAACAAATGTTATAAATATTTAGAAATTGATCTTATCTTTCGGTCACTTCGTCATCGAAAAATATTATATTAAAAGTAATTGAGTATACGTCAAAAGTATTCTCTCTCTAACCAGATTATTTTTCAAGAACAATTTCGTACAACTTTACCAATACAGATAATACTTCACATAACAATGCATCGATCACATCATACACTGCACAATTACTAATTATTGTAGAGACAGTGCAACGATTTAAGGGTTAAATTTTATGTTCAGAGACCAATTATGTCTTGATCTTCTTCGCCGTATTGATATATTGATCGAATCGATGCATTATTCAAAATATGTATATATATATATATATATATATATATATATATATATATATATTTTGTTCAAATCCTGATTGTGTGTATGAGGGAAAAAAATGCTATATCTCAAGGGCAGCTACAATATGATGTTACACATTAGAAAAGTATGCATTAATTAAATAATTCCAAAAAAATAATTGCACTAGCACCTTACTATATTTAGAATATATTTGGTAAAAAAAGTAAAGACTAAGTTGGTGATGTGATAGCTGTTATTTTTAAATTTTTCCATAAATGTCACATTTATTTATCCAAAAACATTATCCAGTCACACACACACATATATATATATATATATGTATACTAGGATATATTGCAAATTTAAATATGTAAGCACAATTAATTTTAAATATAAAAATTAATTATTATTTAAGTAATATATTAATAAATAAGTGAATATTATAAAAAATAGATAAATTCAAGAAATCATTGAAAGCACAAAGAGAACGAAGGGATGTGAAAGTTGAGAAGAAATAGAATAAGAAATTAAGAAAATAAAGGGAAATAAAAATTAATAAAATAATTTAAAAAAAAAAATTGACGGACAAAAAAAATTAAGACACCAAGAAAGTAGTTTTGAATTATAATAAGGTATAAATATTTGTGTGATTTCATATTACGTTGGATTACAAGAGCATGGAGAATTAAAAGTTTGAAATTCTTCTATTGGGGTTTTATTATTTTATATTTATTTAGGCTATAAAAATACTAAGCGATGCAAATCATAATAATTTATTATATTTTTTTTATCTATATATTATTTTTTAATAAATAATTAAATATTTTTCAATATTTTATAATAAAAAAATCACCAAATCACCCTCAAAATTATTGTTACTGACATCTTATATCATTTATAATTTTATTTATCAAAACACTGTAAGAGTTTCTTTTTTTGGGTTTTTTTTATAGAACTGCAAATATTTATTTTTATAATAAAATCTAATATCTAATAAATTTCAAAAGTATTTTATAAATAGAATTAGCCGAACACCCTCTTAATGATATACTTATTAGAATTCTTTCCACGAGTAATATTTAATCTTCAAATATGTCATGTTACTATTATTTTTTTTTAGGCAAGAGCGATGATTCTCTTATTAATTAAAATAAATTGATTACAAGTACAATCATTTATATTGACATTAATATCTAGCAAAGAGTCAAATATTGTTACAATAATCTTAACCTACTAAATAACACCTACTATTATTATGCAGTAGACAACATCCCACGCACTTAGCGAAATTCGAATTCATGACCTCTAAGATCATGGGGCCTCAACTTCACCAATTTAGTTAGGCCTCATTGGCGTCATGTTGTTAATTATGATATGCGATTCATTATATCATTTAATATATTTGAATTTAAAGATTGCTTTAATCCATCAATAATTCAAACTAACAAATACGTTCAAACGAAACAAAGAAACAACAAATTATTATAAAAAATAGACACATAAATATATTCGTGTGACTCGAAATCCCAATTAAAGAATTGTGAGAACTCAACCTTATTGATCGAGTAAGGTTTAATTAGCAATGTCAATGTTATTAATATTACATAATTAATCCTATTTAATATTTTACAGCTACATGAAGTAAGTACTCACTAGTCCCTACTTCCTCTCGAATCCTCCAAACTCCCCCGGAAATTCCGAAAATGTCCAGTTGTACATTTCTGACATCTTTAACCTGAAATCAAAATGTACAACACCTGGAAGCATCTCCTTGAAGCGTCATCACCGCACTGTGTTGCAGAGGATTGTATCTTGAAGTCTCCCTAAATAACTAGTACTAAGTATGAAAAATCAATCTCATTCGCCAGAATATTCATATGGTTGATAACCCCTCATCAGACAAGACTCATATGTATGTATGTAATTCGTAGATTTGTATCTGCAAGAACGGCAGTAGATTGGTTTAGTGTTTTGGGGTTTAATTGTTGTTAATTAGCTGTTCGGTCATTAATTTAGTTTCTTGAAAAGCTGATTTTGATATGGTAATGCCAGAATGAATTGATGAATATAATTTGGCATTCAGCAGTGGGAGAAGGAAGATTGGGATGAACTGGGATACGAAAGGAGTGGGGTTGATACGGTTGTTGGATGTAGGAATACGCTTGTGCATGTTGTAGACAGTGATACAGAGTGTAGAGGTAGAGTTGGCGTATAAATGGCGATCATGAGGCGTAGAAAAGGCGGGGGAGGGAAGAGGTCTGAGAATTCAGAGCAGCAATTGGATGAGAATAAGGAGAAAAAGGGGAAGGAATCGGAGGAGAATTCGAAATCGGGTTCCCCGAATTTGAATCTTAACTTGCACTCAGGTTCGGGTTCGGCGGCGAAGAAATCAAGGAGGAAATGGAGCTGTGTGGATGGTTGTTGCTGGTTTATTGGATGCATATGCTCGATGTGGTGGTTTTTGCTGTTCCTTTACAACGCAATGCCGGCGTCGTTTCCACAGTACGTGACGGAGGCGATCACTGGGCCACTGCCGGATCCGCCGGGAGTGAAGTTAGCCAAGGATGGGTTGAAAGCGAAGCATCCAGTGGTTTTCGTTCCTGGGATAGTGACAGGGGGGCTTGAGTTGTGGGAAGGGCACGCTTGTGCTGAGGGGTTGTTCAGAAAGAGACTCTGGGGTGGTACCTTTGGTGAAGTCTATAAAAGGTGATCAATCAAACTCTGAAACCTCTTGATGCACTTTGGATGGTCTTTTATTTGAAACTTGTGTTTCTTTTTATATTCTACTTTATGAATATCCACTAAGTTTACTTTGAAGGGAATGAATAAAAGTGGATGGTAGATGGAGGAAAAACACACATGGCTTGCATCTATATTGTGAAGTACATATGTTATGATGGTGTATAAAGTGTTGTATACGTATGCTTGTAAAGTGGAAATTTTAGTAGGCGGAAATGTTTGGTAGACTCATAATTGATTTAGGTAAAGTATTTTCCAACAAAAGAGGGTAATTTTATGACATTTCATTTTCTGTAATCAATTCTTGATAGTCACTTCATAGATTTGGGCTTGCTTACTTTTCCTAGAAAATGCATGTGAAAAATGTTTTAATGTTCTCTGAGAGCATCAAGTTTCATTCTTCTTTTACTTTTTATGGGACTGGAAAGGAATTTAGTTGACCTGTTGTATTTCATTCTTTCTTAATGTTGATTGATATATGATTGAAATGTATTCGCTAGAATAAATTACTAGATGTGCTAGGTTAATTAGTCCAGCAATTAACGATGGATAGGTATCTGATCAATCAGATGGAAGCTTCAAGTGACGAGAGCTTAAAATTTGCTCTTTAATTACCTCGTGTGGATCTGAACTTGCATAACGCGTGGGTTCACCTTTGGTTCCTAAAGTAATTGCCAGTGACCACCATTATGTAATGTCGTTGATATTCAGATTTGTCAGCTTTCTAGCTGGAAACGATATACATGAATGTTGTTGTGAAGAAGATGAGTGAAAGAGGTTTTTAGTGCTGCAGTTTATCTGCTTGTAAGTGTTTGGGGGTGAAAGGAGTTGTGAAAAGTTCTGGCTACTAAGGTTATTGTCAACTTTACTTTCAAAAGACACTTGTTTATGCCATTATTTTATGAGATTGATGATGAGGAAGATGAAACTACAAACTTAACTGAGGTGCAATGTTAGGGGCTAAATGTTTGCTTGGTTCTTCCATAGTCTGCCATAAATTCTCCGCTACAGAAGCAATTCCTTCTTGTGATAGAAATTGGTGACACAATACTCAACTATGTGTCGGGCAGTGCCAAATGCTTATACTTCCAAAGAAGTGATGTTTAGAGCATTTTTTCTATTTCCAACTCATTGGTAATGAAGCAATTCCTTATTGGTCTCTCACAATTATTATTTAATAATAAGATAATGGTGATGTGCTTTAATGAAACATTTCCTTACATTTTGTCCTCCAGTGTGTATGATCAATGCAGTTTTATGTCTATGTCTGTTAATTTGTCATTGTGAATGGAATAATTTCTCTGGGCTTTTGTTAATTCATATTTTTCCCTTTCTCTTGGCATTGTTATTTTTTCATGTTTCCTATCCAAAAGTTACACTACTTTTGCAGACCCTTGTGCTGGGTTGAGCACATGTCACTGGATAATGAAACCGGATTGGATCCTCCTGGTATAAAGATCAGGCCTGTTTCTGGCCTTGTAGCAGCTGATTATTTCGCTCCAGGTTATTTTGTTTGGGCAGTTTTAATAGCCAACTTGGCTCGTATTGGATATGAGGACAAAAATATGTATATGGCAGCATATGATTGGAGGCTCTCATTCCAAAATACTGAGGTGCGCTTTCTTGCTGAGGTGCTTATAATCTTCTAAACAATCTAAAAAGACAGCAAAGAATTGAATACTGAGAAAAGGCAGATTTTACAGATGAGCCACTGCCACTTTAGGGTCTTTAAAGGGTTTGCAGTATGTAATTTCACCCTTGCTAAAGTGAGGACATTTTCAGCGATTTGAATTGATAACCTCCATATGAAGAGCAGCTTTTTGGTTGTTCTCTGACATGTAATTGTTTATGATTCAATTAGCTCATTGACATAATTTGTCGCTACAATATATTTTCTGAAGTTTCCTCTCCCTGTGGTGCTCGTTTAAATTGGATAAATTATTTTTCTATTTCTTTATGTTTTATCATCAGGTTCGAGACCAAACTCTCAGCAGGATAAAAAGTAACATAGAGCTCATGGTTGCTACGAGCAGCGGTAAAAAGGTAGTGGTTGTTCCACATTCAATGGGTGTTCTGTATTTCTTGCATTTCATGAAGTGGGTGGAGGCACCTAAACCAATGGGTGGTGGGGGTGGACCAAATTGGTGTGCTGAGCATATAAAGGCTGTAATGAACATTGGTGGACCTTTCCTGGGTGTTCCTAAAGCAGTTTCAGGATTGTTCTCTGCTGAAGCCAAAGATATAGCAATTGCGAGGTTTATGTCTAACTTTATTGATTGATTGGTTTTGCTTTTTGTCATAGCAATGAGCATCTCTTTACTTTATTGAATTGTTGTGTGATCAACCAATTAAAAATAATAGAAGAACTGTTGTGTATCTATCATGTTTCTATTTCTCCGAAATAGAATATTTTTGTCATTTGGATGTAGATACTGTGTACTGGTAAATCATTTGAAGCTCAGCAATGTGTTCAAACCTAGACCTAGGTGCACCCTGCTTTAGTCCTGCATGCTGCGTTGGTATTTTTATTATCAGTGCCTTCAAAATATAGGAGTGGTTACCACCAAATGAGAAATTTTATCATTGGTGCATTTCATACCAATACTATTTATATTGATACATTGAGCTGGAAGATCTTATTATAGCATTGCTTCTAGCCAGACCTGCTTCTCTATTCTATTAAAGCTCAGCTAATAATGCATCTTCTTTAACTCTGAGCATGTGCCTGAAAGATCTATGAAAGTTTGCCTTTGTGTTATTTGCCTCATGGAGAGGGAGAGAAAAGCTCTGCACTGTCTCAAATTGATTGTCTTCAACCTCAGGTTTAATTTTCCTTCTGCTTATGCAGGGCCATTGCACCAGGTGTTTTGGATAGGGATGTATTTGGATTTCAAACTCTACAGCATGTGATGCGCATGACTCGTACTTGGGACTCAACAATGTCAATGATACCAAAGGGTGGGGACACTATCTGGGGTGGACTTGATTGGTCGCCAGAAGAAGGTCATGCGTGTAGTTCAAAGAAGAACAGCAATGGTCAGATAGAAGGCTATAACAGGACAGAGGATTTGGCTAATTCTGGTGGCGTGAAGTATGGAAGAATTATATCATTCGGAAAAGATGTGGCTGATTTACATTCATCAGACATTGGGAGCGTTGATTTTAGGGTAACTGCTATACTAACATTCACTGATTAATTTGGCCAAGCCATTTGTCTAAAACCTATAATCCAATGTCCCAAAGCCAGTTTCTCATAATTCTGCATGTATCTCATGGAATGTTGTAGACAACCTAAGGGCTGTAGCTTCTACATCTAGTCATCATTAAAACTTTACTATATTACTTATTGAGTTAGTCCCCTTACGTTCCCGCAAAAGGACAAAAACAGGATAAATATTTTCCTCAGATCTATTTCTTTTGCCAAAGAGGAGTGTCTTTCTTGACATCAAGAAAATCTTCATTCATTTATTTCTGAGTTTTGGGTGATCTTTTAGGGTGCTCTCAAGGGAAACAATCTGGCAAACATAACCTGCCGTGATGTATGGACAGAGTACCATGATATGGGCATTGGTGGAATCAAAGCAGTAGCTGATTATAAAGTCTACACAGCTGATTCGATCTTGGATCTGCTTCATTTTGTTGCACCAAAGATGATGAAGCGTGGTGGTGCCCATTTCTCATATGGAATTGCTGATGATCTGAGTGACAAAAAGTATGATCATTTCAAATACTGGTCAAATCCCCTTGAAACAACGTAATGCTCTTGCTTTGTACTTACAAGTAACTCTTGTCCATGCCTTCATCTTCATTTGTCTTGTTGAGTCGTTCTCATAACTTTTTTGCTTCACAACTCAAGTATTTCTCATATTAAAGCCTGCACCAGCTTATTCTTCTATTTCAATTAGTGAAATGCAGGTAACCTTTTAGAGATTGAGTTGATATTTATATCAGTAATATTTCCATAATGTTTTTCCAGATTACCAAACGCACCAGACATGGAAATCTTTTCAATGTATGGAGTAGGGATCCCTACTGAAAGAGCATATGTATATAAGTTCAGTCCTGCTGCAGAGTGCTTTATTCCATTCCAGATTGACACCTCAGCTGATGGTGCAGATGGCGCCCATTGTCTGCAAGGAGGCGTATATTCGGTTGATGGAGATGAAACTGTCCCAGTTTTAAGTGCTGGATTCATGTCTGCCAAAGGTTGGCGAGGAAAGACTAGATTCAATCCGTCCGGAATACGTACCTTCTTAAGAGAGTACAATCATGCCCCTCCTACAACTCTTTTAGAGGGCAGGGGAACCCAAAGTGGTGCTCATGTTGATATAATGGGAAACTTCGCTCTAATTGAAGATATCATTAGAGTTGCAGCAGGCGCCACCGGAGAAGAGATAGGAGGAGATAAAGTGCACTCTGATATTTTCAAATGGTCAGAAAGGATTAAATTAAGACTTTAGAATGTTTTCTTGTACTATAATGTGAGTTCTCCACCCTTCACAATTTGTAAGTGTATATATGCATTTCCCAATTGATTCCTTCTATTTTTTCTTTTATCCCTGAGCCCTATCCATGTGTTCATTCAAGTTAACCTACAGGTTCACAAGGCTGTTGAACGAGCGACTTGGCTCTGTCGGGAACCCTCAGCATTCAGGTCTATAAAAACATTCTGTCATTTGCATCATTATGACTCTACCGCTCCTGCTCTATGTCTGCTTTGGAGTATTTACTAGTCTCAGTTGCAGCACGTAGTTGATGCTTGCTTTTCCGATTTGTTAGAGAGATGGCTGAAGAAGCATATTTTGCTTCTATTCACGCTGAGAAAACTTGAGATGTGGAATGTCTTCAGAGTTACTATTGCCCGGGTTCGTGCAACCGTACGCCTATCCGGGCAAGCCAGATATATACAAGAAATGCTGAGGTTGGGTACCGTCGACCGACGACTCTGTTGTAGTCATTAGCATAAATCAGGACTGTGAGTGGAACAATAGACAACAGCACCAGCAAAGTGCAACCGCTATCTGCTTGCATTTGCTGGCCTTTAGTGGTCCCCAGAAATTTTGTTAATTCATTAACTACATTGATGGATTTGGATTGAGCGAATGACTTCATGTTCGAAGAATTTGAAATCTATCACTGTCTAACAAAATATAGTTCATCAAATTTAGAGCGGAAGGATTTGAAATTCTTTCAATTTAAAATTATTCAAACAAATTCAAATAACTTGTTACTAGGGAGTTGGAATTATGAAATTTAAATCCATGGATTCGGATGTAACCTAGGTTGTCTTATAATCAGTAATCTGAATGCTGCTAGATTGAACAAATTGATGGATTATCCAAGTTTGGGGGAGATTGATCCATGTTCAAGTAATCAACTTTCTGAAAGTGAAAGTGGAAAACAGCCCATAAATAGATATTTGTTTGTTTCGTAGCAATGTTGATCTTCATAAGTTTGTTGCTCAAAATTATGTTGCCATATTCAAATTATAATAAATAGATATTACGATAAACTTGCATTAATAAAACAAGTTTGGTAAAAAAAATCACTAATTTGAGTGTTTACTTCTTGAAAATGCAACAAGTACATCTTTGATTTCGACCTCATGAGCGTGAATTACGAATTATAATTTTACTTATTTTTTAAAAAATTTATTGATTAAGTAGACAATTTATTTATTATAATTTTTTAAATTTATTCATTCATCTCATTTGTTTTTCACAATTCTTTTAAAAAGAAAAAAAAAAACAAAGGGCAAGTTGACGATTCCAGGTCTTTATCCAAAAATTACATAATATTGTCAAGTATCATGCGATATTGATTATTTCTCAAACAATAAGAAAGTATTCATAATAATACTAAATTTTAAAACAACTCATCATAATTCATATTTGTATTCTATTATTTTGAGAAAAACACAGTTTTCGTCCCTCAACAATATTACTAAAATAATAATTAAAAAAATCATATATGATAAGTATAAATTTTATAAAATTAAAATAATAAGTTCATATAAAAAAATAATTGCAATATATTAAAAACGAACATAATTTGAATATAAATTAAAAAAAAAAGAGCATGAGGTGCATGATGACATAATTGGCTTCTGAACTACTTCTGGTGTGTGTATTGGTTATTTGTTTGTCTCTGCTTTGTCCCTTTGTGAAAAAGAGTCAAAATCATCATCTCCAGTGGAAGATAAAACGACAAAGAATTCCATCTCTGCCCCTTATTTTGTCTTTATTCTATTCACCGCATCTTTTGACTTCTTTCTGCTTCAATTATGTGAATGTGAGCATCCCCGCTTTGGATTGTGGTGCACCAATGACGCAATTTCTGATTTTCCTCAGGGCTATTTTCGACCATTTACTCCAACACCCCTTGTTAGATTTCTCTTCTTAAATAGTTCAGGAGAATGTTTTACCTAAATTTATTTAAGAAATAAATTATATATATTTATATACTTTATAGAATATTTTCAATTTTTATGACGTGTCAATTTTTATTTTGAAAATAAATTTTTAATGTGTTCGGACAAAAAAAAAATTATAATATTCAACTTCAAGACATTATGCGTATAGACTAAACTACCCTTATATAAAAAATAAAATGACAAGACAATCCTTTTTTCTTTTTCGTTTTTCCTTCTCTCATTTGTTTTTTTTCCTATGTTTCCTCTCGATTGTACCGCGCTCTTTAATTTTCATCAAATTTATGAAAATTATCATATTTATTGATTTTTATAAAATCACAAAGCAATATTATAACCAAAAAATACATTTAGTTATATCAGATTAATTTTATATAATTATATAAGTATCAAGTGAATCTCCATTGTATTTGCCCCACGCATCGAGTGTATTGCGACTGCTAATATTTTTTTCTAAGCACCACAATCACTAGTATTAATAATAGCAGTTCGTTATTAATTTTTTTAAATGAATATTATGTAAGCTCATAATATCTTATTTTAAAAGCTTACATGCTCAATTTTCATAAAGTTTACCAAACGCTATGCGGCAATTTACACGTTTTCGAACATTTTATAAGACTTTTATATTAGGGTCGGCTATAATTTGAATAATTTATATTTTGTGTGCTAGAACACCTATTATAAATAATTTAATTATCCAACTACCACGTAATTATTGCATTTATTACTCTTGTATAAATATATATATATATATATATTATATATATATATATATATATATTAGGATAAATTACAACTATCTCTTATGAGGTTTGATATAATTGTGAATACTCCCTCGTTGTTTGAAAAATTACAACTATCTCTCCTGATTCTTTTTTTTTTTATATTAGTATAGATAAAAGGGATGAATTATTATTTATTAAATAAATTAATTACAATCACCAATCACCAATATCAAATATTTATATTTAATAATCATCAATAATTGTAACAATCATATCATATCAATCAATACCTATTATTAAAATAGAACAACACATACTATCAAATTAAAATAACATTCCACATGTTGATAAAGTTGAAACCCATGACCTTAAATTCATCTGCCTCAACTTCACTGATTAAGTTAGGCCTCATCGGCAACCCTAATCATGTCCTTGAGCACAAATTGAGGTCACAGTCTCACACATTCGAGTCCCGTATATGTTTGAGTATTAATCTATTCTAATGATAATTGTTGGTTTACTGTAATAGTAGTTAATAGTTAGTTACGCATATATATTCAATATTGATAATTGATGTATATTGATTGTTGATAATTAAAATTCATGATGTAACTGTAATCGATTTATTATTAAAAAAATAATAATTACAACAGATTTTTCTAAAATCAGTCATAATTACAAATAATTCCTCATTATTTAAAATTATAAATATCTCCTAAAATAATGGCATTGAACAAACACCCCAATAATGAATATTGTTAAAAGAAAATATTTGGTACATTTAATATTTTTTTGAGGACTTTATCGTAAAATGAATTTACTATTTTTAATTTTCTGTTTTACTTCTCTACGACTAATATTGTTTTGTTATTACCCTCTCTTTTGTTTTGTTATTATATATAGATAGATAAATACTAGTTATCCCTCTTTAATAGGATACTTTATTCATAAATAAATTTGAGATTATGAGTTCAAAATTTATTAAATATATGAATATTGCTCATTTTTATATGAGGTTTTGTAATTTAAATACAGTTATATTAATTATTGATTGAATTGAGAGTTATTGTAATTTATTGTTTACTGTTCTTAGTACAGTAATATATCGGATGAATCGGTTTAATGTCGAAAAATAAGATATTTTATTCATTTCATTTAAGTTCCGTTAGAATGTAAGAGTTATCAACCATAATGAGACATATCCGAAATGCGAAACTAAAATTTAAAAATAAATAATTATAAAAATTTGATGAAGATTTAGCCTAAAATATTTTGAGAATTTTGCATCTTTTATCATATTTATTGAGTCCATAAAAGATAGGGTAAAATAACGCCGAGTTATATTTAGGGTTTTTATCAAAATTTGCATTAAATTATCCAAAATATCCTTTTAAATCTTGCATTATAATTATATATATATTTTTTTATAATAACATCCTTCAACATCGGAATTTTTCTTAAAAAAATATTAAAATTTTAGTAATGGTAAAATTGACCTTTTTACCTTATCATCCAAAGATTACATAATTATATCACATATTGGGGAGTATTCGTAATTTTTCAAACAACGATGGAGTATTTGTAATTATATTAAATCTCAGGATACCCTGAAAGATATAGCAACGCAGTAATAGTGTTGTGTTCTCCGACTCCAACGTTACACTTGGACGAAGTAGCTTAAATTTAAAGAAAGAATAGAGAAAAGATTTTAAATTACTATATATATAAAAAAAAAATCATCAATATTTTACAAAACATAATTCAAAATCAAAGCATAATGATTTAAAATCGTTCCCAACATGGAGTCACCAGTCAAACGTAATTTATGCAACTTTGTGAAATTATTATAATTTATTTTATTCTTTTAAGAGCGATGAACTACTATTAATTGAAATAAATCGATTACAATAATCCACCTCGACTAATAAATAACAAATACCGTTACAACATTTTACCATGATCAATAATATCAAATAAATTAGATCTAACCAACACATACTGTTACAGCAGACATACCTACTATATACGATACATAATCTATTATGTAGTGGAAACAACATCTCACGCATATGACGGGTTCAAATTTGTAAAATCTCTGAAATCATGGAGCTTCAGCTTCTTAGTCAAATTGACGTATTAATTGAATATAATGTATTGATTGTACCGACGTATTCAATCGGGATAAAAAAAAAATGAAAATTCAAATAAGTATTTGTGTTTCTTTGTGACAATGAACATTCCAAAGACTTCCAAAAAGGGCAATAATTGCAGTGATTAAGTTTGTTTGGTGCCTCAATTTCTCACCATCCACATCTGTATCATAACTTGGGGTTTACCAGTCAAACAACCCCAGTGGCATATTGGAAAATAAAGGGCAACTCCATGTCCATTTACGCAGGCCTTGTCGTTTTCCCCTTAAAGTTTAATAAAATGTGTTGGTTTGTTTGCACGTCTCCTACTCATTTATGACCAAAATCTCCCTGCAAAAAGTCACCCGCCAGCACAGAAAACATCGCGGGGGGCATTCTTGAAATTAAGCTCACTTCCAGGGTTATAAGCAGAATCTCAAGGAATATTAGCAGTGTCCCACTCTCATGCCCGTGGCGCGTACACTTACAGCCAATAGATGTAGTCCGGGTAGGTGCCACGTCGACGGGATGACGTGGCCGACGTTGGACGAACAACGCCGTCAGACTGAAAGCCTGAAAGGGCGGCTGAGAATAATGGTTAGGCTCGGCTCATTAGATGCTGCGCTTTTAAGGATTGGACTTCCTCTCATTTAATGTATTTTTTTTTTTTATTCAATATTATAAATATAATAATATATATATTTATTTAAGAATAAATTTATATATGTGTATAATTAAATAAAATAGAGAATATAATAGAATTTGCAACAGAAAATTCAATTTGATGCTTGAAAGGCTGGAGGCCTGTATTTATTATATTTTTTCAAAATAATTTAGAAAGAATATAATAGTTTTACATGAAAATATATAAATATTAGAACTTTGGGAGTAAAAAAATAATAATACTTGTTAAACTTAAAACACGACAATGAATACTACTGAACTCAAAAATATTATTGACAAATGAAATTAAATTTAAAACAATCTCAGAACTTCTATTGGTCTATGACTCAATTGATTTATCACAATTTAATATCATCGTGGCTCCTAAATATTCAAAACGAATTAATTTTTTCGTAAATTTCAACGAATAATTACCACTATCAACCACCGCATCAACAATAAATACACTTCTCCTAGCTATTCTACTAACATAAATACTTGTAATATTTTGGGAATACCTTAACAATTCATTATTCCGAATCTTATTGTATTTTCTATTCCATGAAAATATAAAAATATAAAAAAAATTGAAAATAAAATTCAACATTTGAATCTTTTATGTGTATGCAGTAGGGTGATCAGAGTTAATGGAAGTAATGTGGAAGAAGGCTCCAAGAAACAATTGCATCATGGGACCACCACACTCTTCAGTAGAAGAAGACATCAAGTGCTAAAGACAAAACAAGAACAACCCCCCACTCCCACCCCACAAAAAAAAAAAAAAAAAGACCCAGTAAATGAGATAAAGAAAAAAGAGTTCATATGAGATGATGCCATGAATAGTTGTGGTGGGTGGTAGCGTGTGTCTTTATTATTACTGGTATTATTATTATTATTATTGTGATGATGATGATGATGGTATATGTAATATATATATATTATTTTTAATGTAGGAGAAGTAGTGTAAGTAGGAGAGAGTTTTGAGTTTGAGGCAAGAATCGTAAGAGTTAGAATCTTATAGGGGGAATAGTTATAGAAAAAGGGGAGTTTGAGGGGAGGGGGACATGCCCAATTTCATCCCAACAGTTGTGTTCATTGTTCCTCCAAGTATTGGCAGCAGATCCTAAAGGTCCCTCTCTCTCTCTCTCTCTCTCTCTCTCTCTCTTTCTTGTTTTTCCCTTTCACTTTCACCATACTATAAATATATACACGAGTTCTCTCTGAAGATCTTTTTTGTGTTTTATATATAGCTTCTTTTGTTATGCTTCTGTTTCTTTGTCAAGAAGTTGCTGACTGTGTGAAGGGGTTTGTTTCCTGTGTGTGTTTGATTCATCTTTACTGTTGTATGAGTGTATAAATACATGGGTTTTTGTGATCTTGTTGGGTTGGTGGACTTGCTTTAAGGCTCTTGGATGCATGTGAAGTTTGGAGGTTTTGAATTGTTTCTACTGTAATTGGGGTTAGAATTTGAGTAAAGTTGTTGACTTTCCATGTACCTTAGTTCAGGTAAAATTTGATTTTTCTTTCTGGGATTTGAATGAATTTCCATATGAGGATGTGGGGTATATGGGTTCTGAGTTGTGGGCTCAGTCTTCTCATATCCAATCCAACCAGTTCCATTTTTGGAGATGTTTTTTGGTATAGTTTGATGGATCTTGAGTGCATGTTGAATTTGAGATGATAGAGTACTAATCTTGGAATAGAAAATTAAACTTTGATTTGGGAGTCATTATAGCTTCATGGGATGTGATTTTTCTTCTATTAATTGATTTCTAGACACCATTTTGGGATGGAGATATTGTGTTTCTGAATTGGTTTGGTTATTACCTTCTCATTTCTTGCATCATTTAGGTTGTTTAAGCTGAGTTTTTGGACAATATTGGAGGTTAGGTTTGCTATTTAGGACCTTGTAAAATACTCCATTGTTGTTGTTTTTCTGTTTTTTTTCCCATTCATGGGTTCTGAAATTGAGTGGTGTTTGAGGGCCAAGATTTATTTCTCTATCAAAGTTTAGGGCAGTTAGCCCCGTTCTATGTCAGAGAGAAGGACCATTTTTTTTGAGTAGGTAATCTGTTTTTGTTAGGTGTCTACTCCCTTAATTGCATGCTCTCATTGTCATTCAAAGCTCACCAACTTCTGTACTCAATCAATTAAATACAACATTGGAGTAATCGTCTAAATTTTGTGCGGTTGACATAGACATTATTCTGAATTTGATTATTGCTGCTGTGTTTTTGCTGAAGCTGCAGAATGATGAGTTGTTAATGAGTGTGAGGAAAACTACCGTTTGATGCTTAAAGCTTTTGTGTTAGTTGTGTCTGTTGTCACGACTAATTATGGCACCGGTTGTTTTTCCTGCATCGGTTTTCGCATTTGGCCTTTGTGTTGTTTTTGTGATTGTCACTTCGTGTAGTACATGATACTTAATACACCTGTGATTGTACCACCCGATCTTTAGTGCTATTGGCAATTTTTTCTTTTGAAATAATTCCTTTGGTTTTAGCTTTTAGTCGCACAACAGAGTTTTAGAACCCAGAAATGGTTATTTGAGTTTGCTTATATCTTGTCTCTCTTGGAAAACTACATAAAGAAGAAGAAAGCCAATGGCGAAGGTAACTAAAAGAAGAGAAAAGATCTAATAAACATGTTTTCTTACTTGCTCGTTTGTTCTTTTTCTATAATGGAAAAACTATCATCTACAATTTTAGCTAAGAATTCCATTTTTCGTTAGTTCAAGCATTAAGGAATTTGTGAAAAGATTTCCATTGAGGGCCTCTTTTTTCAGGATTTCTATTCAGGAGTACATTATACGAGCGTGAATTTTACATACGATTGTTTTAACTGCATTAGCTCTTGAGTTCGACTATGTACCAATGCTTATATTTCACTATGTTTGCATATGTTGAGTTTGTCTTCTTTCATTTAACTTTTCTGCGGTTGTCTTTATCTAATGAACTCTTACTTATTAAATTAATTGAGGTGATCGGGTTTATTATTCTTGTTCTTTTCCTCGAGCAGCTAAGTCAATCCCAAAGTGCTCCTCATCGTTTCTAAGTGCTCATCGGTTATGCTTCTGGATTCAGCTTCTTCACTAAGTAATGGCTGTATGACTTCAAAACTTACCCGAGAAGTATGTTGGACAAGCTAAGCTCTTCGTGTCATTTCAATGTTAATTTTTCTTCTTTGCAGAATTTACACGAGCAGCATTTTCCACAGACAGTATCAAAGAATCTCAGTTTTGAAGTGGATTATTCTGCGCAACGTGACTTGGAGGTGAAGCATATAAGTTTTCAACTTCAAGACCAGCACTCTTCCTCGACTGAATCAAACGGCCTATCTCATCAGGAACTGACTGCTATGGGAAAGACTAGCTCTCAAGATCAAAGCGCTTCGTCAGACTCTGGTAATTATGCCTCAGTCTTTTCAATCACAATCCCTGATTTTACCATACTTTTACATTTCATTTCTTAGGTTAGTTCTGGTATTCGTACGATGCCACCGGTAGCGTATCTTAGGTTAGCATTGTTGCTACCTCAATGGGGCCGAGTCGTGCCACAGTGTCAGGCCAAATTGGTATCTATTCTTTTCTCGTTTTGTGATGAAATTGAGTTGGTTCATTATGCTTGATTCAGTGCACGATGATAGCTTTGGGAAGCATGGGCAAGATATGAAGGCTGCTTTGTTTCTGTGCAATCCGGAGCTGTCCATCAACGCTTCACAACCTGAAATAAGCCAACCAATTGTAAGTCACAGTGCCCAGAAAGTTCGTTCTTTTTGTTTCCAGTTTGATACTAATTTTATCGCTCCCAATTCTCGTTTCAGGTGCACTTTCCGTATGCATACCCTGACCCCTACCTCAGTGGATTATTTACTCCCTACGGACCTCATAATATGGTGGATTTTATCTTCTACGTTATTATATTTGGATACTATTTGTATTATATGTTGCCATGCTCTTCTACCTGAGTTGTTTGCCCGCTCCGATGCTCCTTTCACCTCAATCTTCCTCCATAAAGACAATGGTGTCAACTTCCCTTCTGGCTCAAGAATACTGTGAAACGGCAATTATTTCATTTTCTTTATTATTGTCCATACTGTTTTTGCCCCATCCTGATCCTGATGCTTATCGAGTCCGTATTACCTGTTATGAGAAGAAAGTCCCAAATCTTGTAATTAAGTCCCTGATTTGTTGCGTAATTAAGTCCCAATCTTGTAATTAATTTACTGCTGAATTATCACTGCTACTCGTGTTGTTTCCAGTTATGATTTATTATTCATGAAGTGCTTGATCAGATTCAGCCGCAGGTGATGGCCAGCGCCTCTGGCCGGGTTCCGCTACCTGCTGATCTTCCTGAGGATGGCCCGATATATGTCAATGCCAAACAGTATCATGGAATACTTAGGAGGAGGCAGACGCGTGCGAAGCTGGAGGCTCAAAACAAACTTGTCAAAACTAGAAAAGTAAGCCATCGCCATTCACCTTTTCACTCGATTAGTTTGCTAGCATTGGCCTCTGGTCCTATTACTTGCTTCAGCTTGTGGTAACTCAACAAAAGATTAACTAAGGCATTTATCGTACCATACAACAAGATCAACACTACTACTTGGAATATGTGATGGATTTTCGATTTACGGATAATTACATAAAACCCTTTTGATTATAGTCAAATTGCAGAACTTAGTCACTACTATTTGAAAATTTGCACTGATATCTTCTGTTAATGATGTTTTCTTTTCGATCCCACTTACATCTCTTGTTAAGTGTTCTTGTAATTATTCAGACAATAGGATGTACTTTTTCTAAATGTAACTATGGGGAAAATTCTTGCCCGGACCTATTCGGAGGAACCAATCAGTTTCCTAAACTGTACATTACACTTGCCATATAATTGATTCAGGTTTAGTCGAGCCTGGTTTAGGCAAGAATTTCACGTAATTTAGGGCTGTGTATAATTTTCACTTAAGTATACCATGCTAAAAAATCTTTTAAATGCAGCCCTATCTGCACGAGTCTCGTCATCAACACGCACTAAACAGAGTTAGAGGATCCGGTGGACGCTTTCTCAGCACGAAGAAATCCCAGCAACCAGAGTCGCTTCCCCCGTCTCAAACTACTCCAGACTCTTTTCATTTCGGCAACATGTTGAACTCCGGTGAGCATCGGATCGAGGCTAACAAGCATGACGCTGCCCCTACTACATCGAGGGTTCCGGATTCTGACTCCATTCTGCAGCAGCCGGACGGCAGGTTTCCAAGCCTCCCGTCCCACATGGCGGTTCCCATGCAAGGCAATGGCAGCCTCGTCTACAATGGGAACCGGCACTATGCTTCCATCGTCCGGTGAGAAGTCAGAAAAATCGACTTCCCGACTGGCTGGGCAATTCATCCTTGGCTTTGTTACTCCAGTTCTTGCAGGCTTTGTGCTATCAAAAGTATCACAAACGCCACTTTGTGGTGAAGATTGTGTGTGTGATAGTTGAATGCGTACGTACACTGAACCTGACTGCAGGTAGTACTTGGTTTATGTGTTGTTATCTGGAATTTATGACTCTGGTTTTCTGTGTGTCAGTTTACAACTAACTGCGTATTATAGGGTAAATTACATTAACATCTCTGAAGTTAGGTTTAATTACATTAATATTCCTTGTCTTTTACAAAATTACTAGTACATCCTTCGAAATTGTAGTTGTAATGGCAAGTGCAATCCTTATTCAACAGCGAAACTTTAAAAGAAATATTTATATAATTCTTGTTTAAAATGTTAGTTGTAATTGCAAGTGCAATCCTTCCCATAATGACAAGATTCAAATTTCGTAATTTGTGGCGCACCCTATATGTTCACATAATATTTTGAAATAATTTACATAAATATTTGTATAGTTTTTATTATTGGAGATTTTTATGAAAAAGGAGAATATTTTAAAAAATACAAAAAATATAAATCATATAAGGATTAATACAGTTATCACTCTAGAGTATTCATCCCACATCAAAACCTTGATCTTTATTTTTTAAGTTTGAAAAGTCTATTTTAGCCCTATAAAATTGTTTTTGTGGAAAAAAAAAAAAAAGTGATTTTTAAAATGTCAAAATCATCATTTGTCTAATTCTAGTTTCGCTTGTTAATCGAACTCACCACTACATTATCCCTTTATAATAGGCTTAAAAACATTTTTCTTGTTCTAACAGTAGACATTAAAATGACCGAGGAGCGCACATTTTTTGCATCTCCCTCAACTAACATCCAAATCACATGCCGCTTGAACTGTTGCGTAGCCTACGACTTTTACATCACTAGTCGTTGTGGTATGCCGTTTCTGTGTGTATATAATAAATAATTTTTCACATTTTAAAATATATATCAAATTACAAAAAAAGAAAGAAAAAAAAAATAATTTATCAGTTAAAATAAAATTTAATAACTTGAATAAGTTAGTTATATTATTATTTCAATGGCATTTTTTTTATATAGTTTAGATATAGATATAGAAGATATAGAAATAGATAGATAGAGTAGTAAATAAAAACTAATTTCGGTATTTTAAAAAAATGGTGCGGCGGTGTCACGTAACTTTCATTTGTGAGTGTATAAGGGTTTTTTTTTTTTTATATTAGTATAGATAACACATGAGTTTGAGCCCCATCCAATCATCCATTAAAGAGGAATTGTCCATGCAATATTCTGAAAACCATTCTCGCCACTGCACTGGCAGGCTCCAAACATCATCATCGTTTCTACTCTCAAACGGACACTCAATCTAAAGGACAGTTCCATGAACAGTTTTGCAATCCCAAATAGTTAAGAGTCTCAGCTCGAAAGCCGTTTGCGCACCTGTGTGTCGGTCGACATCCCTTAGTCGTCTGCACGTCCTCCGCACCTTGACCTAGACGGTCGACAATGACTCCGTAGAAGGGTATCTCCATTAACTGAATGCCAGAAAATAAGGGATTTTGCCTTACGTTGACCTAGGTTTGCTTATGACGGCCGTTTTAAACTCACGCACAATAAGCTCCACGTCAATTTGTATTGCTTTCTTTTGTTAATTTTTTATTCTTAATTAGTTGTTGATTTAAACAGCAAAGTGCTAAAACCTTTTTTTTTTATGAGCTCCACTCTATAAAACCTGCACAAAACCTAATTATCTCATTCGAATTTTACGAATACAAGCATTTTTGCTCTCATCACATGCATATATTAAGTGTTTTCGGATGTTAAAAAAAAAAAAAAAAAGTTAATAGTTGAGAGGAGATAGAAGGAGACAATAGATGCTAATAAGAGAAAAGAAAGGGATTGAAAAGTTTTACTTCTAAATTTGAAAAATGGGAAAAATGCAAGCAACTTCTTACGATATTGTAAATGAGTATTCTTTTATGAATTTTTTTATTTTAGTAATTTGCTTCCTTGTATTTTAAAAAATACAGTAATTTAGCCCTCTATGTGTTTTCAAAAGACAGTGAGGTAAACTGCTTCATTTTAAAAAACACAGAGTGTAAATTGCTATTATTTTTTCACATGGGGTAATTTGCTCATTTACAATATCACATGGAGGTAATGCATTAAATTCTTTAAAAAATTAAAGAATATTTTATTTATTTATTATCTTTTTGCTTTTCCTTTTCTTTTTCCAGATGGGTAAGATAGCCAATTTATGAACTCCACCAACTTTTTTTCTGAAAGTGATAGAGTGCATTATATGACCAGTCCAATAGTACATTTGAATTAATGAATTTCAGAATTAAGGAATTTGAAATTTATGACAAATTCATCACATGTTCGACTAAGCTCAATTGAAGTTATTTAAGATTTTTTTCTTAATTTCTTTTTTAAATTCAAATAATTTCACACAAACAGTTACAAATAAGATAAATTATGTTGAGCCTTGTGAGATTTGACATAATTATAAATTGTTATTTTTAATTATTTAAAAAAATTATCAATATTACCTTATGTTTGATGAAAATATGTAATTTTTTAATGAAAGTTCGGAATTGTCAATTTTGTTCCTATTATTTTTTTCTTCAAAAAAATAATTAAAATATAATATGAGGTGGATGAAAAATTTTCAAAATTGATAAAGATATTATTTACTTAGTCCATAATTTTTTTAATAAGATTTTAGGGAATAAATATAAAATTATATAATATATCCTGAATAAAAATATTTTGGTCAATTCACAAATGAATGTAAACCCAATGAAAACTAATCGATTGAGTTAATTGTTCATGGGTACTAGTATTTACTAACAATGATGCTATTAGTAATTACGTCAAATCTCATATAAACTCGGTATAGTTTACCCTTAAAAATATTTATATGTAATTTAGGAGAAATAACATCTTTCATCCAGTAACTTGGGAATTTTTTTTTTTAATCATATTGGTTACGAAATTCTCATGTTTGATCATATAACTTTCATAAAGTAGCATTTTTTATCCCATAATACATGATTTGTCAAAGATATAAGATCAAAAGTACTATTTTTTTAAAGTTATGGAATCAAAAATAAGAATCCGTAATCTATACGACTAAAAGTCGACAATATACTAAGCACGTGTTATTTTTTATTATTATAGGATAAAAATACTACTTTTTAAAAATTATAGTATCTAAAAATAAAATGTTTATAATTAATGGGACCAAAATAAAAACATGCCATGAGACTAGGGGTGTAAATGATTCGAGTAGAGACGAACTTGATTAAATTATTATTAAGGTTCAAGATTTGTATTTGAATTTGGTTTGGTTATTATTTTAATCAAGTTCAAATGAATTTTAATTAGATCAAACTCGAGTAGTTTGATACTTTAAGTATATTTTACTATTTCTTTCAGTAATCGAGCCGAGCTCAAAAGTTTATTGAATAACATTTTTTGTTCAAACTTAGTTCGTTAAATTTAACAAATCGAGTTCAAACGAGTTTTTATCGATCAATTTCAATGACTATAAAAAAAAAAAAAAGTATTTATTTCCTCTAATTATTTATTAAGAAAGTATTTATTCCATCACAAACAGAATCTCACATCCAAAGGTCGCCTTTTTTATTGAGTACAGATCAAAAGGTCGTCGTTTTCTTCACCTTCCCGACCAGAAAAAAAGAGGGCAACAACCTAAATTCCAACACCATTTGCTGATTCCGTTCCCTCAGTCTCTCCCCTGCGCAGCGGAATCGATCCAGAAGCAAAATCTCTACATGCTATACATACACGAAAGGCGGATATACAAGCGCTTATACAGAAAGAGAAAGTAGAGAGAGGAGCAAAGAGGGGAAGGGAATCGATCATGGTGTCGTACATGAGCGCGTTGCTGTACGGAGTTGGCGGCATAGTGGTGGCGGGGATGGCATTGCTGGTTGCGTTTCAGGAGAAGCTTGTCTATGTCCCCGTGCTGCCTGGACTCACTAAATCTTACCCTATGACTCCAGCCCGCCTCCGACTCCTTTATGAAGACGTATGGCTCACATCCTCCGATGGCGTCAGTCTCCATGCCTGGTTTATCAAGCTCTTCCCCGAGTGTCGAGGTGCCTGACATTTTAATTTTCTCTGTGTTGATCTTAATTGCGGATTATGATTCTAATTTTAAGATATTGGATTCGGATCCACGCTCCTTTGGCAAGCTAGGGTTATCAAGGTGGCGTGTTTTTTTTTTTGTGTGCGTGTCTATGCCCTCGTGTTTGTGTGTTTATCCTTTCGTATGTGCTGGTAATTTTAATTAAAGCAAATCTAGTCGTTGGCTGAAAGTTTGTTGTTAGATTGATTACTTTTAAGGTAGTATGTCTTGGAAGAAAGAGTGTGATTGTAATTTTGCTGATATGAGGATGGGGGTGATCTTTTGGAGTTGGGGGCATGTTCCTCATTGGCTTTGATGCAGAATATAATTGATAACTTTGCAGTGTAATAAACGGCAAAATATTTAAACAAGAATGAGAAAAAGTTAAGAAACCAAATAGGCAAATAGTTCTATAAAGTGCCTAGTAATTTGATCTGAGAATATTCCAGTTCACTTCTTTTTGTTGTGAAAATTCTTTTTTCTCATGGTGATAATTTTCTTATGATACTTGCTAAAAAGGAGTAATTATTGAAAATTTCAAACGTATAGTGACATCATGTCCATAAACCTTTGGCTGAGCTAGCCTGTTTAATCTTTTTTTTCTCCTCTATATGTTTTCTATTTAATGTGCATAAATTGAATTTTATTCAGCATAGATTAAGCTAATTGTATTTTGACTCTTCATGTATGTGAGCAATATTGCGATGATCTACTTAAATGGAACTATCTCCTTTGTAGTGGTTGATGTTGCTAATAAAGCAGAATACCAATAACACTTCTGTAGAATATTTGTGTGCCGATGATGGGTAGGTACTTGATTTGCTTCTTCTGTTCTTGATGTTTGATGGATAAATTCACATAATTTGGAATATTTTTGGAAAGATGTGATTCCATTTTGAAAATCCTACGCCTGCATGTAAGCTTCTCGAATATAATAACAAGTCCAGTTGCAAGATAAATTGAAGAGTGAGAATGGGAAAAAAGGTTCATGATGATCCAAAAGTAGTTCCAGGTGGATCCTCCTATTAACTAGTAATCCATCTTTGGCATGGCAGCTGTTTTCACTAACTATTCCTGTGCTTATGCATATTGTTTCCTTTTGCACTTATGGTTTGCATTTGATAGTTGGTTCTTTTTGTGTGCATTAAACCTAAGACTTGTTGTCATTGAGTTTGCAGGTCCAACTATTATCTTTTTCCAGGAAAATGCAGGAAGTATCCTTTTGTTGTTCTATTGCTTGAAGATGACTATTTATTATACAATTCCTTATATCTGTAGATCGCTTTCAACATTATGTTTTCATCTGTAAGTGTGCATGGGGAACATCTATTTCAGAGGCCTTCACTAGTTGACTACAGACATCGCTCATCGTCTTGAAATGGTTCGCATTATGTTGCAGAGGCTACAGTGCAATGTGTTTCTGCTTTCTTACAGAGGGTTAGTGAACATTGCCTTCTTCTCTTCCACCTCTTTTTCATGATCTTATATTGATGGTCTATCTGGCATATTTATAACTTCTGTCCATGTACTGCTTGTCTAACAAATTGGTAAAAATGTTCTGACTCTTTGATACTCAGTTATGGAGCTAGTGAAGGATTTCCTTCACAACATGGCATCATAAAGGATGCCCAGGTTAGCTTGCTAGCCATTTTCTTTCATTTACACAAAATTTCATCAACTTTCAGTTAGTGCTATCAGTCGTCCCTGTCTTATTATTTTAGGTGATGATGTCTGGGTCTCTTTAACTCTGTTGGAGTTGGGGGCAAGGGGACGATTATGAGGGTCTTTATAGGTGACATGATAAATTTAACTTAATTTCATTCAATATTCCTTCTTGACTAGGCTGCACTGGATCATCTTGTCCAGAGGACAGACATTGACACATCCAAAATTGTAGTCTTTGGAAGGTCACTTGGGGGAGCTGTTGGGGCTGTTCTTACCAAGAACAATCCAGACAAGGTAATGACTATAGGAATCTTGTACCTAAAATTATATCCATGCAGGCAAGGCACCATTTTGTTGCCATAACCGGCTAGTTTTGTTTTTTCTGTCATGATGAGTTGCTCTTGGTTTGAGCTTTGAGTTAGTTTATTCTTGCTCAGGTGCAGAAGCTCTTGATATTATCACAGCTATGGTGTCTATTCCTTTCAATTATAAAAAGTTACTGGTAAAAATGTGTTCATTTATTCTAAGTGCTAAGCACTTATTTTGCAGAAATCATGTCTTGAAAACAAGATTTTGGAAAGTAATTTCGAAATTGATTAGTTGGTGAAAGTTCCCATTCTTGATTATGTTTGGAAATTGAACTTGTGTGTGGATGCAATTTTGAAGCCTGTTTTCTGACCAGAAGCATGCATGAGCTGGAAAACAACGACAAACTTGTAAACATGTATGTTCTCAAGCAGAAATCCCCGTATTCCTGCGTGCAGAATCAATAACATAGCATACAGAAGTACACGGTGTAATCTGAATTGGTTAAGGGAATACAGTCTCTTGCTCGTTGGTTTTTTCCATTTACCTCGGAATGTTTCCAAGAGCTTCTGATTGGAAAAATGATAATTTGTAGTTTTATACTTCAAGTTACTTGACTTTCCCAGATTCCCATTGTTTTGTTCTGTTGTGATGCATGTGCAGTATAATTACCTGGCCTTTCGAACTCCTTGCCCCTTTTTGGTACCATTGTGTGTTGCCAACTCCATATGATCTTCAACTTGCTGCAACACCACTCCTAGTTCTTAGGCTAATAAGTTATGGTATGACACACTAGTTCTGACCAGCTGGCCATTTTACCCTTTGAACTAAAGACTTACGGAAGCATGTATTCTGTAAGTTATGTTATTTATCAAGTCATCTATCAATTTCCTATTCCATCATGTGGAGGATTTTGATGTCAGTTCATCTTTCGTTGCTCATTCTCACCCCTTTTGTCATGTTTAGCTTTTCACCATACCTTCTTGTTTTTCTCCTATTGAATGTAGTTTTATCTTGCTGTTTTAGAAGAACTTCTATCGTAATGTTTCTGGAGGTAAACTGAAGCATACCAGCCTTTATTCACAGTTGTATGTATGATATTGCAGGTTTCTGCTTTAATATTAGAAAATACTTTCACATCCATACTGGACATGGCTGGTGTCCTGTTACCCTTTCTGAAGTGGTTTATTGGAAAAAGCAACGCAAAGGGTCCCAGAGTTCTGAATTTTCTAGTTCGGTCTCCATGGAGCACCATTGATATTATCAGCGAGGTGCGGTTTTTACTATGGACATTTTTTTTTTTTCTTTCAAATTTTCTGGTGCTTCTTGAAGGAGTATTAGTGTGAGCCCAACTGCCCAAGATTGTCTAAGTTGATGGGTTCAGGGAAATACTTATTCAATCGAGCCAAATATGAGTTAAAACTTAACCAAGTTTGAGCTAAAAGTATTGTCGTGACATTTTAAGACAAGCAAAGCGTGGGTACAGGTAAGCTCAATCTAAATTGTTCTTGAGCTTATACCGCACAAAAGATTTTGCTGATCGGATAAAAACATATTTAAAACCGGAGATACAATTTTACTAATATTTGGTGCATCTTCTCTTGTTGATAATAACTTTTTCTGTTTTAAGTCCCAGGTACACATTTTTAGCATATTGGAGTACTTAAGTTTACAATTAATAGGTTTCTACTTACTTGGAATATGCCTTTACATAATGCTTGAAATTATGTGAAAACTAATTGGGTTCATTGATTTAGGACAAAAATGAGGGTTCTATAATGTATTCCCACTGAATTTAGTGTAAAAATCATGGTATACAACATATTTTTCAAAAGTTCGCTATTGCATTCAATTCTAAAGAAACACAAAACAGCTCAATTGAAGAGCAAAAATGTACCTATGAAGATAATGATTTCTGAATTGATGTCCTTTTTGCCAAATGCTCTCGTACTTGCTTGGGCATGAAGTTTTAATCTTTTTGTCAAGATATGTGAGGCAAAGTTTTACAATTTATAGATGCTAATATTGGTTTCTATATCCTACCTAATGTGCATTCTGTCATACTCCTGTGAACATTAATGCTAGTAAAAACATATACTTTTGTTATAATTGAAGAGCATCCTTTTGGTATCTCAATTTTTTTCGTTCTGTTGCTTCTTATTTTTTAAATTATTTCATCAATTTTTATCGTTCTTTCTTTCTCAACCTCTAGTTGTCTCTGACTATCTCTTTCAACTTCCATATTTCTTTTTCTCCCCCACTCTTCTCTCAATAACTTCTCCCAACTTCTATTTTTTTACTATTTTTGTTTATTTAACTAAAATATATATTTTGAAAGTTTAACAATTATATTTTTTTTTAATTCATTGTACACACACGTTTTGATGTGCCACACACACTAATGTATTAGAATGCATATTTAGTTGAATAATATACAACATACATATTAAATTCTTCAACAGAAGAGTCAGGACTCCAGATTTATTGGAGAAATGAATTAAACTGAGTTCAGCTTGTAAATGATGGGAGAGAAAAAATTGTAACAAATAATTAGTTTGACAAATGGCAATAAAAAGTCAAATTATATTGCATTAATACTACATGTGGCAACTCATGGTTAACAGACGTTCATGTTATCGTGTGTGTTACATATCTTACGAATTTAATTCGCCAGTTTGATATATCTGGTCTTAATAATTAGTATTTCTGTAATGGAATATATGACTTGAATTTGTTCAAGCTGCCGACTAAAAGAAAGATTGACTTGACTTGTGCTTAAGCTTGTACTATATGAAATTGTTACCACGACACTACATATAAAAGCATGTTCTATGAAATTTCTTACGAAATAATATGATGCTACTTGTTTTCATCTTTCTCTCCTGTATCAATAGTATGTTTGACCCTTGGCATGTACATATTTTCCTAACTTATATTGAGCACTGGTTAAAGTATTGTCCTGGTCCAGCAGACTATGAGCCCTTTGTCTCTGGAGGCCCTTTGTATGCGTCATTACTGCTGTTTGAATGCTTCATACAAGCAGAATTGTGTGTTGGGTGGTATTTTGATGTATCTGGAAAGCTTCAATGTTATGCTACTTGATGATTGTTCCTGTGAATGAGTACTAATTACCAAAAACCTTGGTTTCTGTGAAAAATTTTTGGAGTTTAGAATTCCATATATGGGATACAACTCTAATAGGTATAAATTCTTAACCGCTTTAGGATGACGCTTGTGTTTTCTCTTTTTGCTAAACAAACTGGTTTTATTCAAACAAAGGTACATCAGAGAAGCTTTTTTCTTAGTTGTGAAAATAGTTAAAAAAGAAACTACCACCAGGAAATTTAAACTGCTGACACTGTTCTATCATTACATCTAATTGGTATAGAATAATTTGGAAAAAGGTCTTAAATAATCTCACACCACAAAGAAACATGAAAATCGAATCATGAAGGAAACATAATAATGCAGATCTCATTACTGATATTGAGAACCTACTGTGTTTATGCTACTGCAATCTCACTTCTAGAGTCTAATCACCTGAGTTCTTATATTTTCTGTAGCTCCTTTTCAACTGTGGTTGGCATAAATTATGGATGTTGCATGCATTGTTGCTATAGCAAGATGAAAGTGGTCCATCTGGCTTTCCTTCATGTTCTTGTTTCTCAGACATGTTTTTCATAATAATCACTGTTAGCTATATGCATCACATCCTATCTAATGCTTTCAACTGCAGATTAAACAGCCAATTCTTTTCCTCTCTGGACTACAAGATGAAATGGTTCCCCCAGCGCACATGGAGATGTTATATGCTAAAGCAGCCACACACAATCGGCAATGCTTATTTGTAGACTTCCCCACTGGCATGCACATGGATACATGGTTAGCTGGTGGAGATCGTTATTGGAGAACAATTAAGGAGTTCATCGAAAATAGTGTCCCGAATAAGAAAGATGAGGACTCTTCTAGAGAGGGTAAGTTTTGGATTTCTAGTTCTTCAAAATCCTTTGCTGCTTCAAATATCAAGTACCAATTTCTTTCTTTCCCATGACTCTGGTTTTGCATATTTATGTTCTATCTTTCTGTTTTTCGCTTTGGTATTGCCAATCTGGTGGAGTGAGCCTTTGGTATTGCACTTTTGTCAGATTTTGAGGCAAAGTGAGGGGCTGGGATCTGGAGTTTAGCCATTAATGCGTTATATTTGGGCGTTGTCGGACTCAACAGTTGTGCCCTCTTTTGAATTTTGCAGCGACCAAAAGCTTCTTGTGACTGCCCACCGCTGTGTCTCTTCAGAGCCTTTCTTCTGGGCAAACTTCCAGGAGACGAAAAGGTTTGATGCTTTAGGCATATGTAGCTTGACCTGACATACTGCAATAGATCTCATCAGACCAATGGTATTGTACGAATAATGAATTGAAAGAATCTCAAATTTAATACTAGGAATCGGAACTGTCTTTGCAATAGTTCTTGTTCCCACTACTACATTCTCAGTGCACCTCTTCTTGGTTATTCAACTGTAAATCATATTGCACTCCTCAGTTATATTATGCATTTTCTACGGCATCCATTGAGAATGTGCTCAACTGCATAGAGCAGGGCTTTATAGAAAGACTACAGAGTGCCCCCTCCTGCTGATTCTTGTTCCTCGTTTCGGGTGTGGTGTGTTGTGTTGTGTGCGTGATATGTTTGTGTTTATTTATATGTTCCTTGTTCTTTCCCTGGCAATTTGTATCTCTCAGATATATCTCAAATTCTTCATATGATGATGATAAAGATGTATTTCCAATTGGACTTTTGCCATTGAGATAATGTAAAAGTATATGTAAATCGTGATCTCTTCAAATTCTTACAGTAAAGTCTCGTACAAGTGAAAACTAGTTTATTAATGAATAACTAATATTATTACATATAGTAATGAGTAAACAAAGTACTATTATTGCCATTCCATAGTTGATCTATTTTAAAGTAGTTTTTTATTTATTAAAGTAAAAAATTAAAAATAAATATTCATGTGTAACTAATATTATCCTTTCCAAGTTTGATCAGTTTTTTATTTAATTAGATAAAAATATAACAGAATTTCTAATTATGTATACATATCGAGTGTGCCTACATCGTTAGTATAAACTTGTTTCTTGATTTTATTATGATAAAAGAAAGGATTATTCTCGATATATTTTTCTTCAAAAAAAAAAAAATATATATATATATATATATATATATATATATATGTATAGATGCTGCTTTTTCTGTTTTTCTTTTTTTTTAATTTTGCGCACTCATCGAGCATGCATGACTGGTAGTACATGGAAATTAAAACGGTCACATATGAAAAGTTACAAGAAAATTATTCAACTCAAAAATAATAACTATCATAACAGTCAATATTATTTCAGAAAATAACTGCAGCGGAGCGGGATTTGCAGAGTCCTCAAATTCTATAGAGACGGTTTGGGTTTGAGACCAGTCTCTGGCTGTGCTGAAGTAGACGCCTAAAAGGCGATGAGTTAAATTAGGCGAGATTTGGAAGCCGACAGGCGTTACAAAGAAAGCAAGTCCATTGGCTTCGGATGAACTGTTCGATGCGTCCACGGTGAATGAAAAATGAGTGGTGAAATCTGCAAGTTCTCCAGAGTTTGAGTCCCAAAGAGACACCTTTTCGTTGCAGATGACTTGATCGACACGGGGATGGAAGTCGACATCATTGAGCTGGATTGCTCCGGCAGAAGTTACTGCATCGGCTTCCGGGAGAATGGTGGTGGCATGGGGAGTGGACCTGGAAAGCTGGAAATTCACTGAATGAGAAAGAGGAATGAGAAAGAAGAGAAAGACGAAAGTGAGCACATTTCCAGGCGTACAGCAAAAGGTTGGCATGATGAGGGAATTTGAGCAGAAGGTGGTGATTATCAATCAATCAATCACATAATTTCTGCCTTCCATCTCATGCATAAAAAATGACCCTGGCCGGCACTGTAAATTCCTCGCCGGCACAAAATTTTAAAAATATAGGAGATTGATGGAGACTGGGATGAGGTTTCTTGGCTTATTTACTTTAATATTGTAAAAAAAAAAAATTATACAAATGGTGGTTTCAAGTTATGATTACATGGGTTGGTAACTCAAAATAGTATAGCACTTGTTTACTTTAACGACTAGGGCTTGGCACAAAAGGTCAAGCCCGACTAAAACCACTTCTTTGTCTCAATAACTCATCACACCAACTTTGGTTGATGGAGGCAATTATACGAATACGTAAATGGCTTAGCCGAGCTTTTTTACTATTCATTTAATTAAGATTAATTTTATCATCCATTTAATCGAATACTTGAAATAAGTGGGACCTTAAAAGATTGTTGATTAAACTTGAACCCTATTTGAAATTGTGAAATTTTACTTTTTTCTAAAAAATAAAAATAAAATCATATTTGCATCCCGATTCATTTACAATTGTACTCTTTCAATTAGGATTTAAGTGAAAAATGATGATGTCAGCAAAAAAGTTATATGAACTTCTAATTTTACGCTCTATTCAACATTTTATATAAACTATTGACAATATGTATAGTTTTATTTTGGAATAATATTTTATTAAAATTATGCCCTTTTAACTTATATATATATATATATTACATTAACCCTCTTAGAAATATAACAATATTAATATGTTATTCTTTATTATAATTAAATCATACATTACATGAGGGGTGGAATTAAAAGTTTATATAGATTTTTTTATTGATATCATCATTTTTCGTTCAAACTTGAGGAACGAGTATAATTTGTAAGCAAAAATTTACTAAAAAGGGTGTAAGTGTAATTCTGAAAGTTTTTTCACAGAAATAATGACTTGTAATTTTATAATAGCATAAATTATATTTAAATCTCAAAATTTATCATGATTAAAAAAATAGATACTCCCATTTAAGCTAAAAATTACATCAATACCTGTTGAGGTTTGTAAAACCTCACAAGCTTGGTTGGAAAAATGTAAAAAGATAAAATTGCCCTCAAGAAATGCCTGTCAACATATTTAAATAACAAAAATACCCTTTGTATCTGAGTTTAATGTAACTTACCTAATGTGATATTACAACTAAATAAATTATCCTTTCATTAAAAAAAATAACAATTTATTCTTTTGTATTTTTTTAAATGAAGCAGTTTACCCCCTGGACAGTGGGGTAAACTGCTTTATTTGAAAAAACATAGGGGATAAAATACTGCATTTTAAAACATACAAAAGAATAAATTGTTAATATTTTTATAAAAAGATAATTCGTACATTTACAATTGGCTAAATTGTATTTTTTCCCTTTGTATTTAAATATAAACCTATTTTATAAGAATGCATTTTTAATAATAAATCAATAAGATAAAGGGCGCAGATTCCTAAGACAATATGAAACAAGTGAGGATAGTTTTTTTTTTCCTTTTAATTTTAAATTTTTTATTTTTGAACACACCTAATATATTCATGGGAAAATTAAAGGAAAAATGCAAGAAAAAATAAAAATTAATGAAATGGGTGTTTTGGAAAAATTTAAAAATTTAGGCAAAGCTGGGATTTCAAATCCCAGCTTTGCCTCGGTTTTCGAAATCCTTCATCTTTTTGTAAAAAATAAAAAACCGAAAGCCACATCTGGGATTTGAAATCCCAGATATGGCATTTTTTATAATAAAAAATAAAACATGCCATATCTGGGATTTCAAATCCCAGATATGGCACACTTTAATTTCTTTTATTAATTATTGGTAAAGAACTGGGGTTTGAAACCCCGGTTCTTATTAAAATTCCAAAAAAAAAAATTCTGCTTCCAAAACTCGGTTCACATTCTTACAAAGTTTTCACAGTTGATACAAAATAAAATAAAATAATAAAATCTACAAAATAAAATAAAATAAAAATAAAAATAAGTATATAAAAATTAAAATACTAACAATATTTTTACAAAAAAACAACGAAATGCATATAAATAAGGATAATATAATCAGTAAAATTAACTTACCGTAACAAAAAATTATACACCGGAAGAAAAAAAGTTTCACACTTCAACAACTATAAAAACTTTGTAAGAATGTGAACCGAGTTTTGGAACCATAAATTTTTCCGGAAGAAGAAGAAGGTTTTCGGAAGCAGAATTTTTTCGAAAGCAATGCATGTCATAATTTTTTTTTTTTTTTGGATTTTTAGTAAGAACCGAGGTTTCAAACCCCGATTCTTTACCTATAATTTAAAAAAAAAAATTAAGTGTGCCATATCTGGGATTTTAAATCCCAGATATGGCTTTTGTTTTTTGTTTTAAAAAAAAAAATGAAGCATCTCAAAAATCGAGGCAAAGCTGGGATTTCAAATCCCAGCTTTGCCTAAATATTTAAATTTTCCCAAAACACCCATTTCATTAATTTTTATTTTTCCTTGCATTTTTCCTTTAATTTTCCCTATATTCATACACTTAAATTTGAATACAAGACCTGTCGTAAGAATTTTAGAACCTAAGGGTTTATTTGGTTCAGGTGAGTGGAAAAGAAAAGTGGAAGGGGGAGGGAAAGTGAAAAGGGAAAAATGAGGGAAAGAATAATAGTTTTCCTTCAAATTGTTTGGTATGATTAGAAGATGAGTAAATCTAAAATATTTTCCCTTATTTGGTATGAAGAATACAGATTGAAAATAAAAGACTAATTTTTATAATATTACATAATTACCCTTCTCTTCACTTTGTAATAGAAAATAATAAATTAATATTTACTCATATAATTTTAGTATATCAAAACTTTTAAAATCTTATTAATAAAAATATTTATCAAATAAGAATAAAAATAATTTTTTTATTAAAAGTATTTATCAAAATAAGTAAAATGTTCATTTAGTCTAAACTATTTAGTTTAAATAAATAAAAATTACTAACAAGATTGTTTACCTAATTGTTGACTTTGATGCAATAATTTTTCAGTAATTTTGTTATTTTTTCTTTGTAAATTATGTACGGTATTATCAGCAAGAATGAGGGAAGAATTAGAGAGAAATTATATATATATATATATATATGTATATATATATATATATATGTATATGGGTAATAGAGTAAATACAAATAAAAATTATACTTTTTTTTGTCTTTTCGGTCTTATACTTCCACTTTTCCGTCCAATTTTGGACGGAAACAAAATTGAACTCTGGAGGAGTTTCATATAAATCGAGTTTTACTTCACCTCTACCTCTTCATCCTAATCAAAACGCAAGATTATCTTTTATACATCCATTTTTACTTTCATTTTTTTTATTCCTTTATTTTTCACCTCAACCAAACACATCCCACGTAAAAAAATAAGGGAGGATAATTGAAACAAGTTTCAGTTCTCATTTGACTTGATTATAGGAGTACTTTATAATTATGTGTAATGTTTTAATTGAGCTATACTTAACTATCGATACATATGCTTGTTAATACACACATAAAAAAAAAAAAATCTCAAAGTAGTGGCACATTTTGCTGGGGTTATTTAATGAAAATGACAATCTTACCCATAGAAAGGGTGAAATTCGCAAACTAAGGATGGGGCCTGTGTGTTTTTTACACAGGCCGGGCTCGACCCGATTCACCTGATCCGAATACTCAAAATCATAACTGTTGATGCATCGTCCATCTAAAAAACAGAAGCCCGACACGCAACCCTGTACAAGTCCGTACAAAACGGCTTCTAAAATAAGAGATGTCGTTATTTGTAAAGTATGCATTGATTACTGAGATCGCACCTTTCGACTTTGATTACAAAACTAACTTTGTTGTAAGTTAACCTATTATCAGGTTTAGATCAAGGAAACTTGGAAAACACGTACACATTGTCAACACTTGGCCTCTAGATCACTCATTACCTCAGCTCGGATCACACCTAATGTATCTATTTAGTATTAATTTTATAACTAAAGGTGAAAATTTAATTTTAACCCGAAGGGTTAATGCAAAAATATAAAATTTTATTGCGTTCGCAAGTGTGGAATCGATATATTTATAAAAAAAATCTTTATTTTATTGCAAACTTCCCTTAGGTCCATCGACAGCTACGAACCACGACTGCAGATTAATCTCGAATCCAGTAAACTTGAGGACACATCGTGAAAAAAAAAAAAACAAAAAGAAAAACATTTAATTAGGGGCAATAGTGAAATTCACCCAAAATCCATATCCCCTCCCAAACAATTACGTCCAGCGGTCCCCAAAAGGACCCCACGAAATCCATAAATTTCCAATCATGCCCTCCTATTTCACTCCTTCCGCCCCTCTCCCCCCACTCCTGATTTTATTTTGAAACCATTACTGCGACAATCACACGTACTGCAGCGTATTTGTGTGAGAGTTGTTTACGGAGGAACCATGGACGGTGGAGGAGCGCAGAGTAATCCTCGCACGGTGGAAGAGGTTTTCAGAGATTTCAAGGGCAGGCGTAATGGTTTGATTAGAGCTCTCACCACCGGTATACCTTTTTTCCTTTTTGTTTTCCAATGCGTTTTTTATGTTCGAATTTGCTCGTTTTCTCTATGGTTTGATCTTTTTCTGGAGTTTAAAGCGACTCTAGCTTTTTCTTTGTTTGCTTTTCGAGCTTTAGGGTTTCTGTTTGTTCGGATTTTAGTACATTTAGTTTTACTAAATTCTGGGTTTTGTCCGTTCTTTTGCCTTTTTTCAGACGTTGAAGAGTTTTTCCAACGGTGCGATCCCGGTGAGTCTTAGGGTTCCCTTTAACTACGCTGCCTAAAATTCTGTCGCGTTCTGAAGTGTTATTTGGTGTACTTAATTAGCTCAATGGTTATTAGACTCAATTTTTGTTGAATTTATGGGTGGTTAATCATTGCAATTAGATCATGTTACTTGGTGTATAAATTTTTGCCATGTTTTTTTAACCTCTGGTTTGTTTATCACATGTTTAGAGTTAGTTGGCTGGATAAGCTTTTCACACATTATTCCTCTGGAATGGGTGTTGCTGACTTGGTAATTGTATGGGGTTTGCTACCTCACTTCTCTCCCCTCTCTTGATTGTGTCTGGATGTAAACTTTTGGTGATATGGTATATCGGCGTTGCTTCACTGGTAGTTACTGCTTTATGGAATTGTTTGGAGTGCCAATATATAAGATACGGAAGCTTCCATTGCACTTCTTTTATGTTAGTTTTGAGTGGCCGCACGGGTCTACATCTCTTTTAGTTATATATATCCCTTAATTGGTGTCTTTTTGGTTGTACATGAAGCTGTGAAGGTTCAATTTCTAGAAGTCAGAGGAAGCAAGTTTATTGGATAGACTATCACGTTTCAGTCGAAAAGGCCAACGGCTTCAGTTAACTGTTAATAAGTGTGGAGCTTGCTAATGAAGGTTAACTCTAGTCAATAAGTTGTATGTGGACCAAGCAACTTTTAAAATTGGGCTATAATTATTAAACAATACATGTTTTTAAAGCGATATTAGAAGTTATATTATTGATACATGTGGCTGTGTATTAATTATTATTTGAGTACATTTTTAGGAGCCAGTTCGGTGCTCTGCCCTCTTTTTTCTAGCTGTAGTAACACTAGATCTGTCCCCTTGAATTCTTTCAACTTTCCAGCACATATCTTTTATCACTAACCAGTGTCTCTGGCGAGATGCTTGTTTAGAAAGTATATCGATGGTATTTGTGGTACTCATCAGTAATATGTTTCTATGTGAAAGCATTTGAATATATACTCTGAATGGTACCTAAACATTGAATTGTCACAGAGAAGGAAAATCTATGCCTTTATGGATTTCCGAGTGAGCAGTGGGAAGTTAATTTGCCTGCTGAGGAGGTGCCTCCCGAGCTTCCAGAGCCCGCTTTAGGTATAAACTTTGCCAGAGATGGGATGCAAGAAAAAGACTGGTTGGCTCTTGTTGCTGTCCACAGTGATGCGTGGCTACTTTCTGTTGCTTTCTACTTTGGTGCTAGATTTGGGTTTGATAAAGCTGATAGGTACGCTTGTTTGTATGTTAAGATCTTCTTATAATGCCAATAATTTTTGTTTGTTTTCCCTTTTGTTTCCTGAAATGATGGATTTCTTTTTTTTTTTTTTTTGCTTTTGTCGTTTGTAGGCTAACTATTAGCAGAGGAAATTCTTTACTTTATTCTGGAGAGACAACTTGACTTAACTAAATTGAGTTTTAGTCATGTGTTGCTAATGTTGCTTACGAGTTATTATTTCTGTATTGTAATAAATTGAACACTTATTTGCATTCCATCTTGCATTTCTCTTTCCTTGCTTCTCCCACAATCTTTTTCCTACCTTCTTGCTTAAGGATATCTTCAATCAAATTATTGTTTGTTTCCCTGTTCTTTTTGTCTTTTCCTATAACAGAGTTTAGGGCAATTGCTTGTGTGACCTGATTTTACGGTCTTAGTCTTTTAACATGACTATGGCTGCTATACAATGGAGGAGTCCATATGTGGTGTGTTGCAGTATTCTCTTATGTTGTCATCCTTTAAACAAGGTTTGTAAGATATATTTTAACTTTTAAACATCTACTGAGGTTTGGGTTGTATAAAGTTAACATACACGATCTTCTGTAAGGTTTCACTTCTCATGGTAACCTTCAGTGATTGCCTGAAACCTTTTTCCAGCATCTCCACTTTGGTTTGAGCTTCATTTGTCTCGTTATTTGGATGCAGGAAACGCTTATTCAATATGATAAATGATCTTCCTACGATTTTTGAAGTTGTGACTGGAGCTGCAAAGAAGCAACTGAAGGATAAATCATCTGTGACAAACCATAGTGGCAGCAAGTCCAAGTCAAACTCAAAAATGGTAAAAAAAAACACTCTCTGTTATAACCTGTGAAGAAATGGAAATTTCCTGTATGTCAATATAAGTTCATAAATATTTGTATTTGGTTGCTGTACCTACTTATTATGAGTCTTAATGTGGCCTGAGTATAAGATAAGCTTGGTGTACAGGCTAGCAAACAGATCATTCTCTTCTCTGCAATTTAATGTAGCTTCTGCACATAACTATAATAGCCCATCTGATGCTAATGTTTTTGTGAAAAATCAATTAAATTTGTTTCCACTAACTTTGGTCCTTCCTACTGGTCTTTCAAATGACATGGATAATTTATGAGGGACATACACATTTTCTTACATGACTCTTTCCATTTGAGATCAAGAATTCTGTGAGGAATGATTGTAATACCATGTTAAACTTGTAAGTTTGGGTTCATATTCTTTTGAAGTTGAGTCCAAATCACCAACTTTTTTATACTTAATTGGAGGATTATGTCCTTGTGAAGAGACTATCTGGTTAATGAAGGATTCCTGAAGTCATTTCATGTTTTTTGGATTTGGATATTACAATGCCTTATTCATATATGCTCTGAAAATCCTATGTCCGGACTTTGTTTTTTATGTTATATCTGGGTCTCAGTTTTTCTGAGGCAGGATAAAATAAAGTTTTGCTGTTGTTGTCTCTGTACTGACTCACTGTTTTGTTACTTGTGCATAGGATGTGGTTGTCTTCTTAAGTAGAAAATTACCTTAGCATGATTTTGATTTTTGTTCCGTGCAGGCTAGCGCTTTGCTTCTTGCATTAAAGTTATAGACCTTTGTACTTACGTCTCACAGCGACCACTCATATACCATTGTTTTTTCTTTATGGCAGCAATTAACTGTATATGTTGAAGTTCATCTCATGACCTGAATTCCATTACTACAACTTGTCTTGTCTGAATATGTGATCGGTTTCACTTCATAAATGTTTCGTCCAACTTTATACAATCAAATACATTTACATGTGATACTTGGCATTTTCCGAATCTTAGGGAACATTGTCCAATGCTCAGCCAAAGGATGAGGAAGAGGCATTAGAAGACGAAGAGGAGGAGGAGCATGGTGACACCTTGTGCGGAGCATGTGGAGAGAACTATGGCACTGATGAATTTTGGATTTGCTGTGACATATGTGAGAGATGGTTCCATGGGAAGTGTGTTAAGATCACTCCTGCCAGGGCCGAGCACATCAAGCAGTACAAATGTCCTTCATGTAGTAACAAAAGAGCAAGGCCTTGATAAGTAGTTCCTTAGCTGCTTCAGTTCTCTTGTAATTGTATCTTCATGGCTGCCGCTAACGATCTAGGTGGTCCTAGTTCCGTTGCGTCAGATCTTCCTTGAGCACAATGTTTGCTGGTCTTGTTTAACTGGATAGTTAACTTGCTTTTACTGTCTTTTGTAGAGATTACTCTTGTAAGGAAGATCTGCGTCTTTCCATCATAACATTTATGATTTAAGTGGTTGCTGTTCATCTCATATTCGTTGATTGCCTCTTAGCTGCCGTCTGTCTGTCTGTCTGTCTGTCGTGTGTAATGTTGCTGTTTGCAGCAGTTGCCGGGCACGTTTATTTCTCTTATGCTGCCATCCTCCCGTTTGCATTAAACCATTTATAGAGTTCCTCGTGCTTTTGGATTCTTGTTAATATGCCTCTACTTTATTTATAAATATTTATAGGTTTAATTGCAGTTAAATTTTCCTTAAAAATATGAAATTACACTTTTTTTTAAAGGAAGTTTCAAGACTATACTTACATTATCTTTGAATATTCTCCATTTAGACTTGATTTTTTTCATTAGAGTCACCAAAAGAATTACATACATTTTCAATTCTACCTCTCATTTAACATTCTTATATAATTTTTGTATACTTATAATGGATTAGATACAATATATATACAGTTAAAAGGGTATAATTGCAATAAAATATTAAGTTTGAATTATAGTCATTTGATAAACAGTAGCCATTTATGAATGAAAATATTAGTCCTTTTTTTGTGTTTTTTTTTTTTTTTTTACTTCCTATATGTGGGTTGAGTTGAGCATTGTTGTACGTATTTTTTGGAGCACTAGATGAAGTATTTGAGTAAAATATTTTTAAAAAATAGATGCAATGAGATTATCCTCACTTCATATATAAAAAGTAAAAAGCATTCAAAGATAACTAGTTTTTCATTCATTTATGATTACTTTCTATTCAATGATTACAATTTGGAACCAATATTTTATTACAATTATACTTTTGTGACTTTATATATATTATTATTTAGCCCATTACAAGGATAGAAATATTACAGAGGAACGATGAATGAGGGTAAATTTAAAAATTTATGTATCTTTTTACTAATATCAATATTTTTTTGTACAAACCTTAATGAATTGGGTTAGGTGTAAAAGATGAATTTTCAGTGTAAGTGTAATTTATTATTTTTTTTTAAATATAATTTTATTTTTTTAATGGGGTCTAAGTGCAATTAGGACATATTATTTTTTAGATAACTCATTATTTAGTAATTACTTATAGACATATTGCACATCGAAAAAAAAATTAATGTTAATTTTTAAAAATTCAAAATAGAAAATTTAAGCTTCGAATCTAAATTAAATTTTTGCAATAAAATTTTTATATCTCAATTAAATTAAATACAAACAAATACTTTTGTCGATGAATAAAAATCCTTATATCATATATTTATTATATAAATTAGAAAACATTTGCTACTTCAAACATATTCCTTGAGTGGAATTCCTTTTCTATTACATAATTTATGTAATAATTATTTTTTTTATAGATATTACAAATAAACATAGTAAATAATACCAAGAAATAATAAAATATAATAATCTTGAAAACCACATAAAAGAAATAAAATAAAATGGCTATAACGAAGATAAGATATGTCGATTGATATTTATGCAGATTTTTCTTAAGTATATTTTTTACATTTTAATGTTCATTACTTAAAAAATAATAGAAAAATAAAACAAAAATATCATTTGGGTGCCAAATGATATTAATAGTAAAACTCAACTACTAATTGTGTCGTTTACAATTACTCAGATACTAAAATAACATTAACAACAAAATCCAGGTATCAAAATAAATTTTATCCTAAAAAATGAACCCATTTTCAGAAAATAATTAAAAAAGGTTAAATTAACACATTCTCCTTGAGATGCGTTGAGTTGCAGTAGTTGACTGGACATCTGGAGGTAAAGCACTCTTCCAGTGCGGCCGCAAGAGCGGTACCAAATCGAGGCAACAAACTTTGAATGCTAGAATAGGCTTAGGAACTCTGGATTTTCAGAATGATACTCATATTTCAATAGGATTTAAGCCTAGCTGGGCTCAGTCACATGGTAAGCCATGGACTTGAAATTAGCATATACAATGGAAGTTGTAACTAATGCACAAGACTGTAGCTGACTAGCTCGGTAGGAAACGCAGGGCATTGATGGTGGTGGCATCTTTGATTGCAGAGGTGGCCTTTCGGGCTGGACTAACGCCGCCTGGTGGAGTTTGGCAGGAAGATTACATGGTAGACGTGAATGGACAGCCGGTAAGCAATTCTCACTCTGCTGCAGTCAGTGATGGCATACAAGGATCCTAGTGAGCTTATGGCGTATTCATGATTTTCAACACAATTGCTTGTTAGCGGATAGTCTCTGAAACAAAGGCGATGGATGTGGCTTCATATGGTGATAATGTGGATTGCAATAAGTGCTCAATTCGCAACGTACTTTGTTACCCTTCATCTCATGTCACCAGATGATGTGAAGGGCGTCTTGTGTGAAATCATGGGAATATCGGTCTTGACATGGTTGACGCTCAAGGGTGTTGTTTCGTAGGAAACGTTATCTGCTTGAATTTATGGATTCTAAGAAAATATGGATGCACTGAAGAAAAATAAAGGGATTTGGAAGCTATTGTCACATGTTTTTGTTAGCTTTTATTTTTATTTTTACAAATATTACTCAATTTTGATTCTGCTATAACTTCCAACTTATTATACAAATATCAGAACTTTTACTTTTCACAAACACTCCCAGAGTCATAGCTTTCTTGTTGGTTTACAAATCCAATCACACTTGCTGGAAGGATATTTGCAACAAATACACATTCGTATTACCGATCTAGATGAACAGACGAATATCATATGTTCTGAGTTCTTCATTTGGAAGTCCTTGAACAATGTGTTGGATTCAAATTAGAGAAAGCAAAAATGCTAATTTCATTATAAGTCAAGAAACTAGGATGAGATGCACAGTTATCAGATTGCTGTAGCCATACACGATGATAACTGCAATTAGTAAGCATTTCCTTGTTAAGAATGTGGTATGCCATTAGTACTATAGTGCTTCTTTTGCTGCATAAGCCAATAACTTGGCTAACTAGATGAAGAAATTCTAATTATAAACTTACCAAGGTGAACTATATATAAGAAGATATGGTGAATTGTGAAATAAACCTGTACATATACTGCTGTAGCAGATTGCAGTAGCAGGATAGAAACATGTGTCAATTCTTACAAATGAACTGCAAAACTCATGGTTCTAAACCATAATATTCTCGCGCTCGTCTCATACTTGCATATACTCTCCCACGCGCATCAAGTTCACAAACAGTTTTCGCAAACACTTCTGAAGCAGAACACCGCTGCAGCTTTATGTTATTTCTGATAGCACAACAGAAAGAGTGATGGTGCCACTGTATTCTTCATTACAACAGGAAAAGGAAGGGAAACTGGTGCAAGGGGCATCAAGTATTGCCAACCCAAAAATTTGCAACAAAGTCATTAATTTACAAATGAAACATCAATAACAAAGCTATGTTGTCTATCTTGGCACATCCATATATTAATTCAACATACTTTACATAGATAAAAATGACTTCTTCAGGTCACTGCCCTCTTATGTCCTAATTCCCATTTCCAAGATCTATGCAGTTCTGCCACATAAAGCAGCGTTCAAAATACAATCAAGCTAATCACTATCTAAAATTGAATCACTCAACATATACTTCAGCCTTTTGCCAACCTGGTGCAATCTCATAGTTTCTTTAGGGAAAATAAATTTGGATTCCTCAAGTACCCAAGTCCCTTCTTTTTAGCCTCTGTTCTTACCACGATTAGAGATGCTCCACAGTGTATTTCTAGGCTGTACTGTTGGAGTCATTGGTGCGGCAGAAGGATCAGAAGATCTTGCAACAGCTTTTGATTTCATCAGAGGATGCTTATTCTTCTTTCCCATTCCATTCGCAAGCAACCAACGCGAGCCAGACTGCTGCTGATTTGTAGAACCCATAACTTCTTTTTACCTGGCTCTGGCTCTGCCTTCGGACCAGCAACACACGAACCTCAGTTATTTTATATTGGGGAATCAGCTCCTCTTGATGAATCTCATCTTCTTTTGACTTTTCAATAATATTCTCCTTTTTGGAGCACTTGGGCACTTCTTCATCTTCATTCGAGTTCCTTAACAGAGAAACTGTGCCGTAGATTTTAGGTTTTGGTGGGATAAACACCCTCTCCACTTGAATCAGGGCAAGCATTGGGGTACCAACTGGCTCATAGTTCCGCAGAGGGTCACGGAGCTGTACCATCAAAGCAACAGTGAAATTATTACCTAACAAACCATACTTTCTACTCCTGCTTCGTCTCTTCTCCCCCTTTGATCTTCCTCGAAACTCGTCTAATGAAGTAGCATGATGGGCTGCCAGTATTTTAGAGGTTCGTTCACTAACAAGATCATCATCAGCAATTTCACCAGAATCCAGTTTCATCCATTCATCAAGTGTCAGAGACAGACCCATCAGTCCATCAACTTCTTCACCATTATCTTTAATATCCATCAGTTGCAACCCACAAGTGCCATCAAGACCAATGGACCCAACAGCATCGGCTGTCTTTCCCTTCAGGGCTGAAAATTCACCAATAGATTGAGTGCTAATATTTGATGGTGCATCCTCATCTGACATACCAGATTGTATTCTCAAACCCTCAATCGAAAGAGCTTCAATTTTATCCATGGCCAGAGGGGCAAGATCTTCTAAAGATACATATTCTGTGTCACTGCTAAGAGAACTTGATTCAAACTTATTTGACCTCGAGGCAGTGCGTATGTCCTCTACACTTTTTTGCTCACTAGGCAAATTTTGCCGGATTTCAGATTCCTGATGCAACAAATCTTGCCTGAAAGAGGAACAGACGTGTTAATACAACAATAAATTATTTACAACTTTTCATGGAAACATGGATACAGGGAAAAGGTAAGCGTCTCTGTCAATGTTCAAATAGTAACAACCGACCTCTCAGGTCCCTCCAAACTCTGTGCGCCTTCCCATGCTATTTGTTGGACTGTCTTCCCAGTCACATCTTCCAGTGGCATCAATCTACTAGCCTGCATGGAGAGCTTCTCAATTCCAACAGAGGCCAGACCCTGAAGTATGTCCATCACACCAGAGCCCATTTCTGCAGGAACTACCACAGGATTAGAAACTTGCATGATTAAGCTTCCTCCACCTTTGGCATTCTTGAAAAGTGCAGGATTCATTGAACGCAGAAATCCTCCATCTTTAGTCTGCACAAAGGGACCTAGACCTTCTGCAAGTGGAGGTAGCTGCTGAGGATCCTCAGAGGTAGGTCAATTGGACTGCCAAATCCACCTGAAGTACTGGGTGGAGAATTAAGAAACGCCTTTTCATTTAAGCCCCACTCGTGCATTAAAGCTTCAGTTTCCAAATCCTCCATCCTCGAGGCCCTTGTCTTAGTCCTGAATGCATCAGTCTCTATCTCAGACATCTCCCCGAGACCTTCAAACATTGATGAATGATGGAATTCCTCAGAGATGGGTTCCCGGACAGATCCCATTGGACTGTCGCTAAGAAGTTCCACCGGATCATCATAAATATCAAAGTTCAGTAAACCTCCATTGGAAAGAACATCCTTCTCGAATTGCCTGAGAAGGCGCTCTCTTGGAGACTCAGGCTCACTTTCGGAACTCAAACCAAATGGACTATGCTCCATTCCCAGCATCTCTAAGAAGTCATTAGCCACTGAGTCAGCAACATCATCCAAGCTAAGTGATTTTCCCTTTCTACTATCTCTGTGATCAGAATCAACCTCCAAGTAATTTTCTAGGTCTAAAGCATCAGTCCCATCCTGTTGAGAATCTAATTCTTCATTCACCAGATCTGAAGTGCAACTTAATGCCACCTCCAGTTCTTTCATTAGTGATTCTTTGGAGAACATGTCATTTTCTTTCTCTTTACAATTGCTAGGTGATTGCTCATCATTCAGAGGTATACCTTCTACAGCTGAAGGATGAGTTGGGGCTTCCTCATCAAGGGCTACCTCAATTGCAACACTAGAACCTTGAGCAATCTTTGACAATTCATCTTCTGTTTTCAGATGTTCTTTAGTTAACTCTTCTATCCCCTCGTCTACGAAAGAAAACTCAGTCATCTCACATTCAGGTCCACAAACTTGTTCATCAGCATCAGGGGGTGTAAATAAATCTGCTTTATGAGGATCAGAAAACTCAGTCGTCTCACATTCCGGTCCACCAACTTTTTCATCAGCATCAGGCAGTGTAAATAGATCTGCTTTGGGAGGGTCAGTGGCTGAAGATAAAGCATCATTCTCTAATTTATTATGAGGGTTGGTGGGTGAAGATAGAGCGTCAGCCTCAAACTTATTTTCAACTGAACTACTAGACGCCTCTTCATCCAATTTCTGGTAGAGTATATTCACTGAATCACGGAGTTCTGATCTTGAAATTGGTAAAACCTCATGAAGATCCTTTATATCTTCAGCAGACTGGTTTAGGGCAGATGACCTTGCAGGAAGACTTTCTGCTCGATGAATGCTTAGCTCATCCATTTGATCAGAAGGCCCATGATTTTTGCAGTCCTTGCACTATGCTGCAGAGAGCTTAGGATCTCAGGAACAGTTCTGTTGCGAGAGAGCTCAGAGCTACTATTCTCAGTGACAACCTCATATCCAAAACTGACATTCATTGTTGCACCTCTTGCTTTGCCAGACAACTTGAAACTAGTTGTCCACTTACCAGAGCTCTTCTGCTCCTCTAGTTCCTCCAATGTCAGAGGAAGCAATCTAGTCAAATCTATTCGATGCTTCCCCAAATCGAGCTCAGGGGCATCATAAACAGAAACAAACAACAAGAAATGCTTGGCCTCATACTTTACTGAATGGTGGGGACCGCTCCTACTACCATATACAGAACAAGAATGAATCAACTGTTCCTCAAACTCAGCAACTCCTTGAGAAACCCTAATTGGACGTGTCATCTGCTCACCATCCCGCCTTTTCCAGTGCACAACAAGACAAACATCATCAAAAAAGCTGGTAAACCCTCAATGGACTGTACTAGGAGTGAGAAGCAACAACTGAATCTACGGTTTCGGACATGGGTCAAGGACTTCAGACCCTTCCAGCTCCAAATGGATGACTTCTTCTCTTTGTCAAATGAGTCTTTAGTATTGTTCTTATGATCCTTTGGCTTCACTTTTGGCTCGGGCAAATGGGACTTTACAACAGACTTTGATCGACTACTAGCCGTAGAACTAGCAAGCCTAGCCACTGTATTGTCCACATAAAAGGCTTTACTTATGGTTTCAAGGTCGCTTAAAAACCTCCCATTTCCTGAAACCCCACCAACCTTCTTTCTGCTATCTGCTCTTGACAACATTATCTCCTCGCAGGCTACACAATTAACACAGGATTATCCCAAGATTACAAATCCACACACTAGACTAAACTTCTCCAGAATCACATCTATAATTGAAAAACCCAGAATTAAAAGACCACCGAGGGTCCAAAAAATCCATAATCTACTGATACCGATCGATTTTTTTTTGAATTTGCAAGTGTCTTGAGTAAAACTAAAAAGCAACAGAATAATAATAGAGAGAAGCGATGTTGGTGGGATTTGGCTTCACAAAAATGAGTAGAAACTCATACAGAAAATTCTCAAAATTAATCCATAGGCTTTATCGCCCCCGCACAAGAAAATAATCAATCTACCAGAATATTTCATAAACATATCCCGTAACTATTGAAAAAAACAACCAAAAACATAGGAGAAAATAACAAGATGAAGAAACTTACAAGTAAGAGCATTCGAGATTTTGGGCGAACCTTCCGCTCTTAGATTGCGTGCCTGAAGACTCTCTCTCTCTCTCTCTCCCTCAGCGTGTTCAATTCAAAGTTGAAGCTAAAATTATATGGAACAATTAGTAGTATTGTAAATTGCGCCCCTCAATTTATTAAAACTTTCACTTTCGCCCCATTTTTAATTTTGACTTCAATTCTTGGTACAATTGTGATGTCTCATCCTCATATGCTCATTTCACTTTCTTTTAAGACCATTTGCATCTCTTCTTCATTTGGAATAGTTAAAAGAACTATATGATTTCCATATTACCAATACAAATTAGGGTTTTATGTATTGGGGTTACCTAATGTTGTATTATGAAGGCCATGTGAAAATTTCGAGTACTTCATTTATTATATTTCAGTATTAAACTCAAGTTTGATCTTTTATTATAGTTAAAAATAAAAGAGTGGAAGAACAGAAAATCTCGTGAAAATACTGACCATGTAACTCTATTAGTGGTGTTTCATTCTGATGGATATTGTTATTGTTATTATCTCATTTAGGTGATTGTGAAGTTCCAAAATATGTTTAAATCTTAGACTGTGTTTAGTTCTGAATGTGCCCAACAAGTGGTACCAAGCCGCTTGGTTCATGCTGGAAGTTGTGATTTAATTGATTAAGACGGAATGTATGTACGACAATGACTAATCAGTTCAAGACGCTAAAAATAAAGGAGCTTCATTCTTTGTCGAAGAAGGACGAGGGTATTCTAATTCAATGGGGCTAGAAACTGCCATTGAAAGAAAAGGACCGAAAGCCAACATATATAAAGGATCGATATACAATACGAAAATTTAAAACTTCATTGTGTTAGAAAATTCAACTTTATTGTGATCGATATTATATATAATGATGCAGAAGATGATTATATAAATACAAATATTGGTAAGAACATCAATTCTGCTACTACGATATATCGAAGTTTCGTAAAATACTATTAAGAAGTAGTTAGGAAACACAATATATAATAAGAGCAAGTATGTGGCAATATATGAAATATAGCAAAATAATTATTTTGTCTCTATCATTAAAGTAGAAGTTGGAGAAGCTGAGGTTGGCTGTCTGCTTTAATAATGTATGTTCTTCCATACTAGCAAAAATTATTATTATGTGAATGAGAACATGATATTATTTAAATAATACACTTGGAATTTAATATGGGAAGATGGAAAGCAAATTGTACATCCTAACCTAACAAATGCCTTTCAACCATACCCTAATTTATGCTAATCTTGTTAATTATATTGGCATATCTTTACTTCAAATCTACAACCAAATATTGCATTTTTGGTTCTATACTTTGGGGTCTTGCACAAATAGTGTCATACTTTTTTGGGAAATGTAATTTTTGTTGTCCCATATTTTAAATGTTTGTTGTGATTTTGATCCCACTATTAAAAATTTGGAGGGATTTACGATGTGTAAAGCATGTGGTGATTAAGCGACTAACTATTTGGCAGAGAAAAATATTGTCGAGGATATATATTGTGTTGAAGAGAAAGTATCATGTGAAATGTATGTACTCTTATTTTAAAATAAATAAATAAATAAGAAAGGTAAAATTGAAAAGAAGAAAACCTCCTCCCCAAATAAAGTCCCAACAACATATGATGTCTACTTTTAGACATAAAGATAGGAAATTTTCTTCTTTTGGATTTTAACTTTGTGACTTTTTTTTTCTTTTTATGTTTTCTAATAATCATCGACTGCACCTATAGTATATTCTATGAGATGTTTTTCCTCCAAAATCTCTTTAACCAGTTTTTTGTTTCAATCAATCAATCACTTAAAAAACACGTATAATTTCATCAAAATCTTAATAATGGGCCGAAAAGATATGGAATCATGAATGACTATTCGAAAAGAATGAGACTATTTTTGCAAAATGCACTAAAATATGGACAAAAATACAATTAACCCTCAAATATAAATCGCTACTAGGCTTCGAGTAATTTTCAGGAATTTGCTGGATTCCTGAGCCATAAAAATTGTTTAAATTAAATATTTTATATAACAAATTATAGTCATATATATTTTTATTGATTAAGCTAATTTTTAAAAATATTGAGTATAATTAATTTTTAAACGAATTAAAAAATCAACACACACGTAGTGTCACGTCCATATTTGACAAGAATAATAACACTATGTTTGTTTTCATTTCCAAGTATTTCCAAAACAAGTCAAAACATACCCAATGTTTGCCATCATACAGAAACACCTTATCTAGGTGTTTTTAACTGTTTTAATAATACATACATATATATACGCACACATATACATAAATATATATAAAAAAATACATAATTTGACAATTAACAGTGATTTTTGTCTACCAAAACACAATATTAAACATATAACCCTATAAAAAATATATGATTTGACAATGAACAATAATTTTTGTCTCAAAAAACACAACATCAAACATACAATACTTATTTTAAATTATCTCCAAAAATAAATCCAAACATACACACTATCTCTAACACATACTTATTTATCTTTGTTTTTCTCTCTCTATCTCCACAAAACACAACAAAACATTCAGAAAACGAATCCAAACATTACATAAGTTTTTTTTTTTAAACTAATAACAAATAAATTGAATAATATCTCAATTCAATCAATACATATATATAACTAACAATGATAAAAAAAATATATAATAATTCAAATGAAATAAAATAAATACTCATATGTTTGATATGACTCAAATATATAATGTCAAATTTATTTGTGAGACGTTAACCTTAGCTAAAACACAACAGATGACGAGAAATAGTTAAAGGATTTGAATTGGATCCGAAATCCGCCCAAATTTTCGGGAGCGTTTATTGAGCGGGAGATGAATGCATTAGTCTACGTCCATATTTGGCAATGGTCCACCTCATAATTATTGGCTCACAAAATATTATTAATTTTCTCACAATTTAAAAATTATGAATTGAATTAACAAAATATAAGGTTAAATACAGTTATCATTCTTGAAATATCCATCACATATCGATTACCCCTTTGAAGTATTAATTTTTTTTTTTTTTTAAAAAACCCTGAGTTTTTAAGTTTGAAATACCCATTTTACTCTTACAAAAATTGCTTTGTGGGAAAAAAAATTAAGAGATTTATAAAATATCAAAAAATCAACATTTGTCTAATTCTAGTTTCACTTGTTCATCAAGCTTTTTTATTTGTAATTCTAAATACTTGTACCTCATTTTATTTTAATTTTACATATTTATCAAATCAAGTTAAAAATAAATTTATAGATGTATAAAATTACTACATTTATATAATTATTACATATATATAAGTATATATTATAAAGATATATATATTAATTTCATATATTTTATTAGTTCATCAGCTTTTTAGATTTTATTAACTGTAATTCGTTAAGTAAATATATAAAATATATGCAAAAATTTATTTTTAATTTGATTTTAGAACCAAGTGAAACTAAAATAAAATGAGCTTCAAGTATTTTAGGATTACGAAAATTTAAAATCACAAAATTCATAAAATCAAGTACTTACAAATTATTGCAGTAAAGTTTTCAACTTAAAAATTATTGAATATTGAGCTGTTGTAAATATTATTGCAATTGAAAGTTGTAGTGATTATCATGCAAAATATATTAATTATGTTTTAAAGTAAACATTATTTCATTAATTAGTGGATTTTTTTTTTTTAATAAAAGGGTGGGTTAATTAGTGGATTTATGCCTACGGTGGGCTACTCTTTCTTTTTTTGACATATATATATATATATATATATATATATATATATATAACTAGGATAGCATTATTTGATATTAAAGTGCAATAATACGTATTTATAATAGGGAGAATAAAACGATTTCTCAAGCAAATAAATTTCTCGTGGATGGTGTAAGTATCCAACTCATGTAGGGGAAATTTTAGTTCAGATCAAGCTCGGCAAATCTACACCAATAATTTGATAAGTGCAAAACAATTATTGTGTGATTGATGTACAATTCAAAAAAAATGGTCAATTACATAACAAGTGTGATATGTGATTGATTTGATTCGACAAACCTGATTCAAATAAAAAAAATTCCTCGTTTAGAGGTCGACCCCATATACAAGTGAGGATTGCTTTGCAGTAATGAATTATGAAATGCATGCAAAAGATACTCCAATCATACCAAATAGGAAATATTTGATTTTGGAAATGAATGCCATTAATAACCCAAAACAAATAAAAGGTTTGGGATTATATATCAATAAGTGATGTAGATATGCGTCCCACATCGGTTGCAGACGAGGAGCTTGAGTGGCTTATAAGCCCCAAGACCTCCTCTCCCTAGCGAGACGTCTTTTCAGGACAAACCCGTGAGGCTCATACGGAGCCAAAGCGGACAATACCTCGCGCAACGGGGCACCGATCAAGTCGCATGTCGCATCAAATATATAAATAAATTTTTAATTCAACTCAATATTTGTGATTTTTAAAAAGCTTGTTACGAACAATCATCACTCTCATCATAGAATCAGGTATGCTTTCACTCCCTATTTTTTTATTTTTCCAAATAATCTGGAAGCAGTGATCTGATTTTCAGGTTATTTTGAGGTTTTACTCAAAATTTCTTGAATACACATATATAGGGTATAGCAATTTATATTGGAAATGAACAAATTACGTCTCTATAAAAAATAAATAGTAATTTACTCTCCTTTGTGTTTTAAAAAATGAAGTTATCTTCCTGCCTAAAGAGGTAAATTATTTAAATTTTAAAAATATAGGAAGTAAATTGATATATTTTAAAAACATATGGAGATGAATTGTTATTTTTATTTTTCATAAGAGGATTGTTTGTCTATTTTTTCTAATACAAGTAGGTAGATTGCAATTTACCATAATAACAATTTGAAAACAGAATATGATGGACGGTTGATCACATCATAAGGACAAACAGCGCAAACCTGGGTGGAGAGTTTCGCAGAAAGATCAAAAACAGTCTCGCCGGCATGCCGCCTGTTCTGGAACAGAGAACCCACTAGCTTCTCATAAGCGCTTACGCCAACAGTGGCTTCAGAATTTCACTCTACCAAAAACAACATAGTAGCTGCGTCTAGAAAAAATATGATTTTTCATTACGATTAATTATTATAAATCAAAAGAAAGAAATTGTGGTTAATAATAGTATTAATTTAACACAATTTTTAACAGTGTAGCGAAAACTTAATTTTTTTTTTTACAGCGTGCACAGCTATAAACCCGAAAAACGTGATTGCCAAGTAGAGAGAATGCGCTCTGGAGAACCGGTGGCCATATCCCAACCCCTCCAGTTCTTCATCATGTACCTGAATTCTGATCTTTTAGTCATTTTCTCCGTGAACCAGATGACCGGACGCAGGCACACGGGATACAACGTATCCCCCATTAGAACCTAAGCGATCAGAATCAGCAGGAGGCCTGAATTCTTCTTGAGAATTAAACCATCATGTTCTCATTGGCCGGCATGAAACTGCAGTTTGTGAGTGTGGAAAACAGTTTTATGGCAAGGCCTTTGTGTCAAGCACTTGTCTCATGCTTGGAACGAGGATCAAATACATGGATACCATAGCAAAACTTACAATATGGACTACAAGAACATAACATATGACCAAGTAGCCCAAAATTTTGATACATCTAAGTTTAAATCTTCTGGTGCATCGGCATCTGATTTCTTGGATTCTTCATCTCCGGGTGATCATCAGTACTGGAACCAGAACTTTGAGAATTAGTTTTCTGAGGCGTGTATGCCGGCCTCAAAGCTAAGAAGTGGCTGTTCTTGGCATGGAAGGCCTCAAAGCTAAGAAACCAAGTGAAGAGAGTGATGACGTCGAATAACAGAGTTCAATCCAGAACCAATGGATTTACCCACACTCTTTCTTAATCTTGCCCACACACTGCTGGAGGGACGCCTCATTAGCTTACAAGTATGCACAAACTTGTTCTTGGGTAAATTAGAACGAGCTGCTATGAGATTTGACATAATTACGAATACCTTCTCATTTTTATCCTTTCGGTAAAATATTTTGTAAAAGTTATTGGAATAAATTATATGGCAATGATGGAATTCCAGAATGTATTTAAAGATTCATGTTGATTAATTGAACCATCTGGGAATGCAAATTTGTAGGCTTGTAGCTGTGCATACGAATTCATTTTAATTTAAGACGTCATGGATCTTTGGAGCATGCATACCTATCGACTTGATGATGAGCTTCCTGCAGGATTAATATGTGGTCGCTTGATTTTTTTTGTCGCTAATATTCTCTATTTTTGCTTTTAATATCAACAAATTACGATCAATCACACCAAATTAGTGCTAAAAAGCATGAACGAGTTGTCTCATTCTTGCGAGCAAATGATCAACAAACTACGATTAAGTGCTCGATCTCTCTTCACTTGGCTTCATTATGCCAAGAATGATCACTTCCTCGTATACAATTAATGTGCCTAGAGGCATGGATCTTTTCCTCGCCAGAGTACGTTGATCTCAACCATTGACCACCACAGAATTTACGGGTCGTTGTGTATAGAATCAATCATATGATAAGTGTATCATATTTTTATTAGTTCAACCAAATCTAAGAATTTCCTGCTTAACCAATGTATTTTCTGAAAAATCTCTGGAGTTATCAAATTAGCTAGCTAGTTCTAAGAGTTACTAGATCTATATATATACTTATCGCGTTTAGGTATCAACTTGTGTACTCTATTTGGTTGTTAATTGGGTAAATTACAACCGTCTCCCCTAAAGTTTGGCACAATTACAATACCCTCTATCATTTGAAAAATTATCAATACCCCTATGATTTTAACTGTCATTTAACAATTAGCCTCAATTCGTTATATTTATATCCATTTTTTATAGTGAACTTACCAAAATTCCCTTGTAATTAAGAATTCTAATTTTATTATTCTTTTAATTTTTTTAAAAAAAAAATTGATCCACCCCGTTCGATTATTTTATATAATTTTTATTTTTTTTAGTAACAAGCAAAAGCACGCAATAAGAGCAAAGTTGATAATTTCACACATCCATCAAAGGGTTACATAATTTCATCAAACATCAGGGGTATTTGTAACTTTTCAAACAACGAGAAGATATTCGTAACTATAACACATCTCACAGGGGTCGTTGTAATTCACGCAAGTTCATTTGCAAAATTAACATCTTAATTATGTAATATGATAGAGTATTTCATTATAATTTCATGATGATAATGATTACTAAATTTTCTTGAACCAACTCTCAACTCTACAATTAAGCAAGCAATTTTGCTTTACAAGTTTCAAAGTGTGCCCCTTTGGAGAATGAAGGTCTTAATATTTAGGGAAACTGCAGCTTATTGGCCTATTGTTTGTCTGAATTAAGTTGGAGTTCAACAACAGCAAGACCAGCTTAAAGTGACAGACACAAATTTGAGGTTGAAGTTGCAAACATGTTTTCAACTATTGTTTTTTGGATACTTTTATCCCTCTCTCCGACAAGATTTTAGCAGCTTACCCTAAATAGGGGGAGCAATGGATCATCTAGATTAGATTCAAACTTGCTCCGTTTACGATGGGTTTTGAAACTATAATTAGTTCTTGGGGTGATTATCGGGTCTTACTGTTTTCAATCTGTACCTAAATATCTGTGAGTGTCTTAATTTTATCAAAATTACAGCTCGAGATACTATTTATTTGAGAATCAAGTGGTAAGCGGCTTGTAACCTCGCCAAAAGTGGATAAAAATTCAAAAATCTACTGAAGATTATATATACTATTTCAGGGAGGGTTTCTCTTCGTGCGACCTGAATCAAGGATTAGAATTTCCCGTCTGACCTTTTCGTGGAGAAGGAAAAAAAAGAAGTATTATTGTTTTATGAGAAATTGAAGTTTGGAAAAGGGCAAGGACAGCAGGACCAGCTAACAAATTTGAGGTTGAAAATGCAAACATGTTTTGAACTATTTTAGGGGTTTTGAAGTCCACCTCAAGCTGTTGTAGTGTTGTTGCCTTCTTAAGCTTCTCTGTCCAGACAGCCTCATAGTCATGAAAACTAACTGTGAGAGGATTTTCTAACAATGAGGTTCCTTCTCCTGCTTTCCAGTGCAGAGATTGAACTGAAAAAAGAGATGTCTTAGGTGAAAAATGAACATCATCATGCCCCATTTATAATTCTCATCAATTAGATATTTTGTGAATTATTACATACTTGTCACTTTTCACTACTTACAGCCCTTTCCTAACATTTTGGTGGCCCTAAGACGAGTAAGAAAAAATAAGCTCCCTAACAAAGCATGTATAAAATAGTTGATCCATGACTATAACTTTCTTTATTACAATTTAACTAATTAATAACTTAACAAATAATATGTCATATATCAACAAAAAAAAAAAATGAAGAAGCACAAGAAAGTAGATCGACTAAATAATATTATTAGCTCGACTTACAGACTTTGATGTAAGAAGCAACACTTGGAATCAACATGCAACCTTAAGTCAAGCGAGTTTTTTTCTTATATATGTATAGTACACTACTATGGATTGAAGACCCCTATGAGCATAGGCCCTAGGCTGCCTACCCTCAGGAACGGCCCTGACTGCTTATATCATATAATTTAACTCAATGTATTGTATTTCTGAAAATTATCCACTTTTTTGTTCTTTTTTCCATCGCAAAGTTAGAATCAATTTGTTTTCATTATCACCTTTAAGTAAGTGACAATGTTGTCCAGGAGTGAATCTTTTAATGAATATATCAAAAGTGCGATGCGATGAATGCCCAATTGCACGAGATATTGTCCAATTTAATTTCCTTTTTAATTTTATGATTTTATTTTGATAAACATCCCGCTAAAAAGATGAGTCATTAGGCCATTAAAACTCTGTATCCGCAACCAATATAAGAAGTTGTCTACATTGCAATGTAGGACTAATTTGTATGGAAGAACATCGTCACATTAGAAAAATGTGGTTTTGCTTTCCTATATTGGTGTGAGGATTGGTTGGTGCACGGGTAATTTATAGGCCAACATATAGTTTGGAACATGTATTGACTCGTCGTCATGATTGGAGTTCGAATCATTCAAACATTGATGTATATTAAAAAAAAAATTATCGACTGTAATAAGTGAGTTAAATTCAAATTTATGATAACAAGTTGGTAGAACTAAAATTTTCTACCTTGAAAAATCATTTTTTTTTCTCTATTTTTTGTCATATATTTTTGTCTGAACTAAAATTGCTCGAATCAAATTAATTACAAGACAAGTGCATCACACTTATTATGTGATTGATCAATTTTTCTAAATTATAAATTAATTACATAATAAGTGTATCACGTTTACTACTTGATTAATTTATTTTTTAAAATTATATATCAATTATATTTATTATACAATTAATTCAAATTTAATTAAATTAAAACCGAACTAAATTTGCCGTGAACCAAATAAATCATTCATTGCTACTACGTCAATCCAGAAATCAAAAACTCCCCAAGGAATATTAATACATAGGACTCTGAAGGGGGGGCAAAAAAACAGAATCAGAGCCACATTACATCAAAATCCAAAATCAAACTTTTTCGAATATCGTACTGTGTACATCATCATCAGCAGCATCGTCAAACACTCCAAACATAGTACTATTTTGTAGGAATCATCAAATCCACATCTTCATCTTCTTCCTCTACGGTTGAAAACTGCTCCAATTTGAGATCAAAAAACGCACAAATGGAGTCAAATATTATCATCATTCTTAACTCTATTTACTCTTCTCTCTAATTACCAAATGGTAATCAAATCTTTTATCTTGTGTAAGAAACCAAAAAATTAATTGAAAAAGACAAGCCAGCGGATCAACAGTCAGATTGAGTGGAGATTATGCATATCGGGCCGGGACGGGCCTCAGCCTAGCTGCCGTTTCTCTCTTATTGAATTGATCTTCTCCAACCTCCATTCGTCCCTCAGCCTGGCTATGAAAGTGTCTGCTTTCACGTTTACATCCGGGCTGGGGCAAGAAATCGAGGGCCCGGCTGAGTCTCCGATGTCGGATTTCACTGACATTTCGTCTCTGTCTTCCAGCTCAGGCGAGCTGCAGCGGGAGCTATGTGCGCTGCGGATCCTTACGAAATCTCCTTGGGCGACGAATTTGAGTTCCGCCATTCTGAATGGTGGCGGAGGGGGAGGTGGGGGCAGTGGGATCAGCGGCGATGGTGGTGCGATGATCACGTTCTCGTGGTACTGTGGGCTCGGTTTTGTGGGCTTTGGTGGCTTGCCGGTGTTGAGATGGCGGCGCCGGGGGGAGTTGCTGGGGAGGAGGTGGTGCAGGGGGTGGAGTGGTGGTAACGTTTTTGAAGCGCCGGCTTTTGCTTCCGTTTTTTAATAAAGAATTGAGTATTGATGAAGGTGGCGGTGGAGGTGGCGGCGGCGGCGGAGCTGTGGAAGATTGTTGGAAGCGCTTGCTTTTGCTGCCTGTTTTAAATAGATTATTGAAAATGGAGTTCGGAGGTGGCGGCGGCGGTGGAGGTGGCGGTATGGTGGTGGGAACAGAATGTACACGTTTGCTTTTGGTGCTCTTTTTGAACAGGTTCTGCAACACCTTAGGCGGCGGAGGAGGTGGTGGTGGTGGTGGACGAGTCGCTTGTGGCTCTAAGATTGACGGTGGAGAAGAATTCTGAGTGGCACTGTTGTAAATATCTCTACTTTTCACTCTCTTCTTTCTCTTCCTTTGACCTTTGTACAACGAAGCTATCGCTGTCGCGATTTCTTTTGTCGTACCACTCTTCTTCCGGTGAATCGTTTCACGTATGTCGACCGGAAACTGAAGCTCTGGTGCTGGTGCTGGTACCGGCGCCGGAGGCGGTGGCGGTGGCACTGGCTGCGACGGCGGCGGGGGTGGAGGAGGTGGTGCCGGAGGAGGCACTGACCGTCGGTTTTCTCTAATTTCAGCTTCATCTCCGTGCCTCTCAACTTCTGCCTTACGCGGAACACTATGGAGAGACCGTCTCCTCTTCAAAGTGGCCGCAGAGGGTGGAGGCGGAGGTGGTGGAGGAGCCGGCGACTTCGGCGGCGTCGGTGGCGGCGGGGCTGATGAACTGACTTCAAACTTATCCACCGGAATTTCCCTAACAAGCGTCTCCTGTTCTCTCCTCTCCGCCTCATGGCTCCGCCCCGGGCGGAGTTCCAGGTTTCCCGGCGGCGGGGACCGGTAAAAATTCACCTCAAAATCATCAAGAAACCTGGACCTGTTTCCACCACCACTTTCCCACAACGATTCCTGCCTTATCAGATCAGGATAAGAGCTGCTGCTCCTCCTCAGCCTCCCGCCACTACTGATCCTATTATACTCCTTCCGATCTGGAAAATCCATCCACCCCGGAACAGATTGCCTGGGATTGTTAACAAAACTAGAAACATTCGAAACACTCTCCAACCTCCGCTGATCGGCAGCATCATCATCCCCGGAGGCCGGAGCTTCATCGTTCCGGCGAGCGAAAACGCCGCAAAGAATCGCAAACAAGACCAACACGATGTTGAGAGAATCCCAGCTCTTCCTAACCGAATTAGGCCTGAGAATTTGATTAGTGTGGGAGAGAAACGGAGGGACTAGGAAAAACAAAACGAGCATGGTGAGTATCGGGATAGCCAAGATGAGAGCCACCGGACTGAAGAGCGGAGACGGCTGAGGACGGCGGCGGGGGGGAGGAGGAGAGTGGTGGGGGCTGAGCCCAGAAAGGTGGAGAGTCGCCGTCGCTTCCATTTTGGTGGTGGTGCTTTTGAGAGAAGATTGAAGCTTTTAACAATGCACGACAGGACATATACTACGATATGATGTGTGTGTCTATGAGCGTAGGTTGTAATGAAATATAAAAATGAAATTTTTGATGCACATTAAATGTTAAATTAAATAAAATAACTATAATATACCAAAATATTTATTTATATACTATATGTATACTTATCTACAACAATAATGTACGGAATGGATCAAATTATTTAATTCTTCATTTATTTATTTATTTATTATTTATTTTTATTTATATGTTTTGCAGGAAAGAATTAAGTTCGTAAGAAATAATAGAATAAAATTGTCGGTTATTTTTCATTAAATAATAATGTTTACGTGTTTTTGTTAAGGATAATGATGCTCTAAATTTGAATTAATTAATAAAAAATTTTGTCCGAATCTGGCTCAATTGAACCTGAATCAATTAAATAGTAAGTACAATATATTTACCATGTTATTAGTGTAATTTAGAAAAAGTAACGAATCACATAACAAGTGCGATATACTTGCTTTGTGATTGATTTAATTCGACAAAATTTGATTTTGGCAAAAAGAATTCGTTAATTCTAGAGGAAAGTTAGACATTCTTTATTGATCCATGCCTCTGAGATTCCACATCCTTAATTTTAGTGAGAAATGTAATAAATTGAATTAACGTTCTCCAATTGTTTATGAGGACATACCAAAAAAATAAATTAATGGGTCATATTTCAATTTTATTAATTCCAATGTTATTATTTTTACTTTGAATAACTTAGAAAGTCTAATTATTTTATCAATTATCTTATTAGTTGAACAACGATTTTGATTTCATAAAAATTAGTACATCGATGTCATTAATCGAAGCTTGTAGTGTGGAGAGTGCCTATATGTTTTTTTTACGTTTATATTTTTTTGCAACATCTAAGTCAATTTATAATTTAAGATTATAGATATTTTAAGCCCGCCGTCTTTAAAATTTCTCCGATGATATATTTTCTTTTTAATCAATAGATACGTGGTATTACATTATTCGAATTATCAAAAAATTAAAGATTGATTAATTAAGTATATTAATAATTTCAAAGTAAAATATAAATTCAGACGAAACAAAGTGTCTCAATGATTAATTAATTTATTGAAATATTCAATAATAATATAATTACTGTTTTTTTATAGATAAAAGCAATAAATTATTATTAATTGAAATAAATCAATTACAAGTACAATCATTTTTGTTGACATCAATATCTAACAAAAACTTTACAATAATCATATCCTGCTCAACAACACCTACTACAATAGACAACAACTCATACTCTGCAGTAGACGACATCCTGCGCACCTAGCGGGGTTCGAATCATGACTTCTAAAATCATGGGGTCTCAACTTCGTCAATTGAGTTGGACTTCATTGGCAATATAATTACTATTTGGAGAAGAAAAAAATACTATACATAGTTGGTATTTCCAATTTCAAAAGACAAGAATTAAATTTAGAAGGGTGAGAATTGATTAAAAGGCTTTTAAAGTTTAAACCCATTTATTTATTTCCTTCTAAGTCATGAAGAGGAGATCATTTAATTCCTAGTCAATGAGAGTTCGATGGCTTCATTCAATGTTCCATTTCAAATCATTAAATATAACTACATAATAAAATAACCAATAAAAGGATAAATTACGCCGTGACTTTCTAAAATTTATCATAATTATAACTATATTTATGTTATTTGCAAATTGTAAATTCACCCTCGTATCAACGCTTGTCTAACAAATACTCTGTCGTGACAACTCATTGCAAGAGAGTATTTGTTATAAGTCATTAATTCCACGTGTATTTATAATTTTTAAAACAATGAAGAGGTATTGTAATTATGACAAACCTCAAGATAAATCGTACGTTGTAATTTATCCTAAAATAAAATACTCATATCATTTTTTTTAAATTTAATGCAGTCAATTTTAAATTACGTCCAGATACAACCACTATAAGAAAATAGCTTGATAGCAAAAAAAAAAAAAAATAGTGTGGAGATAATTAGCAAGTAAATTATCGTTGCTAAATCACATTATTTAATACAAGAATGTACTTGCTAATATTTAGGGGCGAAATTTTACTTGCTAATGAATTTAGTAACGAATTGTTTACAATATATATTAAATAGTGTAGATTAGCAACAAACATTTTACTTGCTAATTAGTTCGACGATAACTTTACCATAAAAATTTTCCGTAGCTATTGAACTATTTTCTTGTAGTGAACATTCAATATATTGAAATTTAAATACCGATTTCAATGCATCAATCAACGAATACATTCAGAAGAAATCAAGAATCAACAAAATACTATAAAAATCGACGTACACATCCATAAACTCGAATTCACGACCTTTTAACTGTGTGTGGTGGGATGTTGATTACTAACATCATATTATATGCAGTCAAACAACCAGAAATACTAAATTAGTGTCCTTTTAATTATTTGGGTGCAACCATAGCTTTAAAATTCTTTAAAACGTGTGTAAAATACTGTTGGGCTGTAGTTATGGAATCTGCAAATTGCTGTGTTTGTTGTCCAAAAATTAAATAACAGATAATAAAAGGTAGGAACATTTTTTTGGTAGATTGATTGGAGTTTTCAGCTGGCAATTGGTTCAAATTTAATATTTCATGTTGTAGGGGAGCTACCATGCCATAAATTCAAACTCATTTATTCATATTTTTGTATTTAGTCATAGTTGAAAAGATTTTATTTAATGAAAAAGTCTTAGTGCATTTATTAAAATTGAGGTTCCCCGTACGAGTTTTATATCACGGGTTCGAGTTTCATTGGACGTATACATATTTATCTCACTTTATGTATTTATTTTATGATTATTTATTATATGATGCACTGATCGAACTAATATATTATTCAATTGTTGAGCTTGTGAAATTATTGCTCCTATGAGAATAAAATTCAATGTTATAAAAGGCTAAAACTTAATTAAGGGCGAATAGAATATCGCGCTAAAAGTAATAATTGAAGTAGAGTAGATCAAATTATATCAGAAGTAGAATTACATAATTGCCCTGAATGGTCTGACCCTGATTGATCTGGAGATTGATTACAGACCGAGATAGTAATTTTTATCATTCTTGTTTTAATCAGAAAACTCTATATATATATATATTACCCCTCAGCGTAGATGTTTCGAAAGTACATAGTTCTTAACTCGATCAAACTCTCGTTATTTAGAGTTATACGAAACTTAGGACTGATATGAATATCAAAATTTTATACTGCATCATGATGACCTACAGAGAGAGAAATGATATTTTTTACCCCTGAAATTATTTCAGGTTCGATTAATTATTAAGTATTAATAATTCTTGAGCGTAAGCTCCGCAATGATCGACACGTACACTTAAAAAGTATGTATAATTAAACTTATTTTATAAAGTAGCTTATAATTTTTTTTTAAAATGTATAGATTATTGAAAATTATTCCAAAATGAAACTAATATTAATTGTGTTGGCATTAGAGCTAGCAAGAATAGTAAGAGGTCACCTAATCTTGTAGAAAAAACATAGCAACCAACTATTTAAATTTGTCTCCTACTTAATTCCTTTGTCTGCATTTAAATCCCAAATTTATGTCCCAATTCTTAAAAAACTACACAAATTTATTTTATTTAGAAATTAAAAAAAAAAAAAAAAAAGTAGGAGTGGAAGAACAAGATAAGTTGCATAGGGTACCCCTCATGAGTACTTGAGAGACAGTTCAGCAATTGTATGATTGGAGCGTGGTTGAAATGATTGAACCTCCCTTCCCTTTTCAGTTTTCACATAAAATTAAAAATAATAATAATACATACAAGCACACCTTTACATCATCCCACTTTCTCAAAAGCCTTTGTTAATTTCACTTTCTTTTTACTATTTAATCTTTAACTCTCTTTCTTTTTCTTTTTAACTAGTTGTTGTAATACGCAGTCCCTGTATGTATATAATAAATAATTATTTATATTTTAAAATGTATTATAAATAAAAATAAGATATATAAACTAATACATTATATTTAAAAATAAATAAATAAAATAAACTAATTTAGATATATTGTTAACACAATAATTTGGTGTGGGTGAAAATTTTCATATTAGTATCTATACAAATAGCATAGATCATAAGATGAGAAGAAGAATTTGAATAGGGGTAGTTGAAAACACATAAGGATATTTTTGGTAATTTGAAAAACTGGTGTTGCGGTGTAAGTAGCCGCCATTTGTGAGTGAAAATGAGAATTTTTTTTATATATATATAGTATAGATATAGATAAATCAATTATAATTACATCATAAATTTCAGTTATCAATACACATCAAATATCAATATCAAATATACACATTGGTGAGACTCGAACCTACGACCTTTTGGTCATGAACCTCTAATTCGCCAACTAAACTATGTCTCATTATCACTATTTATTCTTTACCTACACGTCCACCTATTCCTGTAACCCCATCTAAATTAATTAATCAAATTTAATTAATTATTTTCGACTTTGAACTAATTTAAGTTCCATTGTGGTCCAACTTTTGGATTGGTGGGAACTTTAGTAAGTGAGAAAGCTTGTGTTCTTTTTGCTTGTTGTGTAGATTTGCAACTAGGCCAGTAAAGTTTCTTTGGGTTGTTTTGCTTTCTTGTATTTATCTTTTTTTAATTTAAATTTTACCCTCTAAAGCTTAAATAGTGGTGCATTATTCCAGCCTAATTTTGGCTTCTTCCTTCTGAAAACTATTTGTTTTTTCCCATCACATTGTAAACTCAATGAGTCCCGGGTGCTGGCAACGATGATCTTAGTTTAGTGGTGAAAGTCGAAATTCCATAAATAAATTGAATGTAATCGGTTAAATTGAAGTATGCATATAAATAACTGAAATAATATAGTACAAGTAGAATTTATATTAATATATAGGGTAAATTAATTGACACCTTTGAGGCCAGGTTGAAATACACAAAATATCTCATGTCTTTTGTAAAATTACAGATATCCCCTTTGAGGTTATTATTGTAATTACAGTTATGTCTCCTATTCAAATACAAAGTTTACACAAACACCCCTTAAAAAATATATACAAACACCTCAGGGGATGTAACTGTAACTTTATAATAAAATAGGGGATGTTTTTATAATTTGACTTAACTTTAAAGAGTGTCAATGTAATTTATCCTACTAATATATATATAGATATATATATATATATATATATTATATTATTTATTTATTTCAATATCTTAATCTTAGCATTTAAGCAAGTTTCTTTGATCAACCCTCAAAACTTGGCAAAATTTAAGGTTGGGAAAATTTGGGGAAAAGCTAGGTGTGATGATCATAAAATATAGCGATTATATTTTGAATTTCAATCATCAATATCAAATATATAACTAGCAATTAACTATTATTATAGCAACAATTATTGTTAAAATAGATCAATATCCAACAATCACTATTAATATACATTTGAATTTCGCCAACTGAAATAAACATTATTAGTCCATCGTGTCCATTTTAAAATTGGACCAACCATATATATATATATATATATATATATTATATATATATATATATATTAATATGAGAAAGGTCCCATGAGATGGAGTTATGAACTACTCTCCTATGAATGTTCCTTTCACAAGCAATATTGTCACTATTATTATTATTATTATTATTATTATTATAAGATATATTTCTTATAATCTACAATACTCAATCGCTTCTACGTAACCTCCACCCAATCTCCATATATTTTTTTCAAAATTCCATAAAGTTAAAGATTAAAATTTAAAACAAATTATTGAATATGTTTATATACTACCACTAATTTGAGGGAGTTTTGCACAAGATTGAATTTGAATATGTAACTTCTCGCTAAATAGATCAACCCCAAATAAACACAATGGTGTAAGACTTTAATGTGCCAACTTTTGGGTTAAATTGATTGAATTGACACCACTCTCCTCTACAAAGGAAAAAGTCCCGAGTCCAAAACTAAGGTTTTCCCGACTCCCTATCTCCATGTACTCACAAAAAAAAAAAAAAATCATCCCAATGCATCAACCGGCCGAACCCTTTGGGTTAAAAGATTTTAATACTAACACTAGTGATCGGGAAAAGATGAAAGACACTTTTTATAAAAAAAAAAAAATTTATGAAAGTGCACGTTTTATATTAAAACAATAAAAAATTAACTATATTTCTTTTTTTTAGGAAAAAAATAATATTATACTTATTTTGTATAATAAAATAATTTCACTGTCTTTTTTTTTTTTTTTTTTTATATAAAATTTCTTTCATTGAAGTATTGGAAGCAGTAGATGTAGTCTTTTACCAAAAGAAACAGAAAAAAGTCATTTCGAAGAATAAGATATTGTTACAACATTGGAAAAAATATTGATGTTGGGGGCCACAATTAAATTATCTGAAATTACTAAAAGGCTCTTACATATTATTGTAATGACATAAATGGCCCTGGATCTATGTGTCTTACGTTTGAATCGACTATTAAATTTAGGTGAAATCTCCACGATCGTTCTATCAAAATCGAATTAACAATTCACGTAAAATTATATTACTTAATAGTCCCTATAAGTACACAACATCCAAATGATAGGAACAACTTTTATTAATTTTACAATACTCTCAAATTGTACCTCGACACAGGCGTTCTTGATGTCGTTCTGTTTTTTTTTTTTTTAAATTATTTGTGGTTAGAAAATAATAATTTTACTTTTGGTACCCTAACTTTACTCTTTTTTAACTTTTAGTACTCCAAGTTCCCAAGTTATTATAATTAGTACCTGACATTTGCATTTTTCATTTGTATCCGTTAGTTTGACCGTCAAAACTAACGGTTAATCCCATTTTTGAGAAAAAAATAGGCAAACTTTTATCAATAAAATGTCATATTTGACAACTATAGACATTAAAATACGACAGAGGCTCGAACTGAACTAAGGAAAATTTAACAAAAAAGGAGGAGAATGAGGAGAAATCAATTTTTATCTTTCTCAGATTTGAATATCGGGTGTTCGGATAAATGATCTAACATTGTAGTTTTGAATTGGTGAATTTGAAAATATGAATATATAATTCTTGATAACAAATTCTTTAGCTTTGTTTGAATGATTCGTATGAAGAAGGATTTTGAGCTATATTTCGAAATTTTGTCATCTAAACACAACTTAAAAGACTTGAGAGACATCAATCATACTCAAATAATAATAATTTGAAATAGGATGTTTAGTAAATAATTTTTTTTGGGGTAAGAGTGATAAAACTTTATTTATTTTTAGGTAAGGACAATAAACTATTATTAATTGAAAAATCGATTAGATGTACAATCATTCATGTCGACATCAATATCGAATAAAAACTATTACAATGATTATATCCTATTCAATAACACCTACTATTACAAAACAACAACTCTTACTATATAGTAAACTAACTTCTGTCATACAAAAATAACATCTCATGCATATTCGAACCGAGCAAATAATGTACATTATCATATGAGTAAAAGTATGTGTTTCTCACGCGTAGTGGAAGCGTGGATTCATGTGTGAATTGTAACTACTACAACAAGTAGGGTCTCTTTCATTTCAATTGTTCTTTTTTTAACACACACTAAACATACATTTATATTTATATATAATTATTAAAAAAATAAAAAGAAAAAGAAGTGGGGGTGGGGTGGGGGGGGGTGGGGGTTACAGGTTGGAAAAAGACAATGAACCCCCACGAAGTATCCTCAACAGCTGGACGACTTCTGTCCTTTCCCACGTGGGATTTTTCAATCTTCATTAAACAAATCTTAATTATAACCTTCCCATAATCCATCACTTAATTACCACTTAATCTCTCCTTTCCCTTCTTTTGTTTTTAATGACGAATTGCTAATCACATAATTGATTTCCTTACGTAACAAATAATTTGCGTTGATTCGTTTGTACACATCCGACCATGGAAATTCATTGATTTGAGCACTCTCACACAAAAATCGACCGTATCATATACCCGTAAATGAACAAATTACTTCCCTATAATAAAAAGAATAGCATTTTATTTTCTTATATTTTTAAAATAAAATAGTTTATTTTCCCGTTTAAGGAGGTAAATTGCTTCATTTTAAAAAATATAGGAAGATAAATTGCTAATTATTTTTTTTAAATGGTAATTTACTCATTTTCAATATGACAGGAGAGTTACTTGCAGTTTTCCTATGTCGATCTAAGTTCGGAGAAGGCAAATCCTATAGATTTTTAAAATCTAAAATTATGTCGAAAGGTCCCTAATACGTCATGTAAAATGCTTGTAAAAGTAACACCAGAAAGATCTTGATTATATTATTATGATATTTAGATCAGTAAGGTTGTGACGTGTATATATAAACTAAGATAGGATATTACTATTTCATATGATTTTTTTTTTTTAGGTAAGAGTGATGAACTATTATTTATTGAAATAAATCGATTACAAGTACAATCATTCATGTTAACATCAATGTCTAACTAAGACTATTACAATAATTATATTATGCTCAATACCACCTACTATCACAGTAAACAACAACTCCTACTATGCAGTAGGCCAACTCATGCTATACAACAGACAACATCTCATATACCTGGCAGGAGTTTGAACCCATAACAAGATTATGGAGCTTCAACTTCGCCACCAAATGAGCTAGACTTCATTGGCATTTCACATGAATTACCATTTTAAATTTGATTATATATTTGTTAAAAAAAATTTATTCAAATCAAATTTAAACAACTCAAATTAATAATATAATAATTATATTACACTTATCATATGATTGACTTACGATCGAATTTAAAATCAATTTCAACAAAAATTTGCAATTCTGTAGTACATTATACACATGATATATAATAAGCCATTAAAATATTGGTTGATTGATGGAAAGCCGTGGGGAAGTAGAATTGGGCTGGGCGAAGTCAATTAATCTCTGTTTTGAGTTAATCATAGAAATTGAAAGCAGTGATTTGTGTGGGTGGAAAGTCTCCACATCTACTCATAACAAGTTTATTTTATTCTTTGGCGGGATAGAGTTGTTCTACTCCTAATTTGAACAACTCCAATTTTTATTTATTTTCATGTTATTAAACATCCTTACTTGTCGTGTATATTTTAATTGTGGGGTATGCCCAAATGCAATCATTCATCTCAATCAAACATTGAGATAATTAGATAATTTCGTAGTCGCCAATGAAATTTAGTTTAGTTGGCGAAATTGAGATGCTATGATCTTAGAAGTGATGGATTCGAACCCCGCCAAATATGTGGGATGTTGTCTGTTGTATAACAGTAGTTGATCTACTGCATAATAGGATGTTATCTACTGTAATAATATGTGTTACTGAGCATGATATGATTATTGTAATAATCTTTGTTAAATATCTATGTCGACATAAATTATTATATTTGTAATTGATTTATTTTAATTAATAATAGTCCATCGCTATTACCTAAAAAAAAAGAATATAATTTCGTATACTAATTATACCACTAAATCAATTTTATACTCCATGTTCCTAACTCATCAATTTTGATCCCGAACCCTGCATTAATTGACTGTGGGAACTAGCAGAAAAGATTAATTTGGAGGGGAAAATGAGGTGGGAATTCAATAATATAAAACAATGTTTGCAAGCCTTAGATATCATCAATACACAGAAAAGACTCAGAGAGAGTTGAATTAAGAAAAAAAAAAAACCAAAAGGAATAAGGAGAAATCAAGTTCTTGTCTTTCTCAAATTCAAGTAACAGTTCATTTAATGAGAATGTTTAAATGGAAAAAAATGTATTGCGAGTGTGGCATTGAACTTCAATTGAAAACTTCTTGGATAAAAAAAAATTTGGGAATAACGTTTTAGGCATGTCCCAATTACGAGGTGAATCTCAAACTTTTTCATCTTTATTTTATTTTTCTGATAATACATACTAATTATTGTAATTTTTAATTTTAACTTTTTGTTCACAGAAAAGAGAATATTGTGGAGTGTTTAAATGGTCTGATTAAAAAATATGCCCAAGGTCCGAACAAATTATTCCTGATTTGAGAAAAATGATCAATCTTGAAGAATAAAATGAGTTCAAAACAAAAGACGAAAGCTTGAAAGTTGAATTGAGGAAGCGGAAAAACAGAGAAAAAATGTTGGAAAATAAAGATAATAATTTGAGAAAGAAATATAAATGCGTTGTCATATGCATTTGTATTATTTTGTGTTCAACGTTTGTTATGTTTAGCATTTTGGCCTAAAACTACCTAATGTAATTTTCTTAGTGGTTAATTTGAGAGTATTAAGTGGTAAATTTGTAATACAAGAACTAATAGTGAGAAAATATTAGTTATCATTTTGTCACAATTGTCAAGAATTATGTACATTGAAGAAAAATAATTCCCTTTCACTTTGAACTCCAGCATGTTGCATTTTCTATATCTGCAATCTTCTTCTCGGATTTATTTTGATCCAGAAAGTTTTCAATGGAAGTCTGATTCCACAATCACAATATATGTTTCTTTTTTCATGTAAATATTCTCACTAAACGAAACCGTACTCAAATTTGAGAAAGATGGAACTTGATTTCTACTCATTCGTCTCAATTCAACTTTCTCAAGACTCTCTTGTGTACTGATGTCTAAGGCTGCCAAACATGGCTTCTGTCAAGAGTATGATAGTATAGATCGCTGCTTTTTTTGTCTTGGACACAAGAGGAGGAAGAAACCTGAGTATTCAACAACACTTTTGGTTTCTCCAGACAAGATTAACACCTACATTTTGTGAGTAAAATCATCTCAACTCTATAGAATAGGAAGCAACGATACGAGAGTGAGAAAAACAGAATTACGCCTATGGTTAACAATACCACAGAGCATGCCATGGCCTGCATCAAATTCCAGGTCTTAGATAATTCGGGCTAACAGTTGTTTATTAATGAGATGAATAGGGGAAGAAACTATACTCACAGTAATTGCGGAGGCAGCAAGTCCTGCTCGTTCCCTAGGATCCTTGCGGTAGTAATTTCCAAAGTACAAGATTGTGGCATGATACCACATAAGTGGCACAAGAAACCCAACAGAAACCTGAAGACGAGAGGAGGCGATTATGTTAATCAGAACTGGGGAAAGACCAGCACACTGTTGATGCTTATACTTGTGAGAACAATCCTATCCCACAGCCAAAGAGGTCTGTCATATATCCCCAGTTGTGAACCTTTGTCATCTCAGAGTAGAGTGTGTTTTCCCTTCTCCCTGTCCATACCATCTGCCTTTTGTTCTATGATGTAGGCAAGCGTCTTACATTTATTGCAAACGTGGAGTTTAAGTGGCTTATAAGCCCCAAACCCTTCTCTCCCTAACAAGGTGCATTTTCATTGTATTTTCCTCCAGCTCCTCAGCCTTCTCCCCAAGGAGTTCAATGCAGTGGAGCTCCACTGCTCCTCCAACATGCTCCAGCTCTATAAGAGAACATTCAGAAGGCACCAGAAAAACAGAAACAATGGAAAAGAAGACAAGTAATACAGGCATGTGGGCATCGACTGCAGCACAACTATTATTTGGCGCACAGACATTGTTACTGAAAAAAAATTCTCTGCAAACCAATAATTTTAAAAGGTAAATAAAAATCACAAACCGAGTAACGAACCTTTAAACATGGAATAATGTCAAGCTGATGGTCTCAAAAGATCAAGATGCTTATCTGAAACTGATGTGACTAGTTCAAGGTCATTTCTACTCTCTCCTCCTCAATAGTAGCATCTGTAACACCGAGGAGTCCCAATTCATAGCATTAGGATGCTTACTAGTCCCTTAGTTTTCTTTTCGAAACGAATCGCTTGCCTCGAACAGATAGCTAAGGGTAGTATGTCCTAGACCAATTAAGTCTTAATCTCGTCTTCCCCCACCAAAAAAAACCAATAATTCTGAATTTTTCTAATTTCAGAATGAAGAGAAGTTCCCTTTAGCCACATGACATCCCTGAATGGTGAAAGCTCAAGATATGCACTATAACATTTATCAGACAGATACCTTATTAACTCTTGTAGTCAAAGTGACAAAAACTTCCGCCGTGCAGTTTGTGTCTTCCTATTAACTTGGTGGAACAATGTTGATAACAGATTATGTCTATAAACAAACAAAAGCATTCCTACTCATCCTTTTCTCATAACAAGGGATTCCCAGTAGTTCTCCACATAGTAATTCACAAAAAGGGAACTCACAACATAACTCACAGACACGTAAAAATAGTTATATTCCAGAAAAGCTACATGCTACATGCTACATGCTACATGCCAAGAGCAAACAGTATATTTATCAACAAAAAGCAGAAATCAAGTTAAAGTACTATGATTCATGGGCGCTCCTCAAAAGACCATATATCACAGTGGGTCCACAGACTAGACAGCCTGCAGCTGCTTCATCAAATTATTAGAACGAAGAGATACTTTTACTGCTTTGTATTAATTAGCAAGAGATTACTGAAACAGCTGAACCGTATAAAGGAAAGTGAAATGCAAATGAAAAGAAACCCCGGAACAAACTTAAAGCTAGCGCTGCGAATCCAATATAGCTTCAAATGAAACATAGAACAAACCAAATCGCAACAATCATAGCAATCCAACTGTTGTACATCAATGTAGTAGAATCTCAGGCAAGAATCAACTGCAGTCTGCAGTTGATATTTTCATAATCTCTTCTCAAGTGATCTATACCTTGTTAAAAATTCAGAACGTCAATCCCTAATTTCCTTTACACCCTTCAATCCATCATCGCGAAGGACTCAACTGAAACAATAGCAGCATAAAGATGTAAATAGATGCCAATAAAAGCAATCAAAACAGAACAAAATTATCGTAACACTCTAGACAAATAGAGAAAGATACTTGGCGGAGAAGGTAAAACAGAGTTCTGATAGTGTCGGAAATGATTCGAGCTTCACAAACACATTTGATAGGTAGAGGAACAAACCAGGGGCGCAATTGCAATGATCGGTGGTGACTGGTGATTACAAGAATTTGTAAATGGTACGAGTTATTTAATTATTTAGAGTTAATTATATTTTGCCATTTGAATTAAGACTATTTGTATATTTTGACATTTAAATTTTTTTTTGGGTTAATTTATCATCTCAACTTTATAAAATTTTGGTGTTGCGATGTGATGGTGTCAACGAATTATGAGTGAGCAGTGGATTTCATTTTACTTTAGTATAAATATAAGGGTAAATTACAACGAACTCCTCTGAGATTTTGGGATATTTATGAATACTCCTTCGTTGTTTGAAAACTACCAATACCCCCAGATTTTAACGATCGTCTAACAATTAGCCAAATCCGTTAGGTTTCCATCTATTTTGTGGTGAACTGACCAAAATACCCATGTGGATTAAAAATTATAATTTTATTTATTTTTTAAAAAAATTAAATTTTTTTATGTACTAAGTGGGTAATTTTTTTATAATTTTAAATTTTTTTTCATCCATCTTGTTCAATTTTTTATAAATTTTTATTTTAAAAAACATACATTAAGAGCAAAGTTGACAATTTCATATCTCTATCCAAGAATTGCATAATTTCGTCAAATATCAAGAGGGTATTTTAATTTTTCAAACAACATAGGTATTCGTAATTATACCAAACCTCAGGGGGTAGTATAATTACCCTAAATATAATTGTGATTCATTATATTATTCAATATTCAAATTCAAAAATTAATTCAATATACGAATAATTCAAATCAACGAGTATGTTCACACGATATAAAGAATTATATACGAAACCTCCCTGGAGCCCAATTTTATTTTTTTCGAAATTGGGCAAAAAAATAAAAGTATAAGATCTAAAGGGGAAAAAATCGTATTTTATATTATTATTTGTCGTATTATCCGCAAAAAATAAATTTCCTTTATCTAAATTTTATTTTATTTACCTTTCAGCTTATCTATTCCCATTTTTACTGCATAGTACATACCAACTTTAGATTGCCCTATTTTACCCTTAAATTAATTTATTTTCTTCAAAACAAATTTGGTCAAAGTAGTAATTTCAAAATTTTTAAATAATCTCACAATCTTATAAAACAAAATTCTCTCACCCACTACTCCATGTTTCTCTCTAAAAATTCAAAATTCTTTATTCTCATAAATTTTTATTTTTTTTTTTCTCATCATGATTTTTTTCTTCATCTCATATCATAATATTTTTTTTGCTCGCGAGAAGCGCGAAGCGTTGCAACGACTACTAGTTCAAATAAAAAGGAATTGAAATTTCTGTAAGTTCAAAATTGTGATGAATTAAGTAAATTCAGCATGATCATATATAATGTAGTTTTGACTTTACTTTGTCAATTGTTAAATCTCGTTATAAAAATTTCAATTTTATTACCTAAATATGTAAATTAACACTTAACAAAATTTATCTTATTGCTGCCAATAATTATCTTTTACCCCTTACCGTTCTGGTAAAAGTTTGTGATCTACCATATTTTAGGAAAATTCTAATCCTAATCAAGTTTGTCGGACTTTAAATTAGTTATACGAAATGTATAATGAATAATATCATATAAATAAATATATTTACACGTGTGATATAATCAGAGTCCGAATCGAATCTGATTGCCAAAATAACCATACAATAAATATATTATTACAGAGTCCGATAATCTGGTTGCCAAAAATAGTACACGATATGCATAATAATGAACTAACCATACAATAAATATATTATTACACGTGCCATTTAACTGAAGTGTAGCTTAAAAATGACGATATCTGTCATGTGATTTATTCGAATTTGTATAATTCATAATCTTTTTTCTCATATGAAATCGGAGTCTAAAATCCAAGTATGATACACTAAAAATTCTTATTTCAGGTTTTGCCGAACCAAACCAATCATAAGTGTGTATCACACTCTTATGATTGGTCACTTTTCTTGAACTATACACCAATTAAACGACAAGTATGTTGTACATGCCATATGATTGATTTAGGTTCGACCGATCCCGATCTAGGCTAAAATTTCCCTATGATGCACTATCCGACATATACCTAGTACCAGTCAATAGACCATAATATTTGTACGAATCTGCGCGCGTGTTTTACGGGACCAGGTATGACCGTGTCGTGCTTACAGAAAAAACGACAAACGACGATGAAGTACATAGAATGCTAAGTTCATTTTGTATGATAAATCAATTGGTTCCATCTCATGAAAACACGTTTTTACCATAACATCATTCGAATCAACCAAAACATAGTTCAACAAGCAATCTAAAACCACCCAACAAAGGAATTCCAACCGCTGGTCGATTTTATGAGTAAGGACACACAACCAAAGAGTTGGATCCACCTCAAGAAAATCTCCACATTCCTACAACATAGTTCTATTTAGACTAGAATGTAATCGTTCATGAAGTTATTTTTGTTGCGGATAAAGTTCCGGGAAGATGGGAAGAAGACGAGCCTTGTGAAGTTGACAGAACGGATGATCTGGATCACTTGGATGTAGCTTCGTTTGCTTGCAAGTCCGCGACCTCGTTCACCAGCTTCTGCTTCTCTTCAGCCAATCCGTCCTCGATGCTACTTGTTGCCTTCCCTCCCTGGGCGCTTTGTGACCCCGTCAACCTTGCCAAGACGACAAACGACATACCTCCGAGGATGTTGTTCAAGCATCTCAAAACCACAACTGAGGTCTTGAATAGGAATGGGGGTAACCCCTTGGCCAACAAGTACTCGATTCCGTTCAAAGTTTGGTATCTGAAGTTGCTGCTGACGCCCATGTGAATTGCCCAAGTAATCGCATTCAAAACTGTCGGTGGAGGCTTGTTCGGCGTCTCGAAATTTGGATCCATCTTTTTCCTCATCTTAATCAACCCGTTTGAAAGAGCAGTCCCCACGAGCCCGGCTGCAAATCCAACTGCGGCAAATACAGTGCCTTTATACACAAAAGTGCCACCCCGATTCAATAAACCATAAGCCCCAGGTTCAAACATATGGCTGGTGGGAGAGTTTGCGAAAATGCCAGGCAGAGTTTGGCTTACAGACGACATTGTCGGGGCTAATAGATACATGAGCACAAAATTCATAATGGAACCAACGACAAGCGTCGAGAACACAAAATCAAGCTCGTTGAGGCCAAAGTTGGGGCGTGAAGCCATGTCTCCAAGAACACAAGCACTAACACCAACCAACTCTTCCATGAGAACTTTGAAGGGGAACTGTGGATCGGCAGCAACCCTCGATCTCCATCCATTAACAAAAGCCCCAATCGGTCCAAACCCATCCCACGACGACTTGGATTCATCCGAATCTCCTCCACCACTCCACCCACTGCTCCCACTATCCCCACCACCACCACCACTACCCCGCCCAACGCCAATATCACCGCCTCCACCAGCACAAGGTAGGTGAAATTTAGTCTTGAAATCAGGGTTCAACTGCATATTTCCACTGCATTTCAATGATGGGAGCGAAACGGTATTCGGAAAAGCATTGTCGGCGAATACAGGGCCAAAACTCGTAACCGGAGAAGCACCAGCTGTGCGGCAATAGTGACCAGCAAGAGGAGAGTAGCGCAGCTGAGCCATAGACGCCATAGTTTCTCCTTGAGGATTACCACTAAACAACTAAAAAGGATCACGCGCCTAAATCATGTATTTCTGCAAACAGCAGAACAGAACTGGATTTCAGATCCTCGGACACAAAACAAAGCAGACAAAACGCATAACACGCCGGAAACATTAAACCCCAGACAGAATCTTGACAGGAAAACACATGCCCACAAACATATAAACACGGGATCACGCCTATTTTACGCCTTAAAACCTTTACACAGAAATAAACAAATTCAAACAACATTCAGAAACAGGTAAATCACTTCTTGAAATTTAAGAAATGGGTAACAAAAAAAAAAAAAAACAGAGATTGCAATCAAAGCACAAAAACATACAGAAAAGCAACAAAGAATCAATTTAAAAAAAAGCCAATTAATAATGGATAGATTCCAAACAAAGAAAAATGAAGGAAAATGAAACCTTGGAGTAAGGTTGCTGAAGATCCTGCTGCATCAGTGCTTACAGACAGAAAAAAAGAGTATAACGAAAGAGGGAGTCGGATGGGCAATTTATATGACAGCATGTAATGGGTCCTGCTTCACCTACCTCCTTAGGTAATGAGAGGAACCGTTTTGGGCCCTTTTACCCGGCCCAATTTTCATCCCAAATAATAGTTCTCTTTTATTTTTTTAATAAAATAAATTATAATTATAATATAAATTTCAATCATCAACAGTCAATGATTAATATTGATAGACCAAGAGCGATAATTAAAATAGATCAATATCACATATCGATAGATTCATGATCTTTTAATCATGGATCTTGACATTGTCAAGTGAATTAGACCTAATTGATTGTTCCTAATACGAAGTGGTCAATTTTAACAAATATAATTTAATGGACAAGAATGACTATGGACTGGACTTGTGAGCTGTGTGCAAAAATACAGTCAAAAAATAAATTTGGATGTCGTTCACGTGAATTTGTACTTATCTGATATGTTATCAACCACATAATGACTCCTTATTTTGTCTTGTTTTCTTATCCTTTATACATAAATGCTGCCAAAGGTTGGTTACTTTCGACCTAAGAGGCAATTTATTTCATTGATTATGATTTTTCACTTTTAATTCTATAACTTTTTCAAAGTAGCACTTTTGTCGCTTAACCTCCATTTCTCTATAGAATAGTCACTGAGTATGTAAATTTAATTATCAAACGTGTTAAATTTGAATGATGAATATGCATATATAATAAATGTTAATAAGGTCTAATTTAGTTGGTGAAGTTGAGTCCTCATAATGTTAGAGGTCATGGATTTCGAACCCCGCCTCATGCATAGGATATTGTTTCTACTGAATAATAGGTAATGTTTCTACTATAATAGTAAGTATTGATTGTAAAATTATGGAATTATTATCTTAAATTAATCGATCACGTCATATTATTTATATATTTTGGTAATTATTTGTTCGTCATTTCCATAGACCGATTGCTCCCACACATTTCCAAAGCTTAAAAATGGATGAACATGTTATTACTTTCCTATATAGTTCCCATAGAACATTTGCATATCATGTCCAGATTCGATGAACCTGCCTATTTTTTTGCGAATTTTTTAAACAATAAACTTAAAAATGTGCTGAAACCTAAATATATGAAATGGAAATGCAATTTCCCTATTAATGATAGTTTTTATTAGACTGGGATTTCATAAATAAGTTTGAGATTATAAAAGTTCGAGGTCATGGGTTCGACTTCCACTAAATATGCAAGTTTTTTATCTCATTCTATGCAATCGTTTGTCTCATTTAATGTATGTTGTATAATTTATTTATTATTTTTAATTATATTAATGTATTATTCAATTTATCAAGATTTCGATATATTATGCTATTTTATACTTTATTCATATCAAACTGTCAGCAATCATTTCACCACGCTCTCCTACTACATTTGAATTTAATAATAGAAGCTTTCCATATCTGGATAAATAATTATAATAATAATAATAATGATAATAATTACAATGCATTGGACATTGATGGATGCTGTACGGATAGCTTATCCCATCTCCATGTTCAATCCAAACAATAAAGAAACACGAAGCGTAAAACTAAGGGGTGATTACACTCTTGTCCATTATGGTGTAATTATATTTGAAATTTTGTAGTTTAGAAAATGATATCTAACGCTTGTGAAGTTTGTTTATATCTAACATATAAGTTTTTTTATTAGTTAAAATTCACTGAATTTGTTGATATTAATAAAAATCAGAAAAAATATATATCAACCCTTGATTGCCTTATTATAAACTTACTGCAGGTCAAATAAATTTTTTTATGATTAAATTACCCTCTTACATGTTCACACGTTAATGCATGTAACGAGGTATATCTTCACCGTTATAAAGGTAATTTAGTTTGAAAAAAAATATTTGACCTGCAATAAGACAATAATCAATCAATCAAGGGCAAATATTGATTTTCATTCAATTTTTTTGTTAGTATCAACAAATTCAGTGCATTTTGATTAATGATGGACTTATTTGTCGGACAAAAGCAAATCTCATGGGTGCTACATGTAATTTCTCAAATCACAAAAAATTTATGTATAATTATACCAAATTTAAAAAAAAAAAGTGTAATTACCCCGTAATCTTAGCCTTCCAAGTGGCAAAGTAAACAACCAACTCTGTCAGATTGAGCTGGACAGTTCAATTCTATAAAGTAAACGAGGCCTTAAAATATTGTGCTCTACCAAAAATGAAAACTAAAAAAGAATAATTGAGAGTGTAGATTGCACCAAAAAGTAAGTTGATTGATATGCACATTAGGTCCATGGTGGAATCCTTTTGCGTCTTTGCACCATGTTACACGTAGTTGCATGATTACATAATTTTGGGATTTATACCAATTTATTTTATGTGATATTATGCAATTCCAATTTATTAAGTACATGTAGATTAATTATTTTCAATAGTTTTCTATTCCCTATCGAAAAAAAATATAGTTTTCTATTCAAATTTAAAAAAAAATTAAAATTAAGAAAACGACGGCGCATCTTGACAAAACTGAAAATTTACAAAAACACACAGTTAAATATGGAATTTTTTTTTACCGAAACATGTCATGTGTTTCAGCCCATCTAAAAGATGGGCAGACAATGAAACTAGACACAGTGGCCGCATCTTTTGAACACATGAAGTCAATACAATTTTTAATTAATTAAACTTATTTTAAAATTATTTTTTTTACTAACACTGCTCAATTTAATTTTTTCTTGTTTTTCAACTTTTTTTTGACAAACACTAAGCATTCTTTATTTTGCGATAACTTCTAATAACTCTCTAAATACAAAATTTTTGCGAGCACTCCCTTAATTGTTTTTAGTGATGGCAATGTGGCTGGTTTGATACGGGTCCGAGACCTGTACCAAACCCGTCCCATTAAATTTTTGTCAGCCCCATAATCCGCCCCCATACTGCATCGCCGTGTTAAAAACCCGTCCCCGCCCGCCACCCGACCCCAGTCCTGCCCTCGCCCCGCCCCACCACGACCCAACAATTATCATATATTTTTATTATGCAATCTATTTTATTACTTATAAATTTATGTCAAAATTTAGTGATTCATATGAATTTATCTAAAGATAATGATGATAATAATAATAATGATGGTTGAACAATTTTAATTATTTTTATTGTTAATTTATGATTCATATATATATATATAATACTATAATTTTTTTATTTATAATATATTTTATCTATACTAATATAAAAAGAAAAGCGGTTCTACACTCACAAACGGCGGTTAGTGACATCGCCGCATCAATTTTTTGTAAAGTCAAAAATGCCCTTCAAGTAATAAGATAACTAACTCATTCCACTTTATAAATATTATACATTAACTAATAAATTATTTTTCCTTTTTAGTATTATGTATTGATTTGTATATTTTGCTCTTATTGATAATATATTTTAAAATATGAAAAATTATTTTTATATGCACGCAGGAACGGCGTGCCACCACGGCTAGTATAAAAAAAAAGGGGTTCCACACTCACAATGGCGGTTAGTGACACCGTCGCACCAATTTTGTGTAAAGTCAAAAATGCCATTCATGTAATAAGATAAATAACCACCTAGTAACTAATACAAAAAGAAAAGGGGTTTTATACTCACAAACGGCGGTTAATGATACCGTCACATTAATTTTTTGTTAAGTCAAAAATGCCATTCAACTAATAAGATAACCAACTAATTTCACTTTCCAAATTATTCATTATATAATAATTAGTTTTATATTATTATTTTTTAATGTCATGTATTGATTTGTTCATTTTGCTCTTATTTATAATAGATTTTAAAATATAAAAAATTATTTATTATATGCACGCAGGAACGACGTGCTACAACGGCTAGGGCGGGTTCGGGATAGGACCCGTATCTCACCTCGGACCCGATCGGGGCAGGTTTTAGCTGTTCCGAATCCATCCCGAACCTGAAAAATAGTGTTCCAAACCTGCTCCATAAGGGGCGAGTTTTCCGAGTCCGAGTTAAAATTGCCAATCCTAATTGTTTTCAATGTAGTGCCATTAATATGATTTACGCTATTGTATTTCACTAACGTGAGAAATCGTCTTGGTTCGCTGGTAGATAAATACTTCATTTTGACAATTGACCTATGTTTCAATAGACAAGCCAAACTATTAGAAATAACTACAAATTATCATAATTACTTTGATTATAATTAAGACACATGACGAATAATTTGATTGTATAGATCAACTATGACATTTAAAATTTGGTGTAATTACACGTACATCTCTTTTGATTTAAAAAGTTATATTTAGTACTCCTAAGGTTTGCTGTCTATTAAGTTAGTCCATCAATTAATCAAAATTCACCGAATTTGCTGGTATTAATAATAAAACAAATTTTATTTTTACCCTTGATTAATTTTTTACTATCTTATTGCAAGTCAAATAAATCTTTTTATGACTAAATTATCCTTATATGTCTTCATGAGTTAATGCATGTGATGATGTATATTTTTACCGTTATAAGAGTAGTTTAATCCAAATTTTTTGTTGACATACAATTTATCAGTAATAAGTCAATCGAAGGTAAATATCAATTTTCATTCAGTTTTTCTGTTAATATCAACAAATTCAATGAATTTTGACTAATGGAGGAACTTATTTGTTAGGCGAAAATAAATATCAAGGGTGCTGAATATAATTTTTTAAACCACAGAGAGCCTAAATGTAATTACACCCAGATCTCAAGAAAAGAAAGCATAATTATTCATATTTTTATGTGATTAATCACTTTTATTGAATTGATAATTTTTTTATAAAATATAAATATCACAATAAGCATATTATATTATCATATAATTAATTTAAATATAACCAAACACGATTCGAATAAAAAATTTCTGAAATATGATGTCAGTATGTGACACAAAAATGTTACGTATGATATTTTTACGATGAAAATGTAAAAAAAGGGGCGAGAATGAGAGAGAGAGAGAGAGGCGGGCGGGCGGGCGGGCGCGGTAAGCTGTTAAAGAAACTATAAAATCAAGTAGAAAAGTAAACGGAGAAATGTCCTTTCTGCATTCTCACCAATCACCACTCACCAGTAGTCCTTTCCATCTCATCTCATGGGTTTACTTTGAAAGACTTGTTTGAAGATAGGTCATTTGTGTGTGTGTGTGTGTATCGATCCATCTCATCTCGCCCAACACCCACGCAATGCGGTGTGGGGAAAGCGAAGTGGAACGCGCAATCATCAGCGAGCCTGCGATATATTATCCATTGATTCCTGAACGGGAATACCTAGAAAGCAACGGATCATGAAGAAAGGGTCTCTCGCGCCCAACCTCAAGCTCTCTCTCCCTCCTCCCGATGAAGTTTATCTCTCTAAATTCCTGTACGTAAGTGTTGTTGTGGTTGTGAATATTTGTGCGATGAAATGGGTTTTCCTTCTATTTCTGATTTGGGATTTGTAGGGCAGGACGGAATCGGGGACATTTAAGGATGGTGATCTGTTGGTTAACAGAGATGGCGTCCGTATTGTCTCTCAGAGTGAAGTCGAAACTGTATGTTTTTCTCTTCCTCATCGTTGCTTTCCTATCCTCGTTGGGTTCTTCAATTTTGAATCACATTTTTCTTATACACATATATCCTTTTGTTTTTTTCATCATCCGAAAAAACAGCCAAAACTTTTCCTGAAATCTTTGTCTATTTATTAGCAAAACACAGTGTTCAGTGTTGTTTGCTCTATAGTTATCTATCTACTCCTGCAAAATGAGCGAAAAACCATATGAAAATAGCAAATTACTCCATGTGTTTTAAAAAATAAAATAAATTACCCCCTATTAAAATCTTTAATAGAGGATAATTTGCTTTATTTTTTGAAACACTGAGAGTAATTTACTCATTTCACATATCACATGGGGTAAATTGCATTTAACCCATTATCTATCTACTTATATAATGTAAAAATCCAAAGGTGCTAAAATCTCTAAAAAACACCCACATCTATCTATATCTTTTTGGGATTTAATGCAATTTTTTCATTGTAATATTACAAATGAGTAAATTGCTAGGGAAAAAAAAAATGTCAATTTTTTAAAATAAAATAATGTACCTCTATGTTTAAATAGATAAATTATTCTATTTTAAAATTTAATACAAAAAGTTAATTTGCTATTTTTTTTGTTCATACAAAAAATAATTTACTCGTCCGCAATATCATACGAATTTGATGGTATATTTTCCTATCTTTTTGTCTGGAGGCTTACAAAAATAAAGAGTTACAACTTCAAAGTGGAACGTAAAAAAGGCAACGTGTCTTTGATGCATTTTTGTTGTCCGTCGTTTCTGGATTATGTGTTCATCTTTGTTGTCTGTTTTTAGGATTTTTTATATGTTTTGTTTATACTTTATTATAATTGGAGAGTACTTAATTGGTGTCTTAAATTTTTTTGATCTGTTATTTTTTTTAAATTATTTACAGTTTTTTTTTCTTTCCTCAACTTCCAACTCTCTCTCACTCTCGCCTAATACTTTTTTAATAACTTTCCACAATTTTATTATTTTATTATTTATTTAACTATTATATATATTAAAAATATCAATTATATTATTTAAATTTTAAATTAATTACACACACATAGAGTGTGTACAAATTACTAGTAATAGACTAATAAGTAATTAATAATTTGTACAAACTCTATGTGTGTGTAATTAATTAAAAATTTAAATAATATAATTGTTATTTTTAATATATATATATATTAGTTAAAAAAATAAAAAAATAATAAAAATTATGGGAAGTTATTGAGAAAGTAGTTGGGGAGAGGGAGAGAGAGTTGGAAGTTGAGGAAAGAAAAAAAAAACTATAAATAATTTATAAAATAAAAAAAAATTGACAGACAAAAAAAATTAAGACACCAATTAAATGCTCTGCAATTATAATAAAGTATAGATAAATGGGAAAAACGTGAAAATAATGAAACATAATAATTTTATAATTTTGACGTAAATGGGAAAAAGTAAATTTGTGATTTATTTCACATGCGACCAAATGATACAATGGTTTAGTCAATTATATTTTATATTATTTTTGTGAAAAAATAGAAGAGATAAAATTTGCAAAGTCAATCATCTCATTCATTTATTCAAGTTATATTATTTGATAGGGATGATTACACTCTCTTCCTCCTAAGTTTGGTATAATTAATTACACATAAATCTGTTTTAATTAAGAAATTGCATCTAACACATCTGAGGTTAGCTTTCATCTAACAAATAAGTCTCCTGTTTGGTAAAAATTAACTGAATTTGCTGATATTAACAAAAAAATTGAATGAAAATTGATATTTACACTCGATTGACTTATTTGAACTGCAATGAGTCAGTAATAAGTCAATCGAGGTTAAATATAATTTTTAAATTTTTTGTTGGTTAGTATCAACAAATTCGGTGAATTTTGACTAATATAGGGACTTATTTGTTAGACAGATGCAAAACTTAGGAGTGGTATATGTACTTTTCCAAACCACAGGGGGTCTACGTGTAATTACATCAAATTTCAGGGGAGGAGAGTGTAATTATCCCTATTTAATATAATCTTATTTAAAAATTTAACATAATTTTATTTTAAAATTACATTTTGTATCCATTGACTAAATTGAGTTTACTTTATTTTGAATTGCAATTGAATAAAAGGGAACTAATTCGTCTCCATATTTTTTTTTTCACTAGAATGTAGGTATAAAACATATGACGTTGTATATGGGCATATTATATATGTGTAACATATCCTTTTTATAAATGTAAATGTAGATTACATATACCATTCTTAAGAAAACTGTAGTTATAAAATAATGCAAATATTTAATCATTTTAGAAATGAATCTATATAGTTCAATTAATTCAAAATTTTATTACAATATGAAGTTTAAGTTCTATGTATGAAATTAATATATTTTTAAGGGTGAATAGCAATTTACCCTCCTATAATATTGAAAATAAATAATTACCCCTCAATGAAAAATAAATTGCAATTTATTCCTCTGTGTTTTAAAAAATGAAGCAATTTACAGGGAGATAAATTGCTTTATTTTTTAAAACATAAGGTGGTAAATTGCTATTTTATTTTTCATAAATGGATTGTTTGCCTATTTTCCATACATAGGTAGGTAATTGCAATACCCTATTTCTTAAGATACAAATTTTAAGATGATGATGGTAGTACGTCATTAACACTACAAGAAAATATGATATTAGTGATAATTAAACTATTGCGATAATTTTAAAGTTATTATTAATAAATATATATTAAGTGACGGTAATTTTTATCTTGTCACCATATAATATTAGTGACAAAAAATATGCATAAAATTGTCACTAAATACAATTAGTGACACATTTATACTGCAACTTAGTGACAATATAAAATAGTGACAACTATTATTTATTGCCTAGATGTCACTGTACATGAGTCACTAATTGTATTTAGTGACAACTTTGTGTACACTTTTTGTCATTAATTCATATTATTAATAATTTTTACAAATAATATTAATTATTAAAATCATGAAATTTCTTATTATGACAAATTAAACAATCTTGTCACTATTAAATATGTATCATTAATGACAATATTAAAATTTTCACTTAATTAATTTGTCACTAATATTTTATTTTCTTGTAGTGTAAGTCAATTATTTTTACTTATATTGCAAGGAATATTTTATTAGCTTTACAATTATTAAGAAGAATCAAATCAACTCGCATCTCAAATTAGTATAAATCACTGCTCAAATCTTACTCACTGTTCTAGTGCACAATTTATAAATATATATGTACACATATGAGTATCGTTAATTGGAACGCTAACTTGCATGGACATTCTTTATGATATAATAAAAACAAAAATAATTTATAAACATAAGAAAGAAGAAGTTAATAAAATAAATTAGGGATAATATACTCTTTTCTTCTAAAATTTGGTGTAATTACACGTACACTCCATGTGGTTTGAGAAATTACGTCTAGCACCTATGGGGTTTGCTTTCGTCTATCAAATAAGTCCATCCGTTAGTAAAAAATCATCAAATTTGTTGATATTAACAAAAAAAATCAGAAAAAAATCTATCAACTCCTGATTGATTTATTACTGGCTTATTGCGGGTCAAATTATTTTTTCATGATCAAATTACCATCATACATCTTTACGCGTTAATGTATGCGAGGAGGTATATCTTCACCGTTATAAGGGTAATTTAGTCCGAAAAAATTATTTGACCTGTAATAAATCGGTAATCAGTAATAAATATCAATTTTCGTTCAACTTTTTTGTTAATCTCAACAAGTTCAGTGGATTTTGACTAACAAAAGGACTTATTTATTAGAGGAAAGCAAATTTTAGGAGTGTTAGATATAATTTTTCAAACCATAAGGGGTCTAAGTGTAATTACACCAAACCTTGGAGAATGAGAGTGTATTTATCCCAATAAATTATGTTAAACAATCTCAAAGAGAGCAGATGATTGAACTTAAAACACACACACAATTTTATAGTCAAATCACTGCAACAAACATCTTTTAAATTATCTATACAATCATCTTTCTATTTCTCCTAAAAAACATAAATACGACCTGATGAGATAAACATTGTATTTAAAACATTATTTGGACTGGTAACTATAGAAATCAATTGAAATAATAGCATGTACTTAAGATCTTACCATAAGAAATGGTCCAAGTTCAAGGTTCCATATTAATATTTCATTCTAAAATCAAGAAATTATGAGAATTCAAATTCAAGATGGTAAACATGAGAATTTCTATTACTGCAACTAAAAATAACACTATCCTAGGAAATTTAATTTGGCAAAAGATTCAGAATCACTTTCTTTCTTTTTGTAGTAATTGCAAGCTCGTTTTTGACATTTTAATGGTCTCAGAGCGAGTTAAAAAAAGAGATATTCTAATCAAGTATATATAAAATAGTTGATCCATAACTATAATTTTTTTTATTATAATTTTAATTGATCAATACGTTAATAAATAATATGCCATATACCAAAAAAAAAAAGAAGCACAAGAAATTAGCAATATGATAGTGATTAAACAATGAAAGAAAACACGTTTACCCACTAATCCACAACAAAAAAATTGATAATCAAAAGCCCAAAAAAAAATTAGATTCAAAGTTTTATGACTTAAATTAGCATCATTGATGAGAAAATTCAGATTATGTTTCATCACTCAATTACTTTGATTAGAAGGATTAACATACCTTGATGGGTGGGGACTGTGATAAACTGATGATCGAGAAATGCAATTGAGAATTTTGAGACTGTGCTATAGAAAAATACTAAATAAAAATCATATAATATCAATGTTTGTCCCATGATAAAAACCATCGGGGGATTCTCATCTATTCCCTGATCTTTCGATCCATGTAAAAAGAAATGTGATGAGGTTTTTTTTCTTAAAGTAGCAAGTAATTTTTTTTTTTTATATATACGTATAGTAAACCTACTCTGGGCTGGAGGTCCCCTGAGAGTTGGGCCCTAGGTGGCCTACCCTCGAGAACGGCCCTGAGTAATTGATATAGAGATAGAGACAGAGAAGTATGTTAGATTGAGTTTTGACATGTTCTAATACTTTGCATTGATTGCACTTTATTTTCTATATTCTTTGTATAGCTGTTGCATGATAATAGTGCACAAATCATAAAATCATACTTCACTTACCTTCCTATTGCTATTTCAAATTTAAGTTCATGCCTGCAATCTGTTTCAGCCAGCCTTAGTTCAGCCATCAGATAACCAGTTGAACTTAGCAGATTTTGATGCAATTCGAGTTATTGGTAAAGGAAACGGTGGTATTGTGCGCTTGGTGCAACATAAATGGACCGAACAATTTTTTGCTCTGAAGGTATGACTCTCTTGTCATACATAGTTTTCACTCAAGTATGTCTCTCTTATTACATTTTAATCCTAGAGAAGTGAGCTTATTTGGAGATATAAAATGCATCGGTATAGTGAGATTTCACCACCGTATTAATTCCATAAAAAAATTAATGGTCGAAGATTTCAGATTCTGTAGGCTGCTCTTTAGCATCTCCGACCATACTTCTTTTTCCAGCATGAGACCTTGATGTCTGATCTGAAAAAGCTTCACCAACTTGCATAGAATAAAACTCTTTGCAATCAGTAACGTTTCCTTGATGCATAAAAGTGGTTGACATATGTATTTTTATTCACAACTTGTGTCAGGTTATTCAGATGAACATTGAAGAGTCTGCTCGCAGGCGTATTGCTCAAGAACTAAAAATTAACCAATCAGCCAAGTGCCCCAACATTGTAATTTGCTATCAGTCTTTCTATGATAATGGCACGATCTCCATAATCTTGGAGTACATGGATGGAGGATCTCTTACAGATCTTCTGAAGAAAGTTAACATGATTCCGGAGCCATATCTTGCAGTAATTTGTAAACAGGTGGTAATTTGTCTGAAATTCTGAGTCGAAAAGATTTACTCAAGTACTAATAAATTCCTGTTCGTGCCTGTATAGGTACTCAAAGGCTTGTGGTATCTTCATCACGAAAAACATGTTATCCACCGGGACCTTAAACCGTCAAATTTGCTGATAAATCACAGAGGTGAAGTCAAGATCACAGACTTTGGTGTTAGTGCAATACTGGCTAGCACATCTGATGCGGCTCATAGCTTTGTTGGCACGTATAATACATGTCTGTGAGTATTATACTTATTATCCAAGTAACTTCTTTCACCAGCAATGTTGTTCTTAATACCACTTTTTATCTGCGTTTAGCAATAGTTACTTGCTGAACACACATATACTCTCATCGTGATGTGAAAGTGTTATCTCAATATTTGCACAGACGTTTTTGTGTTTTGCCAGAATTTATGTTCAAATTCTTTGTGTTTCCGTTTTTGTGTATCCTTAGCCAGAGAGGATTAGCGCAGACACTTATGGTTACAGAAGCGACATATGGAGCCTTGGTGTGGTTCTGCTTGAGTGTGCAACGGGAGAATTTCCATACTCGTCACCGCAGCCAGAGGGTTGGATCAATGTCTATGAGCTGATGGAAACTATTGTCAATGAACCAGCACCCCGTGCACCTTCTGATTTATACTCTCCTGAATTCTGTTCGTTTATTTCTGCATGGTACATACTGCACCGAATCTAATTTCTAAATATTTTTGGTATGCTGGATGCATTTACTTTCTCATCAAACTCGATGTGGTAAAGTATGATATAGTGTTAATTCTGTTATTCGCATGATAATTTCTGATTAAATTGTGAACAAAATTATGCATCCGCAATTCTGCATTTCTCGTTTCACTTTGTTTATTAGGTCCAGCTTGACTACTCAATGTTTGAGAGTTTTTCGAAAACATGCTCTCACTTCTCATCATAAGCCTTACATGCATTGCAAATTCTGTTCACAACACAGAACATCGTCGGTTCTATGTTGAAATATCAGGAAACGTAGTTTCTATTAGTCATTATAGTGGATTAACATGTGATCTTTTGATTACTTAAACAACAATATTGCTTATTGAACTAGCAGAAACCTTTTATATCCGCTTGTGATTCATTATCTACATGCTTCCTTCCTTATTTATAAGCTTTATTTTTGCGCTCCCGGCTTATATCATGTGATTGGATTTTCTCAGCGTGCAGAAAGATCCCAAGGATAGACTGTCGACAAATGAACTTATGGTACTTGTAATACTTTGTTTCATTTAATTCTGTCGGAGACATGGTGATTAATCTTATTTATTCTTTGAAATACAGGCGCATCCTTTCATCACTAAGTACGACAATCTTGACATTGATCTTGCCGTGTACTTCACCAGCGCAGGACCTCCACTTGCCACACTCTAAGGTTTTGATCTTAACCTATGTACAAGATGCTTTTCGAGATATGATGAGATCTGCATTTTCTTGTCTCGAATTCTTTTCTGTATAATCGTCCAATAATAGCCAGTGCTGTTTGATATTCATGAGAATCCCATCAGCCAATTATTCAGCGAATGAACTTAACATCTTGAAAGTTGAAAGCAAAGACTACATATTCATCATCAGATGATAGCCCTCTTACTATCTAAGTGGATGAGCATATGATCTTAGCATCTGCCCCTACACTCTCCTTCACTGTTCAGTTAAGGGAAAAGGATTACACACACTTTTAGGCCTTCTTCTCTGATTTCCTTTGAGCTTTCAGATATACCACTATGACTGAGATATTGTTTCTGCTTAGATAGGTCGTCGGCTGTGTCGCGGCCTGATCGATCTCCTTTCCCTTGCTCTGCACAGGATAGCGGCATTTCTTTTGTGCCATAGCCGAAAATTCTTCTTTGCCTCCTTGTTTGTCCCCATATCCCAATAGGCCATCACTGGATAGAATAAGACACTCGTCTTCTTTTGTTTGAGGCACAACCTACTTCTGCATCCGCACAGCTCGGAGCTGTCGTCAGTGTCGCCTTGAAATAAAATTGATTTGAAATGGTCATCTTTTTTCTGATGTTGGGATTTCGAGTCTCAAGATATCATACTCTTTCATTTTGATGGGATTTATGATGCACGGAGGTGGACACAATTGTATGGAGGCATTACGACATGAATTTTTTTAAAAATTTAGAATATGGCACCACCACAATTATAATATGCTTCTAATTTATATATGTTTTTATAAAATTAAAATATGCAAAATTTGATACCGGAAAGTAAAGAACAAAAATCAACATTAAAATACAATCAAGGTGTCTTAATTCTAAGTTGTTAATTCAAGCACATGCTTCAACAATATGGAGATTGGAGAAGAAAGATTAAAAGAAAGAGAGACTAAGAAAAATAGTAGGAAAAAAAATGTGCTTTTATCATTTTTAGGAGAGATATAATCAAAGGATGATCCGTCCAATCTTTACACCGATTGAATTTTCTATTTTAAATTATATTTTTTTTTTGGCTAAATATTTGTGATGGAATAATGTGATAGTCACATGTCAATTAAAAAATTGGAATCCTATTCCTGACAACCTAATGTTTATTTGGAGCGATGGGTTGAAAATTTGATTTTGTGACTATTTTTTCCCAGAAAGGCAGACCAAAATGATAGTTTTGAGGTGGTGAATTTTGGGCAGAGACCCTCGATCATAAAATTCAACGACTAAATGATAATAGCTATATGATATTCGTCCCAGGTGCTAAATGAAATATTCTAAAGGCTAGTTATATGAATCCGTGGATAAAGTCCCAAAATCTGTTCAAGAATCCATTAGAATCAAGTATATAAATCCGTGGATGAGGTGCATCGTTATCTAGAATTTACATTCGGTCATTCTGTTATAAAAAATTGAGTGAATGAGGTGCATTCTTATCTAGGTAATAAATAATGCCGCCATTTAAGCAGTGATTTTACTCTTGTTATTAATATATTATACATTAATTCTGTAAAGTTAATTATATTTAGGGTTAATTACACTTTCTTTCAAAAATTTTGGCTAAATTGCAAAAAAAAAAACTCCTATATTTTAAAAACTCAACAAAAAACCCCTTCTGATTTAAAAATAAACAAAATACCCATGTGTTTTTTTAATTCAACATATGCTCTCTTTTTTTGACCGAGGTGCAACAGTGTTAAAATTTTACGTCGTTTGACCGTTATACCCTTATATTAACTAAAGTATATTATATATGAATAACTAAAAATTATAAAACTAAATTATATATATATATATATATATATATATTTAAGAAAAAAAGAAAAGAAAACCCTTCTCCCAATTATAAATACTTTAGTTTATAAAATTTATAGAAACAAATTATTGAACTTTACACAATTAAATTTGGAGGCAGGGGGTAGAGTTGGAGCATTTACAAAAGTACAAATGAGTGTAGACTCTAAAATAGGATGGGAGAAAGACAGTAGTAGAGTAGGGTAAAGTGGATTTTCCCTTTTTATTTCTTATTTACTTAAAATATCATATAAATTCCATAAGACCTTGTGAAGATATATTAGTAGTTACTATATATATAATTGATGGGCACAGATCAATGTATGAGAATATATTAATTATTTAATATATTTAATTCTATCTTTTATGGGGGTTTTTTAAATGGACACAAATTAAGAAAACTCGACACATTTAGCTTTATGTTTTACGGGATTTTCAAATGATCCCAAAATTGAGATAAAATGGAATTTATGGGACTAAATGTCTCAAGTCATCCTAATTTTGGAATCATTTTAAAATCTCTTAAAACAAAAAAAATTAAATGCATGGAGTTTTCCCATTTCTAGGATTATTTGGAAAAATTCTTTAAAAATAAAGGACTAAACGTGTTGAAGATCTTATTATATGCGATCAAAAGTGTAATTTTGCCTATTTATACATGATTTAATTCAATTTACCTCATTGTGATATTGAAAATGAACAAATTATCCCATATGAAAAAATAATAGCAATTTACCCCTCTGTGTCTTTTAAAATGAAACAATTTATGCCCATGTCTGTATTTTTTAAAATTGGTTAGTTTAAAAGATACAAAAAAATAAATTATTGTATTTTTAAACACAAAAGAGTAAATTGCTATTCTTTTATTCATAGAGAAATAATTTACTGATTTAAAATATCACAAGAATTATTTGCATTTTTCCATTTATATATATAACTTAATAATTAGTGAAAATGTTTGTTTTAGTTAAATTGCATGCATAATCAATTCGAATATGTAAACGACCCTCTTAATTGTGGGAAATTCTAGCCCGAAGCAGATTCTGTCAAATTTGAACCAATCATATAATAAGTGTAATACATTTATTGTGTAATTGATGAATAATTAAAATAAAATAATCAATCACAAAATAAGTATGATACACTTACTTTTTAATTTATTTAGTTGAACCAAATTTAATTCGAATAAAACTTTTTCCATTTAATTGTTGAGCACGTAGCCCTCAAGCCAGGTGCCCAGTTCTTCAATTTACTTGGCAAGTCGCAGATTCCACTGCAAAAAGGGCATATTTTATTGTGAAGTCAATGAAAATGAATGAAAACCTTTGCCTCCCACATGATTTGGCCTTTAAGAATACATCGCAGCATTCACTATTTCGTATTCCAAGGCGTGGAAGAAGACTTGTGCATTGGCTTTTTGGTATGATGATGTTTTTTCTTTTTCACAAACTAGATCTCTTTTCCTCGTCTAATCAGAACTCATCATTCAGACAGCTTCCAAAGAAAATGGCTGAAACTGTGATTGGTGCCGCTGTGCAAGTTTTGGTGGAGAATCTTCTTCGCCTTGCTGCTGATGAGATCGGAGGCGTATGGGAAGTCAAGAATGAACTGGCGGAGCTGAAGAACTCACTCAAGAAGATTCAGGCATACTTGCATGATGCTGACAAGCGCCAAGTGGAAGAGGAAAGCGTCAAGTTGTGGCTGAAAAATTTAGGAGAAGTTGCCAATGAAGTGGACAACCTGCTGGATGAGTACAACTACGAAGTCCTTCGTCGTAAGGTAGAGATCAAAGATCAAATGATACGAAGGGTAAAGTTCTCCTTCTCCCACAATCCTTTGTTGTTTCGTTCAAATATAGCTCATAAGATCAAGGAGGTGAACACCAAGTTGGAAAGACTTGAGATAAAGGCTGATAGGCTTAGAATTCGGGAGGGAATTGCAGATTCTGCTGTTTCTCTTCCGCAAGTCAGAGAAACTGATTCCCTAAGTTTTGATCCAATTTTTCTTGGCAGAGATATTGATGCTTATGAGATAATCAATACGCTTGTTAAACCAAGCGATGAAGTCATTGCAGTTCTTCCCATATATGGTATGGGAGGCGTCGGAAAGACCACTTTGGCTCGATCCATCTTTCAGAACCAGCAGATAGCACAACATTTTGATGCAAGGATTTGGCTCTGTGTATCTGAAAATTTCAATGAGAAAATGCTTTTTAAAAGAATTCTTAAAAACATAGATGCTGATGATGTCGTTGAACATGAAGCCAGTAGGGAAGATATTGTAAAGAGGCTTCGAGATAAATTGAAAGATGGAAGATATTTACTTGTTCTTGATGATTGGTGGAATGACAAACAAAGTTTTTGGGAAGATTTTAAAAGTGCTCTTCTTGGAGTTAACTCGACTAAAGGAAACTTCATCATTCTGACGACTCGTAGTAAAGAGGTGGTATCAATTGTGAAATCAGGGGATCAAGAACATTTCTTGAAAATATTATCTGAGAGTGATTGCTGGAACATAATTAAGAAGAGAGTTTTTTCTGAAGGGGAAGAAGTTCTAGGAGATTTGGAGAACATTGGACTGCAGATTGCTTCTAAATGTGGAGGCCTTCCGTTAGTAGCAAATATAATTGGTGGAACTTTAAAAAGGATTGGGAAAGGTGACTGGAGATCAGTTCTAGAAAGCAAACACTTTTTAGATTCGAATGAAGATGCAAATGGCGTGCTGAAGATCAGCTTCGACCGTCTGCCCTCTTCATTATACAAAAAGTGTTTTGCATATTGTTCCATTTTCTGCAAAGATGTTGAAATAGAGAAAGAACGATTGATCCAACTTTGGATGGCTGAAGGATTTCTTGAAAAAGGTGACGGAAATGGTATGGAGAGTTTAGGCGGCAAGGTTTATGATACTTTGCTTCAAAACTGCTTCTTGCAGGAGGAGGTAAAAGATGAGTATGGCAATGTCAAGTACTCAAAAATGCACGATTTGGTGCATGATCTAGCATGTTCAGTTTCAAAGGAGGAAACTTTTCATGTGGAAAATCACAAAGGAGACATCATTCCTCCTCAAGTTAAATATCTGGTGATGAAGTCAGATGTTGACCAGATCGAACCAGCCAAGATCGAGAAAGACGTTGCAGTTGATCTGAGGGCTTTAGTTTTGGCCGGAGAAATACGTGTTGATATGTTTACTGATTGCAAAAACTTGCGTATTCTGGATTTACAACACACTGATATTGAAGAATTGACAACTTCAATTCGCAAGTTAATACATTTGAGATTTCTTGACGTGTCTTTCACCAAGGTTAGAGCTTTTCCAAAATCAATTTGTAAGCTTTACAATCTGCAGACATTGAGGGCAATTTGGTGCAACAACCTGGAAGAGCTTCCACAGCAATTGCAGAACTTAATTAGCTTGAGACATTTCATCATTGTAAGACCCTCATCTGAAGCTCTCCAAATGCCGCTTGAAATTCGAAAGCTAACTTGTCTAAGAACATTAAAATTTTTGAATGTGGGCCACGAGAATGGTCGTCGAATTGAAGAGTTGGGATATCTGGAGCATCTGACAGGAGAACTTGAAATACGCAATCTTGAGCATGTCAATGATCAAGAAGAAGCTGCTAGAGCATGCCTTGCTAAAAAACCCAACATACACAAGTTAGTGCTCATCTGGAGCAAGTCAAGGGGTGACAATTGCCTTAATGATGAGCAAGTGTTGGAAGGCCTCAAGCCTAATCCAAACATAAAAAGCTTAACCATTAAAAGGTTCTGCGGAGACAAATTTCCGTTGTGGATCATGAATAAGAGCGCTTGGGATGCACACATGCTGGACAGGTTAATTGAGCTCAAACTGATAGATTGTGGAAGATGCGAAGAGATTCCAACATTGGGTCATCTGCCACAACTCAAGATCTTGGAGCTGGTTGGACTGGAAAATTTGAAGTCGATAGGTCTGTCTTTTTATCATCCCCGTGGCAAGATCAATGAGTCGACTAGCACCGAGAGTGGTTACTGCCAATCTCGATATGTTAAACTGTTTGGAGCACTTGAAAGCTTCAAGTTACATGATATGCCAAATTTGGTAGAGTGGACTGATGAAATGTCCACCAATAATGCAGCTAGAGTTGTTGATGCTTTTCCATGCCTTAAATCTTTGGTTATTTCGAAGTGTCCCAATCTGACCAGTGCTCCAAGCCATGGATTTCCCAGTCTTGAAGAACTGAGGATTAGTGAGGTAGAGAGGGGTCAGTATTATTGGATATAATCTCTGGCAGTAATTTAAGCTCGGTTAGGAGCTTGGAACTCCATCGTGTTTCAGATCTCACTTGTCTTCCTGATAGCCTAGTTAACAACGAGTGTCGACTTACATCTCTGAAAATAATGGAATGTCCTAGCCTAACCAATCTTGTGTTCCCACGAGATGATGATCATGCATACAATGCCAGCCTCGTGCAGCATCTTGAGAGATTATACATAATTGATTGCAGTAAGCTCAAGTCAATCAAATATCCTAGAGAACAGTCAGAATCACAAGGCGGAGGCCTCATTTCTCTCCGAGACTTGAGAATTTTAAACTGTAAGACTCTGGCCGACTTCGCCAGCACATGCTGGAGTCCTCTATGTCTCTCGGCTTATTGATGGTATCAAACTGCCCCAAGCTCACCTCTTTTCCAGTGGACTTCGAGAGAATGCCAGATCTCTACTACTTGGAAATCTCACAATGTCAAAATTTGAGCAGAATATTTCCCATTGTTGGTCCCAATTGTCTTTGCCACCTAACCAAGTTGACCCTTGATGCCTTGGCAAAACATGTGAGTTTTGAGGATTTCTGCAGGGATTTCCAAGGCATCCTTGGTCTAAGGTCCCTGGAGGACTTGACATTGAATGGAAATAGCAAGTGGACGTCACTGCCTTCTCAACTTCAGCATCTCACTGCTCTCACTCGTTTGTCATTGTCAGAATTTGGCATAGAAGAGTTGCCTGACTGGTTTGACAACTTCTCATCTCTAAGAACATTATCTCTAAGCTACTTGCAGTATCTAAGGCGTTTTCCCGACGCCATGCGACAGCTTAGGCAGTTGAATGAATTATATCTTAATGATTGTCCGGACTTAACCAATATATGGAAGCATTGGGGCAACTGCATCACAAATGACCTCTTTTCTCGCGATCCTAATATCTGCAAGTTTTGTCATGTCCAAAATGTCTATGTAAATGGTATGGTCATGTTCAACAACATGCATCTGCAGCTTCATTTCCTAGCGATATCCATATATCATGATCATAATCTTGGTTTGCTTTCTCCATGATGATGCAGGAGAGCCCTTAAAGCTCGCCTTCGAAAGAGATCGTGATGATGCAGGAGTGCCCTTAAAGCTCGACACCGGAAAGAGATCGGTCGGTACATCCAATGCCTCTCAGTCTACTCGTGACATTATACGTGAGCTATCTGCACTTGGCTCCCGCTAAAGCTAAGAATTACGCTGTGATTTATGCGTGAATTACAACTTCTTCTTCTAATGTTTGGCATAGTTAAAAATATCCTTTATTGTTTGGGCAATTACCAAACCTCTAATTTTAACAATCGTCCAACAACTAGCTCAATTCGTTAGTTTACATTAAGTTTTCATCCATTTCTTGTAATGAACCGATCAAAATGCCCTCGTGCATTACGGATTATAATTATTCTTATTTTTAAATTTTTTTAGTGGACTAAGTCAACAGTTCTTTTACTATTTAAGTAAATTTGTCCATCCACCTCCTGCCACTTTTTTTTTTTTTTATAATTTTGTAAGTTTTTTAAGAAAAATAGAAAAAAATATAAAACAATAATAAAGTTGACATTTTTAGATCTCTCAATATAAGGAAGCTTGAAGATCATCAACAAAGGACGCCCTGTTGCTGAAACTGTAATTAATGATATATATCATGCATGATTAGTTAGTTAATGCAGTATGAATTGTAGGCTAGCTAGGTTCAGAAATAAGCTGCTGAGACGAGCAGATGCTGGCCGGCCGGTGTGCGTCTTATGCTCAGCTTGAAGCCCTCGATCGATGCCTCCTATATAATATATATATATATTCCCTTTGCTCACATCGCATGTCCTACTCTACTGCCTTGGGAGCTTCGGATAGCTACATTGATAATCTCCACTATGAACTGTCGGAGCAGCTCACCTAGTAGCGGCTTGATAGCAATAGGTATAGCTATTGGGTCTAAAGCTGGAACAGGGGTATTGAGTCCCCTTACAACTTGCTTTGGAGGTGGAATGGTGGAACCTTCTGCAACAAGTAGGGTAGTGTTTTCCTTAAAGGATCTTTTGTCATCTTGTTGTCAGAGCTTGTCATTTTTCGCGTCAAAGTTCAAGTGTTCCCACTAACGACGATAATAATGCATACCGAATTTTAATCACACCATAAGGATCGAAGGATTTTTAGAGAAAATCTTAATATTAATGGGGGACTAACCAACAAGACAAAAGTTATCACTCTATGCTTAAGCCAATAAGAGTTTACTGATAAAAATGAATAGGAGCCTTGAATCAAAGTGAGAATAATTGTGAAATATGATGATAAGGTAATATAATTGAATCAAAGTGGAGTGCAAAATATAAGCCAAAAGTAGCCGCAAAGTCGAGAGAGAAATAAAGTTTAAGTGTGAGAGTTGATGTTACCAAATAACTACATAGAACCTCTATTTATGGCTCTTCATGGAGCAGAATCCAAAGACTTGTTAGGTAAATCTAGTGTCAAAGGATAGCTACATAACAGGAAAAAAATTTCTTAGAATTTGGACTAATTATCTTGAAAGAGTTATGACATATTGATCGAGTTTTTGCTCAGTTTGTCTGAGCCTTTCCACATTAGGTTACTTGCTGGTTATCAGCGCCACCGAAAGGCTAAGAGTTTGTTGGAGATATTTTAAAGTAAGGTATCCCAATATATTGGCTATCTACGCAACATGCCTGCCTAACTGTATATGACGTGGCGAGCTGATAATAAACTTGTTTTTGGGCCTGTCAATTTAGTACAAATGAAAGAAAAGACCATGTGGGTTTTTCTTACCTACTCATAGACTAGCTGGTTTGATACTAGCTAGGTTAGTTTGTAAGCCTTGAGCCGATACAAAAAATGGTTAAGGAAGGTATAACAAAATAATAGTAATTATTAAAATTATAAAAATTATTATTATAATAAATTAAATTCTTGTCACTAAATATATAAATTAATGACAATATTAAAATTGTCACTTTATTTTTTGTCACTAATTTTTTTTTTTTTTTTGGTAGTGAAGTGCAATTTCGTCAACTTGAAATTATCAGCCGAGTTAGAAACACGACTCTCCTATTCTATGAGACCAAAAAAATAATTTTAGCAAATTACTCCCATATGATTAAATAACAATTTACCTCTCTTTACTTTTTATGATAAAGCAATTTGCCTCCCTATATAAGTAAGTAAATTGCTACAATTTAAAAGACATATGGAGGTAAATTACTGTATTTTAAAAAATACAAAAAGGTAAGTTGCTATTTTTTTTTTAATTGGAGATAATTATCTCATTTCCGATATAATAGGGGGTTGCTTGCACTTTTTTATATTAATCTATCTTATTATACTTGATGGGTACACATTATTGTTATTATTAATTTTAAAAATAGATGATATGTATAGCTTAATGATAATGTTGTTTAATTATAAATTGCGTCTTCAAGTTCTCCCCCTCAACACGCGTTGCACCTACCACACTGGCTTCAACATTCTCAACTTGTCATTAATAAAAAAACACATGTATGTATGTTAAGTCAATGAGATGAATGAAACAAAACCGAGGAATACTACAAGAATTATTCATAATTCTCAATTGATTATTACAAATTATTCCTCTTGAGGTCAGAGTTCAGTTCATACAACTTATTTAATTCTGACTTCAACACACACTATAACGCGTACAACATAGCAAGATTGATGATCCTGCTACGCAATTGCAACTTAAGAGCAACAACTCTCTTCTCCTCGTATTACCGAAATGGCTGAAACTGTGATTGTTGCCACTGTGCGAGTTTTGGTTGAGAAACTTGTTGGTGTTGCTGCTGAAGGGATCGGAGGCGTTTTGGGAGTCAAGAATGAACTGAACAAGCTGACGAAATCACTTGATAGGATGAAGGCATTCTTGTCTGATGCTGACAGGCGCCAAGTGGAAGAGACCACTGTCAAGTTGTGGCTCAAAAATCTTGAAGAAGTCATCTATGAAGTGGACAACTTGTTGGATGACTACAACTATGAGATCCTTCGTCGTAAGGTAGAGATTAAAAACCAAATGAGGCGAAAGGTATGGTTCTTTTTCTCCTTCAGCAATCCTTTCTTGTTTCGTGCAATAATAGCTCAAAAGATCAAGGACGTAAACATGAAGTTGGAAAAACTTGATGAAGAGGCTGATAGGCATGGCATTCGGAAGGGAATCGTAGATTCTGCTTTCTTTGTTCCTCCGGTCATCGAAACTGATTCCATAAGTGTTGATCCAGTTTTTCTTGTAGAGAGAACGATGTCTCTGATATAGTCAACATGTTGGTTAAACCAAACGATGAAGTTATTTCAGTCGTTCCTATTGTGGGGATGGGAGGGCTTGGGAAGACATCTTTAGCTCGATCGATCTTTAAAGACCAGAAAATAATACACCATTTTGATGAAAGGATATGGATTTGTGTGTCTGAAAATTTTGATAAGACAAAGCTTTTGAAGAGAATTCTTGAAGTATTAACAAAAGGTGATGTTCAAGCTGAGCGCCAAGAAGACATCCTTCAAGATCTTCAAAAGAAATTGGCAGATGAGAGATATTTTTTGTTCTTGATGATTTGTGGAATGATAAATATTGGGAAAATTTTAAAAGAGCTCTTCTTGGAATCAACTCAAAAAGAGGAAATTTTATTATTGTTACTACTCGTAGTAAAGAGGTGGCATCAGTAGTCGGACCAAAGTATCAATATTCTTTGAATAGATTATCGGATAGTGATTGCTTGACATAATTAAGAAGAGAGCTTTTTGTGAAGGGGATGAAGTTTCTATAGATTTGGAAATCATTGTACGAAAGATTGCATGTAAATGTGGAGGTCTTCCATTAGCAGCGAACGTAATTGGTGGAACTTTACAAAGAATTGGGAAAGATGAATGGGAATCAGTTTCAGAAAGTGAACTTTTAGATACCAATGAAGATGCAATAGGAGTTTTGAAGGTCGGGTTCGACCGTTTGCCATCTCCCTTACTTAAAAAGTGTTTTGCGTATTGTTCCATTCTACGCAAAGATGTGGAGATAGAGAAAGAACGATTAGTCCAACTCTGGATGGCAGAAGGACTTGTAGCAGAAAGCGATAGCAGTGATATGGAGAGTTTAGGAAGCAGAGTTTACGATACTTTGCTCCAGAACTTTTTCTTCCAGGAGGAGGTAAAAGATGAGTATGGCAATATCAAACACTCGAAAATGCATGATCTGTTGCATGATTTGGCATGTTTAATTTCAACGGCTGAAACTTTTAATATGGAAAATCCAAAACAGACTGTCCTGGTGATCAAGTTAAATATGTGGTGATGGACTCACATGTTGACCAGGAACCATTGGAAATCAAGAAAACTCTTGCAGTTCATCTACGGGCTTTAGTCTTGGGCAGCAAAGTGCATGATCTATTCAATGATTGCAAATACTTGCGTATTTTAGATTTGCAACAGACAGATATTGAAGAATTGACAACCTCAATTTCCAAGCTAATACATTTGAGGTTTCTTGATGTATCTTTCACCAAGATCAGAGCTTTCCCAAAATCACTTTGTAAGCTTTACAATTTGCAGACCTTGAGAGCGATTCGGTGCAACAACCTAACACAGCTTCCACGCCAATTGCAGAACTTACTTAGCTTGAGACATTTCATTGTTGAGAATGCATCCTTACAGCATTCCAAATGCCGCTTGACATTGGAAAGCTAACTTGTCTTCGAACATTGAAATTCTTTAATGTGGGCCAGGAGAATGGTCGTCGAATCAAAGAGTTGGAAAATTTGAAGCATCTGAAGGAGAATTCGAGATACGCAATCTTGAGCACGTCAATGATCAAGAAGAAGCTGGTAGAGCATGCCTTGTTAAAAAGCCCAACATACACAAGTTAGTGCTAGTCTGGAGTGAGTCAAGGGAAGACAACCCTCTTAACGATGGTCAAGTGCTGGAAGGCCTTGAGCCTCATCCCAACATAAAAAGCTTAACCATTAAAAGGTTCTCTGGAGAGAAATTTCCGTTGTGGATCATGAATAGAAGTGTTGGGGATGCACGAAGGTTGGACAAGTTAATTGAGCTCAAATTGATAGATTGTGAAAGATCCGAAGAGATCCCAACTTTGGGTCATCTGCCACGACTCAAGATCTTGGAGTTGGTTGGACTGAAAAATGTGAAGTCAATAGGTATGTCTTTCTATTATTCCCATGGTGGGTATGATGAGTCGACTAGCACGGAGGGCGGTTCCAGCCAACTTCAAGCTGTAGTACTATTTGGAGCACTTGAAAGTTTCAGGCTGCAAAACATGCCTAATTTGGTAGAGTGGACTGAGATCTCCACCTATAATGCAACTAGAGTCGTTAAAGCTTTTCCACGCCTTGAATCTTTGGACATCTCGAAGTGCCCCAATCTGTCTTGTGCTCCAAGCCATGGATTTCCCAGTCTTAAAGAGTTGAGGATCAGTGATGCAGAAAAAGGATCAGAATTACTACATAAGATTTGTGACAGTATATATAATTTAAGCCCGCTCACGAGTTTGGAACTCTGCCGTGTTTCAGATCTGACTAGTCTTCCTGAAAGGTTGTTTAGCAACGAGGGTCAACGCCTTTCATCTCTGAAAATAACGGAATGTCCTAGCCTAACCGATCTTGAATTGCCAGGTGATGATCCTGCACACAACTCCACTTGTCTCCAGCACCTTGAGAGATTATACATAATTGATTGCAGTAATCTCAAGTCAATTCAGTATTCAAGGTCCGGACAATCAGAATTAGAAGACGTGGGAGGCCTCATTTCTCTTCGAGACTTGAGAATTCTGAATTGCGAAATGCCGACAGACTTCCCGAGCAGAATGCTGGAGTCCTGCACATCTCTGGGTTACTTGATGTTCAAATTGCCCCAACCTCGACTCTTTTCCAGTCGACTTTCGGAGAATGCCGCATCTCTATTACTTGGAAATCTCACAATGTCAAAGTTTGAGCAGAATATTTCCCATTGTTGGTCCCAATTGTCTTTGCCACCTAACCAAGTTGACCCTTGATGCCTTGGCAAAACATGTGAGTTTTGAGGATTTCTGCAGGGATTTCCAAGGCATCCTTGGTCTAAGGTCCCTGGAGGACTTGACATTGAATGGAGATAGCAAGTGGAGGTCACTGCCTTCTCAACTTCAGCATCTCACTGCTCTCACTCGTTTGTCATTGTCAGAATTTGGCATAGAAGAGTTGCCTGACTGGTTGGCAACTTCTCATCTCTAAGAACGTTATCTCTAACCCACATGAAATACCTAAGGAAGTTCCCATATACCATGCGAGTCCTTTTCAAATTAGAAGATATATACGTTAATGAATGTTGGAAGTTAATGACCAGATGGAAGAGCACCAACGGGACCGGCTATGCAGAAATTTATTCTGATCCTTATTTCCCCAGGTTTCGTCAGGTCCTCAACGTCTACGTGAACGGTATGGTTATGGTGCATGCATGAACACTGAACAGCATCATCACCAATTCATTAGAAATCCAGTGTCTCATATATCATATCCATCATAATATATATTTTATTTGATGCAGGTCAGTTTTTAGAATTCGACCCCAAGGCCAAGGAGAGATGGATACAACGCAGGAATGGATCCCAGTTTCTATGATCTTCACACTGCCTTTTCATTTCTCTCTCTCATCCGATTCTTTTTATAGTTTTTCAACGTTTTCTTAAAGAAAACTTGTCTGGAAGGCATCTCCATGGACTCAGCTTTGTGCATTGGTTTTTCATCGATGGTGGATATCCTCGTTTCCCTGCATTGGTTTCCTTCACCCCATACAAAATTAGGGGTTGTTTGAACTACCAAATGTCGATCTCTTTCCACGGAGCATTCTCTCTCTTCAACATCTAGACATCCAAAAGTCCTGCCCTGAGCACGAGGCTTTGCCTATGAAGGATGTTTGGGTCAGCTTGACAAGCTCTGGAACCTGTTTCAGGAATAAAAAGAAGCTTCCAGGGCAAAGGAGGCGTAAATGGCATGATTGGTCATCATTCATCAGTGTGTTATTCCGGGTTCGAAACTAAGCTCAGAGGAAAGACAAAGAAGGTAATGTTCAGCTTGAACCTCAATGCCTATAAGATCTCTTGATCTTTTCAATTCCACCCCTAATATTCAATGTACTTTTTATTAACTGGAACTCATTCGAATTATGATTGAACTTTATTGTCAAATGCGACTGGCTTTTATCAAATGCTTGCCAGGACTGATGAGTGAGTAGCTCCACTCCACTTCAGAAATCCCAACTTTTCACTATCTGGCTATCCATATTGAAGATCTATGAATGGGGTTTTGCTCATTGAACATTGGCCATATCTGGTATGATAGCAATACCAATACAAGGCCAGAGGTCCAATTTGGCTGGAGACTGCATAGTTCATTATAAAATAATTAATTATGAGATAATTGATTTTTAAGATAATTATGATTTTTGAATCAAGAATTTCGTAATTTTCTATACAAGTGCAAATTGTTGCTAAAATTCCATAAGTAACTTAATTTATTAATGACAAAATTAAGAAATTATTTAATGGCACATATATATATATATATATATATATATATATATATATATATATATATATATATATAGATATATAGAGAGAGAGAGAGAGAGAGAGAGAGAGAGAGAGTGGTGAAATTATAAAAAAAATACAAAAAAACGCGAAACCCAAACATCATTTGACAACTAGATTGGATTTTCTATTGTGATCCGACTGTTATTCAAGCTTTCCATCTCAGACCTGTCAAAGTTCAACAATATAATATCAGGACCAGTGAACAAGTGAGCATAGACATCATTGTAATTAAAAGTGAAGATCATGTTGGTCATATGAATACTCAGTCAGCATTACCATCAGAACCTCCATAGTTGAAATTCAAGGGGGTCTTGAGGTTGAGTTCTACAGCTTACACAATGGTCTTCAGGTTCAGGATACTCCAAATTCATCTCACGAAATTATCTGCTAGATTCTCCAACAGCTAATCTAATCCAGGTTAATGGCTGTGTTGGCAATTTCACATCAGAAACTAACTCCCATTAAAACTTTTAATTTTTTTTTTAATCTAAAACAGGTATTCGAGGATCAATTAAATATCTGAAATCCCTCTGAGTGAGAGTGCATGCGGAATCACTGATGACAGCAGCAAGAAAGATATATGGAAGTGAACACGAAATGACTGTTTGCTGAGTAAGAAATGCCTGAAAGCACCTATGCAAGGGTGCTTATCCCATTGCACGTGTTTCTTCCATCAGTGTTCTGAAAGTGACACCGACCTGTCATATACATGTATACTAGTCCTCTGGAAATGGAACAAAAGCAAGGGCTCAACATCTGATAATGAAAAGCCAAATCTGGACCCATGTGTAGTTCATAATCATAGCAAAAAAGTACACACAAAACGCTAAAGTAGAAAAAAAAACACCCTAAAGCACCCTCACTCCAGCCAAGAAGGGGATGGGCAAATCCCTTGCCAGAAGCTCAAGAATAGGTCAGATACAGATACACAGGGAGAGTCAACAGAATAGATCAATGGTGACTACGGAAATTCTCAGAAATTATATTCTTGCAAAGGTGCAAAGCTTACTTCTAATAATCAATCTTGGAAATGGCTCATAAAAACTAGCATGCCACATTACCTCTTATATTCTTGTATTTCATGAACCAGCCAAAGGACAAATGTTATCAAGCTATACTGCTCCTAATGCACTGGGTCCATGATGAAGTCCGTCTCTTTAGCACTAGCTCCCCATTTAGACGAATTGACCTTAGCTCAATTCTGAACCTTGGCTAGCACAAACGGTCCTCAAAGAATGCTGTAATCATCAAACTGTTCCATTTTCCACTTTAACATAAGAAACACATTACAATACTGCAACCAAATGTTACAGGAGAAGTATACTAATGGTTCTAGCCTATGGAAACTACTGACTAAAGATGAAGTAGGGAAAAGTTGCATGGTAGGTAAACTGTGACAAGATTCTGTGGTGCAAAATGTGTCAAACATGATGTGTCAAGATAGAAGACGTTGTACAATAAATCAGAGGCAATACAACAAGAATCAACATTATGAAATTATCAAATGACATCATAAGATTAATATAAAACAATTGAAAAACTCACAGGCCTTTGAAATTTCCTTCAGGACCAGTTTGCAGCTTGCAGCATAATTCTTCAGAATTCACTGCATTGAGATGTTAAATAGACTCGGCATGATAAGAAAGCAACCAACCACTATCAGGTCAGATTTGTGCCATGAAATGGTAATGAGCAGCCTCTAACTAAAGCCTGATTCAATAAGGTTTCACCATTATTATAAAAAAATTAAGCAACACTAATCTGAAAGACGTTCACCAGTAGACAACGTTGTAGATAGGATAAATAGAATATGATTGCCTTTACCAAGGAACCAATAGAATACAACTTAGAAACCTCAATATGGCTATGTCAGGGTTCGGGGCCAAAGATTTAATGATCTTCAGGTGAAGCAGTAAATCAAGTTGTTGCTTCACAAGACGCTTTATACCAGAATTTAAAACCTGTACAGAACTATGGCAGTAAAACATAAGGGCGTTTGCCTCAGTTTGCAGCAAATAGAATTTTCAATTAATTTTGTGCTTGAGATGCATACAAAAGTGGTAGTTAAAGATACCGAAGAACACGAGTTTTGATAAACTAAATGATGAGGATGATTGAGCATAGCTTTATTGTCAGCTTAGAGAGCAAGTGAACTTAATCTCCAATCTAGTAAAAAGAGTTCAAAGGCAGAGTGGCCAGCAAAAGGTGGTTTTTATCCGGCACTCTCTCACCCTTACCTTAATGATATATCATTCTGAAAGAAACATTGGGTGTATGACAACAACCAGCGCTTCTCAATCATCCAAGCCCTAAGATTCACGTCTGCAAGATGAGAAACTGAAACGAAAATTAATAAAAGGATTATCAGAAGTTCGTGAATATAAACTAGACGTGCTATCTAGTAATAGGCTCATTGGCAAAGTGGAACATCTCATGGGCTCCTAAAGAAGGCTGAATTGGCAAAAGCATGATCTTATTCAAATACAAAATTTATGTACAAGGGACATGTCCCTGATCTATAATTGCTACAACCAAAATACAGTGTTCACTACAACCAAAATACAGTGTGCTAAGACCTTATCGCTAAGATATGGGCTTATACGTCAAACAAAAAGATCTTTACAGTCAACTGTCGACATCTAGAGTACGAATAAAATCCATAAGTAGTAAAAGGTTCACTCAGAACCAACTTGTACATAGCTTAACCTAAAGGATACATTAACTATGGTTTGGCACGTGACAAGTAAATTCACGACAACAGTTTGTTTTCCTTTTTCTCACTCTTCTTTGTTTCTTTTTTTTTTTTTTAATATCCCCTTTTGTGATTTTATAAGGCACAGGAATATACATCATTCTCAGACTCAAACCATCATATTTAAGTCTGCCAGGTCATCCATAGGGATTTCAAGACCCATAAAATCATGATCTTGTAATCCATCATCCTCAATATTCAACCATGACCCTAAGTCCTCTCCTTGACCAGCAAGATCATCAGCAACACCTAAATCATCCATTTCAGGGAGTTGCAGGCCCGATAAATCTATTGGTTGCTCCAACATGTCCATGTCATACTCATTTTTATCCTTGCCACTGTCACTTCCACTAATCTCACTAGACTTCACTGTTGATGAGAACATTCCTTTTTGTTGTTCTGGTATCTTTCCTACAGGACCATTGTCTGAAGTAGATAAATGAGTGATTTTCTGCTTAGGTTTTGCCTTAGACTTTCTCTCCCCTTTGACAGAGGTTGGTCCAGGGCGGCTAATTTTAGCAGTTCCACTTCTGGACAAGACCTCTCTGCTGTTTCCCTTTCCATCTCTGTCCCTCTCACTTCTTTTTCCTTTGGCACTGCATGAAAGAGAACCACCAATCCCTGATGGGACACCTGGAGCTCTGCTGATTGTACCACCTACATCATCAAGTAATAATTCCCTCCTTTTCACTCTAATTGACCAACTGTCTTCTCTACCACTATTTTGTCCAGAATCCAGATTTGCCGATAGCAATGCTTCAGAAGAATATGTATCCTGATTGGTTGAGGTAGGGCTTTGTTGTGTGCCTGCAGGAGCTGCAAAATAAAAGCATCCAAAGAAGTGATACAAGAGATTATAACTTCAAGAAAATAACAGAAAAATCGTGAAGGAACTCCCATCTGATTCAACACAAATAAATGTTGATAAGCATCATGAATCTGTGCCAAGTACCTGAAGTTCTAACTTCCACTGAGCATCCAGGTGTGCCATGCTGAAGTTTTCCAGATTCATTATCAGAGCTGGAATTTAAAGGTTGACCATCAAAGAGGCGCGATACACCAGAAAGGAACATGTCCCTGTACAAAGGATCATCAAAGCAGCTCCTCCCTGTCACCTCAAATTCCTGGTATCGCTCCAATGCACGCTTAACAAAAGCTAAGGCAGCTTGTTTGGCCATTTTACCACTGGCACTCTTCATCCCATGAGCGTATGGACCCCAGCAACTCTACAGGGAAAATAAAATAAAAAAATTAACAAAAAATAAGTCAACCAAACAGACCCCACATCTGGATATAGCAGAAAATGGTATTTTGATCAAATTTTAAAGCAGACCAGGTCATTGTAACTGAAAACCACAATCTTTAAGCAACAACCTAAGATAAATACAGGTGTGGCTATTATTTGCCTCAAAACACTTAATGAATGTGTTACCATGAGCTTTGTTATGCATCATGACAGACGTATGAGACAGCAGATACAACTTAAACCAAATCACGAAAACGATAAACTACAGACTTTATATATGTACATATATATATATATATATATATATATATATCTTAATTGTCTTTTCCTTTTCCTTGTATCTTCTCTCTTTTCCCATTCTTTTTGTGTGGGTGGGGGTGAGGGGCACAGGTATACATGCATGAATTAAGGAACAAAATAATGCTCCTTATGCAAGTAGCCATTGTTTGTTTCTAAATGAGCACGCTGTTCAACAGAGTATATTTCCTAAGCAGCTGATACTCAAGATTTTCAAAATTAAATTTCTCGAGATCTGACAAATAAAACAGAGATACACGAAGCCAAGATCTAGCATCAAACTTCACTTAACAGAAATAGATATTCTGGTAAAGTGGATAAAGACAAGATACAGATTTTGTCATGATGCTAAAAATAGTCATCTCATGTTTTACAGGAATTATGATATCGTTTATTAAAGGAAGATAGAAGATGAATGCACAGATGACAGTGATAATTACCATGTATTTTTCGTAGGCCATTCCCATAAGTTTGTCAAGAGCACGCACTTCAAACTCCCTACAATACATGAAGGTGCTTAATTATTATCAGGAGGACTGGTTGTCAAAGACAGTTTCAGGCATAAAAGGGAAGAACAAACTCTTACTTTATCTGGCGCTCTTTAGCCTCAGAAGCAGAAGTTAGAAGTTTGCTGAGCAAGCTTTTCTTCCTTGAAACCTAGAAATTGACTTAACAATGAGAAAGATTCAGAAGTGACAGCAATTCAGAACTTTCACTAAAGAAAGTGTAACAATATACTAAAGCATCCAAATCAATATCAAACTAACTCCTGATTTACAATGTGAGGGATCCCTAGCAGGAAGAGGAAAACAAAGTTCAAATGCAGAAAATCTTAATTCTACAGTGCTTTTGCACTATTGATCCCATCCAAATAGAAATCAAATGGTGGTATTGAGTAAATCTCACAAAACAGTGGATATCCACAAGCTGTGCCAATGTTCATCTCCATCAAAAGAACAGGAGTGTCGTAGTTGAATACCTTAATCAACACTCCAGATTTATGAGGACAACAAAGGAACAATGTCCTAGCTTCTGTCCATGTTTCATCTAAAGACATTTAACTACCTCAATTTATTTTTTCTTTCTGAGCATGCAAGAGGGAGCTGAGGTGAGTGAAGGTAACAGTGTTGCTTGGTGCTGTCCCCTTAAGGCTTGGGCCAAACTCCTGGGCATATTAGCCTAGGTTATTGGTAATTTGTAATATGAAGTGACGTATACTTTAATTACAGTGTTTAGTGTATTCGCATTGAAGAAGTGCGCACTAGCAGGAGAACAATATATACCAAACAAAGGGGAAAAGGAGGAAGAAGTAAATAAATGCTCAATCAGATTTCAATGCACCAAATCTAAAGTCTAAGTTCTATTGCTTCCAAACTAGAAGTTACTTCTACAACTACGCATGGAATAACATCTTACCTCTTCATGGTACTTCTCGTTCAACCTATTTATTTTTCCACTTATTTCTTCATCTCCACTCTGTGCCAAATCAGGCTGATTAAAAGAGATGAGCACTAAAAAGAATGTAAGAGAGCTCCACAGAGCAGAGCAAATGAGCAAACAAGATTAGACACATTCCTAGAGAAGAGACAAACATACCACCAAATCTGGGTAGATTCCTATAGTGTGAACCTCCAAGATAAGTCTTTCACTTATTGACAAATTTTGGTACTCGTACTCAGAACATACTGTGCCAGGTATGAGTCTATCTGTAAGTAAACCATTTTGTAAATGATCGTAGCCCGGGTCTGGAATGGACACGATATGGTGCTCCATCTCATAATATGATTGTCCATTAGAATTTACATCGTAACCATTAGAAGAAGGGTATCCAGAAGGGTCGCAAGTCGGTGATATCGGAGAGCAGAAAATATTTGATTCTATATCTTTTTCCATCTCAAATCGAGATCCATGCATATCATATTTGAGGTCCTCTTTTCCACTACCGAAAAGAACCTGAGTTCCTTCTTCAGGAATTAAAGCTGCAATGAGTCTCTGATACAGGGAAATCTCATTTGGTGTCTTTGCTCCTAGAGGTAAACGATCTGGGCTATGTTCCAAACTTCTCGCTTCAATTTCCTCACTTCCCGGTTCATTTGACACGCAGCCATTGTGTATCAAAGTGCAACTACCTGCATCAAAAGGCACTGGAGCCAGTGTCTCCACAGCTACACCAGGATTAACCTACAAGGAAAAAGGATAAATAATAAAGATAAGGTGGCATACATTAACACACCTAAAGATAGTTAACAGGAAAGTATAGTGAGTTTTTTAAATTTCCATTTAATTGTATATCTGTAAACTTCACTAAACCCACTTGCATGGTCAGTCAGGTGCACGTACATAGGAGCACAAGGGAAAACAACAACATAAAAATTTATATCTTAATCACATTAAACTATTTTAGATAAAGAGTAACTGAATCCCAGGACATAGTAGCCCAACCTTACAAAAGAGTAACTGAATCCAAATTTATTTGTCATAGCCATTGACACGAAATTAAACTTAATGTTAGAGGAAAGTACAAGGATATTGCTGGTTATAATTAAGTACGACTCACAGCTTGATACTGACTACTCTGGAGGTACTAATTTACAACAAGGTTGGCAACAGAAGTGCTAACAGGGAATGAAGGCAGTCCAATAAAACTGAACACTCTCATATGAAATATAAAAATAGATAAGGCACTAATTAATGTTGCTTTAACATATGAGGCATATCATTACTACATTCGAACTGTACACTTCTTGCGGAAACAGATTTAACAGATATCCAAAATAAACTCCACCTGGTCTTTCAAATAGGATATGTCCACATCAGCTATAAAACGAAATAGAAGCTCCATCTTCTTCCAGAGTGGGCTAGAGAGGGCTTGAGCTGCATAAAATACTAGGCCACTTATTCCCAGGAGAACAATGTACAGATGGAGCAAGAAAACTAAAACTATCAATTGAATAATACCGGTGTTCGTAACAGCACTTGCGGCAGCCAAGAGCTCTTCATGACCATCATCAGAGCCAACTGTTATATATATATCAAGAATAGCCAATCATTTATTAGGAAATGCAACTAAATATGGTGACCTGAAAATCAAATGCTTAACATATTCACTCCAACATTAAAAGTGGAAGTACCAAGAAAATCTGCTGCTGTATTGATCGTAATATGCTTTTGTCGTGTATAAGCCTTCCTATCAGAGAGCTTTCTCGTAGGTGGCCGACCTCCTCTGTTGAACATTGAACAGAAGATTTTACCATGTCATAAAGAAATCTCTACTGAGTCACAATCTTGGTGTGCATCAGAAAGGTGTATTTAGAGAAATAAGGGGGGGCACAAAAAGAAAAAACAATGCGCATTAAACCTTTCAGTCTTGTCAAGACCGAGCCTGGAACTTCTAATTTGTTTAGTTGTTCCCAGCTTTTCCACTGAGATAGGCAAGACAGACCTAGAGGAAGTAAATCCTCGACTGGTTCTGCCTTGTCTCCTAACACCATCTCCCTGATCATCCCCATTCACTGTCTTATTTTTTCTTGGCGGTAGCAGGAGGTTGACATTTTCTGGACCTGAACACTTTTTTCATCTATCTCATCAGACTTCTTATTCTTGTCTCTCAACTTGATTTCAGCAGCACCTGATTCCTCACTTTCAGATAATGCAGCTGGGGAGAAATTTTCACCTTTTATTTTGACTTGTTGAGGGGAATGGGCAGGAAAGCGTCTTTCATTTACCATCATATCAGATGTCACATCCGCAACCGGGTTCTCGTCCTTCCCAGGACCAATGGGTAATAAATTAGTTCTTCTTGCAGTTCGGGAGAACTTTTGTGGCCTCTGAACCCAATTGGTAACAGGAGATGAAGAGCGAGTAGAAGGTGTCCGTTTACGACTGTTAGCACCAAGGCCACCAGGAACTTTGTTTGTACAATTTGACAGTTCCCAGTCATTAGAGGATGCAGACCGTTGCACCACTTGAGACAACTTGGACACACCACCAACTGAACCTGACCGTGGGCCACGAACATTTGCATTGAACTTTGTGCCTGAAGTTGGGCTACCTGAACTGAAATCTTCCCGTGAATTTCCACTTCAAAGTGCAAAAAAGATAAATTAATAGGTCAGCCAACAGCAAATAAAGATGCAAAAGTAAGAAGAAGTAAGCATCAGAACACGATAAACTATTTCATTCATAAGAACTAAGATACAAGTTTTTTCCTGCCCCACATCCTACTTACTGAAATTTCTAATAAGTCAGAATGGCTGGTTTCCACCATTACTGATAAATCTTATTCGATATTTTTCATGAAAAAAGGGTAAAAAGGAAAAGAATTCTGCTATCTCAGCAGGCTTCCAGAGAACTGAAACGCCCCAGAAGGAGCATAAACAGCCAACAAAGCAATTTTAGCAGCTTTTATTAACTCAGCTCATGCAAAATGCATCTTTCTTGGGCTTGATAGGATCAATCCAATTGTACTAGACAACCAAGTTTTTAAGGTGGTTTCACTGAACCAGAAATTTGACAGGAAGCTTCAGTGCTTCACCAAAGAAAAGCACCATACTTTCCGTTCTGAGATCAACGTTTATGCAAGGCAGACCTTAACCTGCACTTATTATGATACTGAAGCAACTTTTAACCAATTTCGGTAACTCATCACTATATATTGCACTCTGTTGCCGGTCAAAATTGAAGCACTGGTCAGAATTGAATGACATACACACAGTACCTAATACTCGCAATTTTGCAGCTCATAACATTTAACATCATCCTCTAATTTTTGCACTTCAAAACAGTAAAACAGAGTCTTTTGGCAATATAAAGGCAATAGTAGATAGATATATTAGATTAAGCCAACAATAGATTTGTGAGAGCATTTAGGATGAAGTGAGGTAAAGGCATTTCCGTACTTGTTTGTTACTTTCAGATTCAACCTTTCTTTCTCTTGACCACTTGGACGCTCTCTCCTCTCATGGAGAATGGAACTGTTATCAGAATCGGTCCTAGATACAGATGAGCGCATGCCTGAGCTGGTCTGCGGGTTGGCTTCACCTTTTCCTACTCCAAGACCTCCATTAGCAGTGCCAGATCTACATCAAGGTGCATATCAAAATGAGAAAATAAGGAATAAAAAGAAACCAAAAATAAATGGATCTTTTTGTGCAGATGCTAATCTTTCATACAAAAACATCTTTATACAGAAAGCAGTTAAAAAGCTTTAGCTTCCTTTTATTTAACACTATATTCAATAAAATCACATATAATTAACGGTGAAGCTGATAAGACATGAAGACATGTCACAAAAAATTCAAGCCAACAGAAAGACTTGCGTATATCAAATCCCATACATTCCCTCTTTTCAATGAGATTTCTTCGATTTGTTTATCCGCACCCTGCATGCAACTAGCAATGTACATCGAACATGGAATATCAGATTTATGATGTTAATATACTATTCATAACACAAAATCATAAGGCTATAAAAGTGAGAAGCCTTTGTGATGCAAGAATGTTCTCCCAATATGATTACAAATAAAAGCTAAGAAATCGGTGCATAGAATGTTAATCTTCATGAAGAAGATGGAAATAAATCTACAGATACAACTAGACCCTTATATTTCTTTTATTGTTAAGTTCCGTTAGTTCTTAAATCTAAAACCCAATTCCTTGAATGCATCTACAGGAGTTTGCCCCTTGGTCCTTTATGTGAAATATGGGAAGTACTCAAGCCATCAAGACATGACACCAGATATACAGAAGTGTAAAGCCCACAGGTTAAACTGTTCACGCAGCAATTAAAATGCCACACCTTCCACTGTTTCAATAGAATAAGTATTATTTTCAAGTCACCCCCACACCCCAACCTATCCAACTAAACAGAAAATTTTGACGGTGGACTCAATTATTTTAGTGCTTATATTAGATTCATTACAGATTCTTATGAATTGCCAACAAGGGATAGATGTTTACAGCTACAATCACCTATAAAATGGGAGCTTCCACATCCTCAAAATAAACATGCAAAGTCAGCAATAATGCTAAAAAGAAAAATCTCTTATGGCATGATTGGTATGTAGGAATGAGCATTCCCAAGCTCATTCCTAAATACATGCTTGGTAAAAATTAGTATTAGGATTGGCCGTTCACATAGGAATGCCTATTCCTACGAGATTAGCCATTTCTTATGTTTCCCATGGTTTTATTTATCCTAATAGATACATTATTTCTTTTCTGTAGCTAAATAACATTTAATAAAATTATATTTACAAGATTTTAAATCACAAAAATTATATATTATTTTAAATACATTAAGAATAATAAAATATTTAAATGTGCCGTAAGTATATAAAATAAGGGCAGTTACATACTTATATGCATTTTACCAAATAATTGCTATAAGTATATAATAGTATATAACAATAAATGTAATGTTTGTTCTATATTTTTAATAAGTGTGATACTTTTTTTGTTAATTATAAGTATATTGGATATCTAATACATGAAAACATTCAAAAATATATATTGTAAATTTATAATTAATTTAATATTTCAAAATAATATTTCTTATGTAACAAAACTTGTGTGTATGTTTTTTTCCCCCCTTAAAATTTCATTACTATTCACCAAACATATAAAAAAGTGTTTTGAAAAAAATTATTCAATTCCTTTTCTTATTCCTTCTTCATTATACCAAACATGGGAATGATATACTACAACCATTCATTTCCTACCTTTATTCAATTCCTTTTCTTATTCCTTCTTCATTATTCCATCCGTTCATGCATACAATAGCCCCCTTATAGTTAGAATTAATGACATCAATTACGTAACCAAGAAATTTATCAAAAAACAGCTCCCTTCTAAATCTCCTACTGAATGTTTACAGAAATTTCATTTGGATGCCGGATGGTAACAATATGCCATGTCTGGTACACCTTTCGCATTACACAGCAAACATATCTGAAAAAGTTAGAAAAATACCATTCAATAAAGTATTGGATGGTAACAATATGCTCATTTCTAGTATTCTCTTTGTATTACACATCAAACATATGTACAAAAGTTGAACCTAGTTCAGTTTCCCAGAGCTAGTAAATATAACTGAACTTTTCTGAAGCTGTAGTTTTCTGGAGGGAAAAATTAATGATAATCAAAGCAACTGTGCATCTTCAAGCTAAAACAAGGACAGAGAATAAATGAGATGAATATATTCTCAAGTGTATCATACAATAATCACACCAGATATTGCCTCTGCACTTTTTGCACCTGGTACCAGAAGAAGTTTTCATAGAACAGTAAACTGTAAGATCACTCATTACCACCAAAAATAGAAGTTCTCCATATCATAAGGTTATTTATTATTAGAGGGCTGGGCCATATGTGTAACAATTCACCACATATATCAACTCAAAGTTCCAAAACTTTAGACATGTATGCAGCCTAAAGAAATATCAACCAATACATGAAATAACAAAGTCATAGAAAGTAATACCTTAAGCCGTGTAGATCAGTCAACCTTGAACGGGCTTCATTCGGAACGCGCGGATGCATTCCTTGTTTAGGTTCCCTATAACCATCAACTGGTTTTGTTGCCATTAAACTAGCAGCAACATCTAGCTTTATACCTGTACGTTTCTTCTTCATTTTTGAATTCTCCCAACCATCAACCGCAACGGACAGTGTTCGATCCTCACCCTGGACTGCACCACTATTAGAGAGTCTTACTACATCCCTGTCCTTATCCACACTGCCAGATGGTCTTGCAGGGTTATTTGCACGTATATCCGTCTAGGTGAAGAAACAAAGTTAGACCTTCACAGGAAAGGTATTCTGATGCTCACTTCCAAAAACCAAGAACGAACAGTCCACAACTATGAGATAGTTTATCAAAATCTCCAAATTTGATGGGAGTTCGCAGATTATTTCAGATATTGTAAGAATAAATTTTCTTAATCTTATAGGTATGGGCAGACAGAAAACTGAGATATGACAAGAAAAGGTGGCTAAATATCATCATCACATCAATTCTGCTATCACTAAAGACGTACAGAATATTATTTGAAGGTCAGACAGATAAACAAAAAAGAAAAAGTTACCAAAGAAAAAGGGAAAGGGAGAACAAAAGGACACAACCCTAGCATCAAGCATAGAAGTTCGAGTACGCTTGCTTGGAATGGTACTCTTGGTCCTTTCTTCAGATTTTTGTTGCTCCAGTTCAAAACCACTCGTACTGGCATGATTCAGCGGTCCCATTTTTCCAATGCCCATTCCAGAAGCAGAACGGTCAATTGACAACATTGTGTTTTGATCGGTCATTAGACAAGGCATCAAGCCGCGATCTCTTCTTTGAGGGGATAGTCGGGAAACACTTGTTAATTACTGATAAACAGTCATTGAATATCTTCACACGTTCCCTAATATAGGTGCAACAGTAAAATATGCCGCTCATTTAAGAAAAGGAAGTGGAAAGGAGGGAGGGACAGCGGTAAATTGCATAATAATTACCTAGCTTTAGTACCACTTTCACGCACACCAGATTTGAGTCGTCTGAGATCCTCTAGTGATGACAGCTGTTTGCTTTTTGATGATGCAGGCATAGAATCTTCCAGTGGATTGCCAACAGCTGCACTTGCAAGCCGCTTGAATTCTGCTGGCCGGTTCAACTTATGTTCTACAACCATAGACTTTGGATCGATACGCACACATTGGAAGAAGTTCAGCACATCTCCGTGAGTTACAGATGAACCGTTCCTTGTCATGTTTGGCAGACTTGATAAAAGCGGGTTCTCTATATTTTCTCTGAAGCTACCTGATCTGTCCAGAGAAGAGGCACTGTAGGATCCACGAGGCCCAGATGTATATAATGGCCTATCTGGGCTACCAGAAGAAAGATCAAATTTACTAGATGCTGACATGGCATCAGTTTCCACACACTATCCGTGTTAAAAAACCAGTTAACAGAATTGTGCATGGCAATGCTGAGTTACCACAATCTACACGCATCAAACCTCGGCTTAAGATTTTGAATGTGACGACAGTACGACAGACCTGCAGGTAGAGGAGATCCCAGCATCAAAATGCAATATTTTGAAGATTCACCTCACAAATCAATAGCAAGTCCCATTTGAGAAAAATAAATTGAAGGAAACTAGGAAACCCAAATGAGCTCCAAGAGGATAAATACTCCGCATAGAATTTGCAACACAATGCATGCCAATTAAGTAGCGCAAGACATCCAAAAAGATGGTTTTTTATTTACAGCGCAGTTGGTCTTCAAGTGGAAACTTCTAATGTAAGCTCTTGAGAAAAATATCATGCAGTGTAACATGAATAAGCTCCCATAGAGATCACTTCATAAAAGGTTAAACAATACACCAAGACAATTAACATCACAATAATAGGTTTTAACTCTATACCAACAGTGCCATTTATCAAATTGGAACTTTCATATTAACAATTTAATTTCTCCAGCAATAACAATTATCTCAGGTTTCATAGTAAATAATACTCGAGTCATAGAATAAGTCTCATTACAGAGTTTCCAAGTTTGGAAAGAAGAAACATTTGTGCTCCCGTATAGCTATATTCAGTTAGCTAACTAGCTTGTATTCATAACTAAGACACCTATTTGGTTAAAATTTCTTTCAACTCTTCTCTTTCTCTCCAACAGATTCTGGAAGTCAAAGTCAAATTCCACAAACTAAATTCTGCTTCTGAATGTGACTCATACATATCACAACTTCTTCATGCAGATTTTACCAGTAGTAACAAACGGATCATTTCAACTACCAACAGAAACCAATAAATTGCACCTCCGTGATCAAACGAGAACCAGCAGAAACTCTTGGCAGTCAATGAACTTATCACCTCAGATTCAAAACCAACAAGCTTCTGAAACCTACTATCTTAACAGTTAAAAAATGTCACAAAACCAGCACTAATCCTTTAAGATAATAATCATCCAGGAAAACCGGTAACCTGCAAACTAACTTTTAAACAATCACTGCCAAAATCTCAACAAAAAACGTGTGATCTACAAAGCTCAAACTCGTAACCTCAGCCATGATCAACCAACAGCGTTACCAATCAATCAGCCAAGGGTTCAATTAGGGTTTTGAAAAATCATATAATAATACACAGCAAAAAAAACGAAAGAGACGACATAAAGCTACATAGCAAACACAAAACAAAAAAATTAACGTCAAATGAAAATCAAAATTACCATCACAAAAGACATAAAGAATACCTGAAATATCGAGAGGAAATACTTCAAAAACCACCGGCGAGAGCGGAGTCGTTGATCGGTGAAGGAGACGTCGGTCGAGGAAATAATCGAAGCTGTAATTTGATGTATTTTTTTTTTTAATTAATTTCTTCACCTGATTTTGGCCCGGAATTGAGCCCGAATGATGATTTTAGGTACTGTAGTACAATTATAATATTTGCATTGGAATCCATAGACCTCTGAGTATTATTATTTCTCATTTGTACAATGGTTAGTAGGGAATATATCTGGACCCAAGTTATTTGAGAAAGAAGCAAAAATTGCACATTGGGCCACCCATTGCCAATGCTATATATACCTATCCTAGCCCATTTTCTCCAGAATTATTATTTCAATTTTAAATTAGGGCTGTAACTCTCGAGTCGACAAAAACACATCATTATTTAAATTCATTTATATTATTAGCTAAATTGAAAATTATTTTTTGAATTTGATTTGGTTAATAATTTAATCGAACTTAAATGGTGTTTAACTTGATCAAATATGAATTTAATCCGAATAATTTAATCATTTTTAGTATATTTTATCATTATTATACTAATCGAATCAAGCTCGAGTCGAACTCGCAAGCCTATCGAATATAAATTTATTTTTTAAATTTGATATATTAAGTTTAACAAGTCAAATTTAAATGATTTTTTTATCAACCGATCTTAATCGAATATCGTGTGGTTTGAATTTTTTTTTTCCACCTATATGTTTGCCTAAGTTTATGTAACATAAGATGTTTAAGCGTATAAAAATATTAAATTTTATTTTAAAAATAAGATTTTGAAGTGTTCGGAATCTTTGGATAAATAACATATGTTAAAGTGTTTGACATAATAAATCTTTCAACTGTAATAATGATGGAAAATGCCTTCAAACTATTAGAATTTAAAATCATATAAATATATAATTTGCTTTGGGGCGGGGTGGGGCGGGATTATATAAAGGGTAAGAGTGAAAAAATAATAGTAATTATGAGCGTATTTTTGTCTATTGAATGTTAAGATTAAAGACCTTATAAAAAAAAATTTAAAAATTTAGTGAAGTTATTAAACGTTGTCCCTTCATGATTAATAATTTTATTATTATTATTATTCATGGTTGTGGATCTTTGCTCACTCTATACATGTGTAAAGTTTTTTTAAGAATATAAAATAATTATTTTTTATTGTATTATTTGTAAGTTCACTTTAATATATGATAGATTACAAAATAGTTATAATTCAATTAGTTAAATAATAATGTAGCTGAGGAAAAAGAATATTGTAAAGAGAAGGATAATGGCTAAGGAATAAAGAGAAAATTAAAAAAAAATAGAATTAGTGGAAGAATGGGACCCACCTAAATTTATGAGGAAATGATTAATTGACCGATCAAGTTTATAGAAATTAGGAATTTAGGTATGGGATACACGTACCAAATTTAATTTATTATTATAGGATAAATTGTATAAACCCTCTGGGTTTTAAAATTTTAGTTAAAAATTTTATTGTGGTAAAAAAATAGGTGAAAAAGTTTCTGTATTTTTAAAATTATATACACTTTCCTCTTCGGTTAGTTAGAATTAACGGCATCAGAATTTTTTATCAAATTATCCGTTCTATTTTTGTAATGATAGCCCTTGATTTTAATAATAAAGAAATGAATGGTCCAAATTTAAAATAATCTAAAAATATATATTTTTTATATATATATATTAATTATATACATATACTATATATATATATATATATATCACAGAGGCGTGGTGGCGGTGCCTCTGTGGGCGCAACGTCGTCGCCCTAGCTGCATTGCCGCCCAAAATTTGGGCGGCGTGGGGCAACATTGCCCCTTAATTAGCCATCTGGACCACTATCGTCGGCCAGATCTATAGGAGAACAACGAAGCAAGGTCAAACGAATATTTGATCTTATTCATTTAATTCAATATTACAAGTGAAAAAAAATTGGTTAAACACAAAAAATGCAATATTTAACAATGACTAATTGCTATGGTTAAAAACAAAATAGCCATAGCAAATATCCATTGACCATGGGCATGCAACAGTTGTTAGTCGTGATACTTGCGATGGTGCCTAAAACATTTACCATGACAAATAACTTTTTCTTGGTAAAAAGTATATATTTTTGCATCAATTTTATTTAACAGTGGTCAATAAAAAAATATTTGCCATGATTTTAATCCATAACTACTAAAATTATAGATAATAGTCAAATTTTTTTAGTATAAATAGATTACAAAACAATCAATCTAATTGAATTTCTGGTTACCTATTTTAACAATATTCAACTTGACTTAAAGCCAATCGCCAATCTGACTTAGTCCCATCTTGTGCAGATGTTGAGTATGGGCAATATCTAAAATGGGTTTGGTCAACGGATCTGCCGTATTTTCTGTTGATGTGATGTAATCCAGTATCATGTCACCTCTGCCCAGCACTTCCCAAAGTAGATGATAGCGTCTAAGAATGTGCTTAAATGTGTGATGAGATCTCGATTCTTTCACTTGCGCTATCCCTCCACTGTTATCACAGAAGATAAGTATTGACTCAACAATGCTAGACATTACACTTAACTCTTAGATATAATTTTTCATCAAAATCATTTTCTTAGCAGCTTCTGAAGTCACTATGTATTCAGTTTTGTGGTGGAATCAGTTGTGATATCCTACTTGAAACTCTTCCAAATTACCACAATACCATTCAACTTTAATACGTAATTCAACTGAGATTTAGTATTTTTTACATCAAGTTGGACGTTGGCATCACTGTACCCTTCAAGTATACACTCTCCACTGCCGTACACTAAGGACATCTCATGAGTCATTCTCAAGTACTTATGGATAGTTTTGACAACAATCCAGTGTGCTTCACTAGCACATTCTTGATACATGCTCGTAACACTCAAAGCATATGCCATATCAGGACTTGTGCACTCAGAGCAAATGGGATTATCATTGGTCCGTGAACACTTCAATCATGCTTGTTCCCACATTTGTAGTTGACAACACTTAATACACAACTTCTTTTACTCATCTTTTTAGTTTCTTTAGCTCGAATTTGAAGTCCAAGCTCACTGGAGTTGTTCAAGAAGACAACAATTCCAAGCAATTCTTCGCTCTGTTTTCGAAGAAGAAAATTGAAGGAGCTAGGGTTTAATTTGAGGAAAAGTTCTTCCCATTGCTGGTTTAAAAGCCATAAAAACTTTGGAGCACGTGGCAAATGAGTTGTTTCCGACATGGCATTTCGGCAAAACGATTTGGCTGGAAATTTAAAGGTGGAGCAAAATTATAATTTCAATTTTTTTTACAAAAAATATAATTTCAATTTTAATCACTGTCACAGGTCAAATATGCATTCAACATTGGACAAGTGATTTTTATTAAAACTTTTAGCTAATCGATGGGTCGTGAACACATTAACTTCAAAAAACTTTTACAGATAAAAAAATAAAAACTGCAAAAACTTTAGGTATCAAAATAGGGAGTAAACACAATATTAAGTAGGATTGATCAGGATATCACTCTTAGTAAACATGGCATTAGGGAGTGACATTTGTGAAAACTTTTACTCTTAGAAGTAAGTAGTTGCAAAATTAAAAGTTGGTAGTATTTAAGAGAACTGATCTTTGTAAAAAAAATGATAAGTTATAGCAAAATTAAAAATGGGCAGTATTTATAAAAATAAAAAATAAAAAAATAGAAAAATGGCTAAATTAGATAGTATTTACAGGAAAAATCACTTTTAAAATAAATTTAATTGATTAAAACTTCATTTGTGTTAAAAAATATACTACTTTTGCTTATATTTACAGTTGTGGTTTGTCAATAATAATTATTTTTAACAAAAAATAATAAATTTTATTTTGACTTATATACTTCATATTTAATTTTTCAAAAATTAACAGAAAAATTGAGTGTTCGATTTAATAATACTTCCACTACATTATATAATTGTTGATTTACACACAATAATTAAACTTGCATGGATGCAAAAAGAAAAAGAAAAAAGTTATCATTTTATTAACTTATCATAGGCATTCCATTTATATTTTAATGATCTATGAATAGTAAATTAGATAATATAGCAAATAAAATATAAAAATTCTCAAATATTAAATATGTGAAAATGCAAATTTAATTATTGCTAATTATTTAAAAATTCCAATATTAATTTTAAATATGCAATTTTAAAAATAAATTTAAAATAGTAAAAGTAGAATTAAGAATATGAAAATGAGGGTAAAATAATAAAAAATGAAGTTGGAATTATTTATACAAAAAAAATCCAAAACTGCAAGAAGGCACAAGGGGCTTCTAGCCTTTGATATAAAAACACTTTTTTTAACAATTTCAAAAATAAAAATATGACATTCCAAACACCTCAAAAGTGATCTTTTAAAATCAAAAGTTGAAAAATACTTTTCCAAAATTTTCTCAAACGCTATTATATTCAACTTTTAGAAATAAGACGATTACCATTGTATGTACTAATTTAAATAGTAGGGTATTGATCAATAACTTTTTAGGGAAAAAAAATTACAACTCCCTAGTTAAATTACAAAATATAATAATGCGTCACATTTACTTCTACTCAAATGTTTTCTACATGTGCAAAACATATACCTGTAATGATTAGGTCAAAATATATAAATATTTTTTATTTTTGAAAAATAACAGCTACACATTCTAAGAAATGTTAAGTATAATATTTTTCAAAAAATATTTGTATAGGCTTTGTTTTTAACAAGGAAATGTAATTATAATTACAACTATAATTTTAAATAGTATATTTGCAATTTTATAAAATGCAGGAACCTAACTTCAGAGGCTTCAATATAATTTACCCAATTTCTAGATAAAAATATAATAAGACAGCAAACTCCCAACATAAAAATTGTCATGTTAATCATCTAATGAAACAATACCTCATAAAAATAAAGATGAAGAGCTGTACGCATAAGCTAAAATGGTAATCTTCAAAGTATACAATCTTTACCACAAATCAAAAGAAAGAGGTTTATAAACTGTAGTTTTAATGCCAAGAAACCACACTGCTGAGTTCATCTCTACATGGAGACTAATAAACTGCAACTAAAGTAATTAATAATAATTAAAACAAACAGCATTCTGAAGTTCCTTAATAGTAATTACATTAGCAGGTTTCTTAGGTTGATAAGTTCTTAGTTTAGAATAGATACAAACACAAAGCGCAAGTTGACTGGAAATCAGGCAACATTGACAACAATTCATATAAAATAATCTTCTGTTACAACAGATGTTGTGCAAGATACTTAGGTCCCGCTTAGAAATAGTATCTGCTGATGAAGTACCTTTAAGGAATACCGTTCTGTCGTTGATGCCTTATGTAGAATACTCAACTGCAGAACCACCGATAAAGTATGTGGTCAAATTACAAAACTCCACACTTAATTATAGACGACAAAAGCATGTAATTGGTGGAATAGAACTAACTTTGGCTAGAATCAAGTGACACGCGGTCAGGGGATGTGCCCTTTTTGTTGTCTGCATGATTGGAAGTTCCAAAGAAAACTTCGTCAGAGTGAGACTATACACATACAAGGACAGCAAGGTAACAAACAATATTTAGAGTTCAACTTGGAAGACAAGTGCTCCATCTACAAAAACTATTAGGTTTGATAAGCTCAACACCCCAAATAGTCAATGCATCTAACGCTCTTCACCATACAGCAAAAGCTAAATCAAAGTATCCAAACAATTTTCTAAAGAAGCATGGATTTTTAGCACTTGATGCAACATTTGGCTGATCACCATTTCTAGAAGGAATCTTTTGTCTTTTTTTCCAAAAATAAAGGAAAAAAGTTCACCAGTTTGCCACCACTAGAACTCCAAAGGAAAGTACCATGAAAAAGATCAGTGAGAATCATTTAGAGTCATTCTCTTAATAGAGTCAATATTTTGCACTGCGTCCCAATCCACCGACCAACTGTAAGCTTTTTACATTTGGATTCATTCAGTTGTTTTCTTTAAGCAGGTTATTTTCATTCTCGCTGACATCATTTGGATGAACAGAGTTCCATACATGTACCAATGATAACAAGCCTTTTAATCTAATTAAATATTAAACATATGAGGCGGTTAAACTTGCCTTAGAAAACAAAAGCCAGCTAATATTGTTATAAGTATTCACATGTGACATGACTAGTATGAATGAGAAAGAAAACAAAATTCTATGCTGAGCACATAAATGCAGCCTGATAGGTCTGAATGCAAATAGAGACTGTGTGTGAGAGACACAAATAGAGAGAGAGGAGTAATGTTGTTACTTCTCAACCAATAATGATAAAAAAGTATACAAGAACAAAATGATCAACTAAAGAGCATGGCATGTGGCATGTTGGTTCAACAACTATCAGATACTGACTTCTAATTGTTATGCTTGACAAATGTGAATAGTCTTACCATACCTCAGCTGGCATGGGTGATAGTTTTGAAACAAAAATTAAAATGTTAAGAAAGTACTAATACAAGAGTGGATGCTACTTGATATAAGATACGCAATAGATGATTGGACAAAAATAAAATCAACTTACCTGAAGACTTAGTTAACCCTTTTACGGGCTCAAAATTTCTGTATGTGTAGCCAACGAAACTCAAATCTGTTGGATTACGCATCTGTAGAAATATAGGGGACATAGTCCAATTAGTATATTACTAAGGAAAAGAATATGTTATTGTGGAGGAGGAAATTTTCAAAGTGCAGTGGGAAAACTATGCTTATAACTGACTGCCACTATATTGCCACAAAATAGCAAAACAGGAACAGGTAAGTGAGAAGGTGTATGAAAAAACTATAAATGAGTATGACATATGATGGAAATGTCTAACTAAAGAATAAAATAATGAGCCAACACTATCCGTGGTCCATGAATAGGGTAATGTTTGCTATTGGAGGACTCAACAGCCTAGTCGGCCAGTGTTGCTGCTGAAAAGAATCTATCTGTGCTGACTGTCCGTTGGGTTTTTTGTCATGTAAGTTGGTTTCCTACTGGATTTAGCACACTACAGTCACTTCCTGCTAGACACACATTACATTATCAATCTTCTTTCCATGTGGTGGACCAGCTCATTATATATCTTATCAAACTCGCTACACCAACTATAACTTGGTTTAGTTTTCAGATCATCTTTCACATCTCAAGTCCACCAATTAAGGACATGATTGGTACGTAGGAATGGAATGGAATGAGGAAGTGAATAAAGAAGGGAAAGGAATTGATTGAATAACATTTCTATTATTGGTATACTCAATAAATTAAAAGGTAATATAGTTCATTTAGTTAATTCCATTAACATAATTGATAATTAGAAAATAATGATTAGTAATAGAATAAAATATAAAATTATTTTTATGACAATTTCTCTTTAGTAGTTTTTTTTAAAAGAATTATTTGTTCATATTTTTTTTTTGGAAAATGTAGAATTCAATTTTATAATAATAGTATTTTAAAAATTACTTACAAAAGATTATAAACAATTTATAAAATATCTCATATATTATTTAAGATATATATTTATATAAGTTATTTACTTACATAATAAATAATTTATTGACTCGTTAACATATAGATAATACTTTTCTACCAAAATAAAAAAATTAATTCAAATAATCAAACGGACTAATGTGCATTTACCACTATTTATACAGTACTCAGTTAAAGAATAGTAATGAATCAATAAAAATAATTAAATATCAAAGTGATCATCTTTTTTCTTACCATGCATACATAATTATTTTTCTATACTCACAAAAACTATTTAAATTTAATATCAATTAAAACTAAATATTAACTAATACATGGAAAGGGAGAGAGAGAGAGAGAGAGAGAGAGAGAGAGAACTTTGAGTCCCAATATGTTGGGAATAACTAATACCATGTCGGGGGGAGGAAATGGTTAATCCCTTATATAAGGGAATAAGAATTCCCATAGGAATGGGTATTCACAAACTTAAAGTATATCAATCAAAGGTGTAGAATGGACTTGGGGATGCTCATTCCTTCCCATTCCATTCATACATACCAATCACAACCTTAAGGGTCTATAAACTGGTGATGCAGGACTAATGGACCAACAAGCTAACTAGCCAACACCCCTCCCTAAAGCAAAACCCTTGCTTACCATGCATATCTAGTCCTTGGTAACTTGCCCTCCCTTTGGATTGTACATAATATATCTAACTCCAAATCAAATGAGTTCCTATAGTGGACCTTGATGATTGCAACACTTTTGGTCATCTAAAGTACTTTCCTTAATATTTGATTTTTAAAATAATCATTACATATAAAATTGAGGATATGATCTAATAGCAGGTATATTTTATTTTGTAGTCCCTTTAATTGTTCAAATTTTGTTACACATATTAATAATTAAACCAATTTTTGTAATAAACATGTTTGGACTTATTATTAGAAAGTGCATAAGAGGATAATAAATATGTTTGGACTTATTATTAGAAAGCGCATATGAGGAGATGATGATCTTGATATCTATGTGGTATAGAATCAATTTAAAAAAAAAAAAAAAAGTGATCTTTTTGAAATGTTTTTATGTTTACATAAAATTTATTTATTTTTAACATAATTATAGTATTAAGATCATCATTACCAAAAGTGGCATGTGAATGTCCTTCAATACAAGTATCGAACAAGTCAACTCATAGGTAATTCTAATATTCTGTAAGTTATAGTACAAAAATTTGTAATATTGTAATACTTGACATATTTAATTTTATTTTCAATGCTGGCAAAAGGAAAAGGTTGTATAATTTTATTAACATTGTTTAGATTTATGTTTTTGTAAATATTTAAATTTATTTATCTCGAATCACATATTTATTTGGATGAAATATGTACATATATTTGATTTTTTTATTTAATTTTATTTCGTTCCACTTGATGCTATGTATTAAAATTGACCAAAGTACGTAATTTAAACACATTGATTAATATATAATAATATTTTTTTACCCTAACTTCTTTTTATTTGTTCATGCATATGATGCGTGTGCGTGGACTGCTAGTAATTTCAAAAGAAACTTTGAAATTAATCTCTTAAGAAGTTGATTCCAAGCTCTAACGAAACTAATATATTATTTGGAAATATGATAATTAAAAGAATTAGCATGTGAAGGGACTTGTGTGATTTAAATCAATGTTGTGTAGGTCCCTGTATTTCAACAAAAATGTTAGAAGATAATGTTGTCCAAATGCTAGTTCAACCACCACACTCTTAGTTTTCTCCTATGGTTGAAACAACATATGTCCACATAACACTCGATCTATTCACAGTTCTATATCTAACCTTCTATACCTTCATCATTTGAACACATTTTGCACTTCTTATGATACCATCAGTTGGACCCCTTTTATTTATGCCACAAATTGTGCATGATGCCATTTTTATTGAAATGTTTTAGGTTGTGAAACTTGGCTAACAATAAAGGTGGGTTTGATCAAAGTTAACTATGTTTGGACTATGAGCAATAGGATTGTTCATGCCCTACAAACACAAAGAATTCTCTCCAAGAGATATTTAGATGAAGTATAACTAAGACCTTTCATATTCTGAATTTTACTTTTTATAACTTTTAACATACGTATTTGGAGCCAAAAAAATAAAGGAAAAATTATTTCTTACTCAACTTAAACACTTACAATTGGGAGACCTAAGTCTTTTTCCGAACAATATCTATTATATCTTGTCTGCATTTTCTCATGTGCCAACTAAGTTAGATTGAAATAAGATTTCTTTCTATGGATTGTCTTCATTTCTTTCCAATGTAGATTTTGATGTAAATATCAACAACATTCATTTGAGTTTCAAATGCAAGACACGTAGATGTAAAGGGAGGCATATCTATTTTGAACATAAAGAAACTAGATATCTTATTTCTCAATTGATCAAAATGAAACAACAAACCTTTCTCCAGGCCCAGAATTTGATTTTGTCGGCGGGGGATCCCTATCATAGGAGTGCAAGATATATCAAAAAGCTTTACATGAAGGCACAAAATAAAACATTATTAAGGTTCACATATCAACAGAGAGAGAGAGAGAGACAAGAAAATGAAGTATTCAGAGATGAGCAACATGTGGAAAAGAAACAAAAGACATCTCTTCAAAACCAATTGTATAGTGGTCCTGGCACAATAGATAATTTTTCAGGTGAGTTGGTTGCTAGACAAGACTATCTAAATATTTACCCTTATCATCTAATCTCATTTTTCTTCTTGGAAAGAGAATTACAACTTTATCAAATAACATATACACATGTTAACTCATTTATGAACAATCTAAGTATAACTTCATATGGTATGGCCGAAGAAGACAGTGGTTAGGAAAAAGAAAAATGCAGAACCATGCAAGAAACTGTAGATGAGGAGAATTTTCAAACATTCATAGACATTTACATTTTCTGCCAAAGTTATAGTGAAGGAACAACAAATAATGAATAAAGCATGCAATGTGAATGTTGTGACTAAATGAGAAATTAATCAATTTTGTCAAAGCCATCCTCTCCAAGAAAAGAAAAATATTAAAGGTGAAGAAAAGGATAAGGTAAGAAGCATAAATAATTATATAAATGCATTATTCATAGTAATACATGATATATATAGAACCACATAGTCAATATACAATAGAAATTGGGAAAGAAGTAGTGAGACAAACATTTTCTAATATGAAACAAATGATACAACACTTTGTGACCAGAATAATGATACAACATTGGTGAAGTAAGATATAATGTCATATCTGAAAAAAAGTAGTTATACAAACATTTTTAGTTATGATATATAATACTCCGCCAAGTTGATGAATTACTTAAAAAAATGATGATAGTAGCAAAACTCAGCATCTGAATTTTCACATTCCATAATATAGGACCCCAGAGCGATGTCTTTTCTAAACCAAAAAGGCAAGTCCACAACTGGAAAATAGAATAAAGGATTAAATCAAACAAATGTTTATGTTACTTTCTTAATTTGTGTGTATGTAAGTTACATATGCAAAGAATTCATGACAACATAATTGTACGGAATTTTTTTCTTCATTATGGTTATGTTACTTTCTTAATTTGTTTTGAACGTGGAAAGAATTTGCAGAAGTTTACACATCGAAGAATTCATGACAACATAAACTTACGGAATCTATTTTCTGCATCATGGTTATGTTAGTGTTACTTTCTTAATTTGTTTTGGACGTGGAAAGAATTTGCAGGGTGTACACATTATGGAATTTCTTTCTTTGTTGTTCTTTTTTCACCAAAATATATCATTCCTAGCTAATAATAAAGATTGTTATCTGGTGATGATAAGAATCGCCTTCAAAACTTCTGATAACAGTTTATATGTAAAAATTATATTGCCTAATTGCTTCAAGTGATTTTGAAGGTATAAGATACGAATGATATTTTTGGAGGAAAAGGCATTGCAATAGCTTTGCTTAAGTTGTTGTGAATACTCTTAACTTAACTATAGATAATATCCGGATGATATTTTCAAGGAGAGGATAATGAACTTTGCTTAGGTCAATCTTCTGAATGTAGTCTTACCAGCCAATTCAAATAGTGGACAATATTTTCACAGAACCCAATCAACATTTGCATGGTTTATATGAATTATTGTGGCACATCAAGTAACAATGAAATAAGAGGCATATGCTGACACCATACTTTACTAGCTAATGATACATAAGATACACATTATAGATTCGAATCATTGTATTGACCTATGTCTATTTTATATTTGAACACATCCACATATATTTTAAACAGACCATTTTCCACTATGTTTACTTCACCTTTGTCTAAAAGGAACCTAAAAGAGTTCAAAAAGACAGTAAAAAGTACATGAGAATCTACCTCATCATATTTCATAAAATTCTGAGTATCAAGTTCCCCATTCACCTCTGGCCTGTATGCTGCTTCTATCTCATAAAGTTTGTCCCACTCTATGTCTTTGAACCATGGATGAGCCTAAAGATAATAGAATGGAATATGAGGGATAAGATTATTGCAATATGTACGAAATTTGTGGTTAGAACCAATACCTTTATTCGTCTGCCCCATGAGAGCCCAACCTATTACCAGCATCACGGAGCAACCTACGGATTAGGTCTTTGCTTGTGGAGTGAGCCTTGATTCACTTGGAAATCTTAGGTGATTTCTCCAGTGCACAATCTATTACATTAAAAAAGTAGATCAACCTTATGACAAAAAATGAAGTGCATATGTGAGTAGTTCACTGAGTAAACAAGGAAAAGTAAATGTCAAGGCCATCACCCTGCTTCATTTTATGATTGAACACTATCTTTGGTTATTGGTGAAGGCACTAGGACTACAAAGAGTGTCATTCAGACACTGTATCATTCAGCAAGATATAAATCTCAATTTATGTTTAAATTGAAAACTACAAAGGTGTCAACTAGAAACACATACAAGCCAAAAATGCCGCCAATCCCAACAGAAAGAAATTCTACCAAAAATGATATAAATAGACATTGTGACTGGAAAAAAACAAAGCTGCTATGTATTTCATTTAACTTGCAATTGGTAGTTATTGAATCATCAAATAAACCATGTTGGCTCAAAACCACCATTAGTCTAAGTGACCTTAAACCATTGATTTCTGAGAAATTTTTATCAATCACTTAAATTTAGAATCAGTCTGCATAATTATTCCTCAAGGAAAACTAATGGCATTCATTTTCCAGAATCCATTTTTGAACCTCTAGAAATTCCAAAACACCCGATTTTGAGAAACTCAATAGAAGCTATAATTCCATTACAACCAAAATGTAGGGGATGCCTAGAGTTTAGGGAAATCCACTAATAGCAAGCCTTATTGCTGTCCAACCTAGGAGTGAAAGGTTAAGGTTATTCACAATCTTGTTCAAGTATCAAAATAGATTAATATATGGGCACCTTTTTGCATGTTGATAGGGGCTCATCAGAGTAGAATGGGGGATAGCCAACAAGCATTTCATACATAATGGCACCAAGTGACCACCTGCATGTAGGACACACCGAAGAAACCATTATTATAATTTCCACTCATTTATTATAGTCAATAACAATTTATTTATTTGTATAATTTTACGTTCTGGAAATAAAGAAGCTACACTGCTTGGAAGATGAGGAATGGGAGTAAAAGAAATAACAAATGATATATATGTGCATGCGTGTGTGTGTACTGGTAATTGAAGTATCATTTATTCCTGGAGGAATAAACTAATACTCAGTGCAAAGAAACTACCAATCACACTCAACCCCGTAGCCTTTCTTCAGTAATACTTCTGGAGCAATGTAATCAGGTGTGCCAACAGTTGAAAAGGCCTGTGATGAGAAAAGTAGTTCCTAAGATGGTCTTGCAGAGAGAGATATTATCTTTTTCGTATACAAAGACAAATATACCTAGGCATTATTTCAGGATAAGTCCCTGCATCTAAACGGAAAGTTACCTGTGTCCTCTATTGATTTGCCAGTGCTGCAGTTGTTCAAGGGGGTTCTTCCAACTGCTTCCATCTTCTTTATCTGGGAAGCATCCATTTCCATCAGATAATCCACCAGAGTTCTCTCCATCAGTTGGCTCATTTCCATTTATAGGAGATAAACTTGTGCAATCAAGAGGCTTGCACAGACCAAAATCAGAGAGCCTCATGTGACCGTCTTTATCCAAAAGAAGGTTATCAGGTTTAATATCCCTGTGGAAAATGATGTGGCATTGAGCAGATAACTAACTTTCCAGGTTCCCATTTTATGTCAAATGAGTTTGTTAACCTTTCAACAAAAGCATAATGTTCCATAACTAACCTGTGGATGTAATTGTGTTTGTGGATGGATTCTATGGCCAGAACAGTTTGTGCAATATAAAATCTTGCCACAGTTTCAGTTAAGGTCTCCTCTCGCATCAACAAAGTCATTAGGTCACCACCTGGTAGATATTCCATTACTAAATACAAGTATTCTATATCTTGAAACGAACAGTAAAGTTTCACAATGTAGTCACTGGCAACTTCAGCTAGCAGATTCCTTTCAGCTTGGACATGTTCAACCTACAGCATAAAAGACACAAATACTTAAGTAAGAAACATTTCTCCAGGCAATTAGTGATTAACAAATTTGTCACAGAAGTGAAGTTATTAGCTTTTGGACATAAAGTCAGGTAAAAAACATCTTAACAACTAACTAAAGAAACAAGAAGTACCGGAAATAAATCCAATCTTGACATCTTTTTCACCAGATGTAAATAGGATGCCATGTCATAAGTTATTAAAATTTTATCTTGTGCTTTAACAGAAGAACAAGATTTAAACCAGCATTCTTATGATCTTTCCATTCCATTACGGGTATCAAGCTTTAGTCACTAAGCTAATAAAACATATAAGAAAAATAAGAAGTACTGCTTGATTTTTTTTCATTTCTTTTACAACTAGCATTAAAAGAGGTGCGAACACACATGAGAATGTAATTAACCTTTTGTTCATAATACTTTCTGTAAAAGTTTCAGAATTTACCAACAGAAGCTGTGAACATCTTTCCAATAAAATCTATGGATTTATGTTTCCAAAAATTTTGCCTTATCCAGGAAATATTATAGACACTGTAATAGATATGCAAGTAATACCAATTTTCAAAAGATGGAGATAATATTCTGTGAAAATTTTAGTGTTGAAATATGAACAAGTTGCAACAGTTAACTGCCGTATGAAATGAATTTGATCAGACCTACAGTGTCGTCTGGCTAGTAACATACAATGCAGGCAAGTGAAAAAGATGCATTATCATCCTTAAAAAGGATTCTACACTAAAGTGAAGGTAAATGTTAATTTCAATACCATGTTATTTAATGTTACGTATATTGACAAGAAAGCACGCATGCAAGGTCAAACTTCATCAAGGTTGACTGCGTGAATTCTAACACATAGTAGGAGTGGGATTGGTAAGTGAATTTCATAATAACACGAACTATCTAGATATTATTTCATCCCACCTGTCCCCTTTTAAGCATTTCCAATTTTTTCAACTTCTTCATTGCATATATGTTGCCACTTACTTTCTCCCTGCACAGCCTAACCTGTCATGGAGTTTCATTAAGAAAAACAGCGTGTTAGTAACTTTATATATAATCACATCTTATGCAGTATCAAAGCCAGACATCCATCATTGACCATTGAAACTAGTATCAAGGTTGGCTGATAATCTAGAATGGCACCAGCCTTTAAGAAACTTAGCACTAGCTCGAAAAATCAAGAAATATACGTATAATCCAGTTATTCATAACAAGATTAAGAAGATAAGAATGATAAATTTACTGAATTAATGATAGCTCAAAATACTATAATGGAACTCGTCAAACTCGCAAGTGATAATTTATGACATGCATCATGCCAGCTGCAATAGAGATAACAATAAATGAAATATTAGAGAAAGGAAACTTCCATCTACCATTTCAAGAAAAAGTTGAGTAAACAAATCCAGGATTCATGTGGAAGAAAATCAGATATAGAAAACTGAAACAGGGAAAACCATCTGTATAAAAGTAAAACTTCTTGCAACAGCACATGCTTGGACCAAATGAAGCTAGGGTAGATGTTTCCATTCTCCTACTCAGGCTTTTATGAATGCAAACCACTAAACAATTAAGAATAAATGTTGACCATTTTGATCACCTTATATTTGTATTTCTTTCCTAACATTTTAAATTATGTCCAATTTAGAAGACATGTCAAAAGAAATATTGTTAAAGATTCAAAGTAAAGACTTTTTTCACAATTGAAAAAAATAAATAAATCCTGAATGATATTCACAGACTGGTATTTAAGAAACATGAAAACTTCAACTTCATGTTAAAGAAATATAAAACTTTTGAACCTCCCCAAAGGCTCCTCTCCCTATTATAGCTAAGAGCTCAAAATCATCAACAGAAATTCTGTTCCGCCTCAATCGCATGTATTCTGTCTCTTTACGCTCCAAATCCTTCAAAAAATCCATCCTCTCTTCCTCTGGTACACCTGAATTGGCCAACATCTTTTCCAGCAATTGGCGCCTGCATTTGCACAAATAGTTATGCATTTGTTTTGATGATGTCAACAACAACATCTAATATTCTACTTGCTTTCATAAAGCATAACTTCACTTATAAAAGTGAGAAGCAAATATCAAGTTAAAGTCTTGTATCCACAGTTTGAAAATAGAAGCTGCATGAAATTGCGATCATACGTGATGCTATAGACATCTTATCTAGTTCACATTGACTACCACAAGGCGGTAATATATATACTTTAATGTTTGCAGCTTATTTTCATAAATCCTTCCTGGGTGCGGAAAAGATCAAGCACCACACACAAACATATATATGTGTATTTTATAATGCTTCATGCAATCTACAACAGAAGTATATGCCTAATCAGATGAAGCATTTAGAGAGCTGTATTCTATTTTAAGATACGGCAAGAAAAATCTTAATACTTGACTTTCCCTTTGCTATTTCCAAGAATTAAAGACTTGACAGCATTCAGAAATGGAATTTCTATTTTCTTACAGGTTGGGGATGAATTTAGGGTTTTTTCGGGGAAGATTAATGACTGATATAAGTGAATCAGCGGAAGAGTAATTCAGACATAAAATGTTGAAAACAGATCGCTATCGATTAATTCTGTAAACCTTGAAACTTTTCAGAAATCAAATCTTTCTAGTCCTCATCAACAAAACAAACATCAAAATGATCAACATAGAAGATAAGAAGAAACTTGCAAAAAGTATACCAAAATGAGGTAATATTTCTAAAAACAATTCCAATACTTCATGCAATCACTCAAAATTACTCCGTAAATCATAATTCCCTTCAACAAAAAGGACACAAGAAAAGGTCTAGTAAAAAGACAATCTTTGACAAGATAAATTAGTGAAGACTTAAAACAAAAGAGAACTCAAACCAAACCTTTTTTCTCAATCTTACCACCCAAAACACCCAATCCATTTCAACAGCGAGGTATATATCCACATTTATATATAAACTCACATTGCTAATTAATTCTTTCATAGAAGAATCTAAACCCTAATTAATCAAAAACCTGGATGCATGGCAATGTAATTCTATTAAACGTTCACAGAGACACACACGCCCATCCACGCATTTGAACCGAACAGTTCCTAAGATAAGAAACCCTGAATTGTTCTTGGCATATAGCAATTAATTAATTTCGCCAAAATTGAACAAATATGTCTATACACATGCATGCACGATGATCATGTTCAGCACTTATATGTAGGATCTACAAAACCTTTGTCTGCGTTCCTGTATGCCCTTCATGTGGGTTTTGTAATGATTCTCGATGTATTTCTTCGCCGCAGCGGCTCGTTCAAGGGTCAAGCTGGATCCCGGCTCGCCGTCCACCAATTGCTCCTCCATCTTCTCATCAACCGCCGCGAAAACCCGTTTCCCCTCCGCCATGTCTGTATGTATATGTGCTGTGTTGTGGATCAATTAGCGTGCGATGTGCGTGAAAAATGCGAGATGCTGGAGACAACACGGCGGGGTTGGGGGGGTTCCTCAGACTGAGAGGGATCAAAAATGCAAAACGCAAAATTTGCTTCCGTTTGTACCAGGAAACCAAAAAACCCAAAAATAAAAATTGCTCATGACTAGGCACTAGGCAGAATATAAGATGGGCCCACATTTGGGTCGGATTGAATTTTTTATTATAATTTTTTAATTTTTTTTAATATATGGGTGTATGTATAAAAAAAGAATAATCTTTATACATATAGTAGTAAAATAAAATAAAAGATGCAAGGAGAATTACAACAAAAAATAAAGTCGTTTTTTAGGTAGAGTCGAATATTTTATGTGTGAGAGATGGTGATGAAAAGCATGACGATTGCAAAAGGTGAAAGGGATAAAATCGTGAATCATCCATCAAAGTTCATAGAGAATCGGGTCGGTCGAGGACCTACACTGACCAACTTAAAAAAGTCCGACTCAGGATCATAACCAGTTCTATAATGATTTTAGATTCTTAAATGGGTTCCAATTGAGTCCCTTTTTCAATCCTGACTCAATTTATAGATTAGTCTGGATGATGCTCGAACAAAATCCGAATGTATTTGTTTTTAATTTATTGAAAAATAAATTTTTTAATTAAAAAAATGAAAAATTAAGGTGTTTAATTTATTGAACCATTATGTTTCTTAATATATGATTTTGTTAATAAATAAATATTAGAAAAAATACTTAAGACTATATATATATATATATATATATTATCAAATTTAAATAATATTTTACTTAAAAACTTACAATAATAAAAAATTTAAAAAAAATAAATAAGGAGTGAGTATCAATAAATTGAATTACTAAAAGTTTTAGAGGTACAACAATAAAGATAAATTCTTATTAGAGTTTTAAAAATGTAAAAAAAAAAATACTAAAACAATCAACTTAAAAGAATAAAATAAAAATAATACAACATGCATTATTAAAAGAAAAAACTATTTCAATAAGCCCGGCCCGTGATCAGGTAGTCCTAGGTCACTGGACTAGAGACCGACCGCGTCTCAAGCGGATCTAAACCGAGCCAATTCATTTTTTTGTTGGATCAATTCGGTTTTGAATCGGCCTAATCCAATCTGATTTATTATGCATATTAAATCATCCATCTCTTTTGGTGTTTCTTTTGGTTTAACGATCGATTATATCCCTTTTTTTCAGATTTTATTTATTTTTTAAAGAAAAATTGATGATAGAATTATAGAGTTATAGTTAAAAATCAAAGAATCATGAGTGGGAAATTAATTAGGAAAGTTCTGGATCATGGTAATAATATTTAAATTTAATTAGGGGTGCAGCTGTCAATTTCTATTAATGCAGATTTTAACAATTTAGACTTAGGTAAGTTGATTAATGCTCCAAGCAATTAATTCATAGAAAGAGTCACAAAATTTACATTTCAGTTACAAATTTTTTCTCTTTTTTTTTTTTTGGTTAAATACACTTAATCCCCTCAACTATAACCTAATTCGCATTGACACCTAAATTAATAAAATATAACATTTACCCCCTTAAATTATTCAGTTGGACAAAATTGGCCTCATATCTTTTATATCTATATTGCTCCTAATGTATTTTGATTATGTTGCAGAAAAAGTAATTAATAATTAACCAGTTCAAATTAAATTAAAGTAATAGAATAGTATAATAAATATAACTAAAGATAATTAAAATTATTTATTGACTACAATTTTATTATCTATTTTTTCTTATTTTCTATACCCAAGTTGTCGAGCAACAACCACTACAAAAAAATGTAACATTTAACCATGGTTAATAATAAAATAGTCATTAACCACAGTCATGCAACGGTTGTTGGCCGTGGTATCTATGATGGTGGCTAAAACATTTTTACCATGGCTCTTAGCCATGACAAATAATATTATTGTGGTGGAAAACCTATGTTTTTTTATCGATTTTACTTAATTGTGGTCATAAAAATCATTTACCACGATTTTTAGTTCATAACTATTTCAATTGTAATCAATAATCATTTTTTTTCTAGTGAACAACTTATGCTCCATCACAGAGCTAAGATTCAGTGACTCAAAGAGGGGACCAATGCACGAGAATCTCCTTTTGGAAAGCGGGAATTCGTCGAGCCTCCCAAAAAATATTTCGAATTTACTCCGAACAAAGAAACGCAGTCACGGAGCTAGCCCTTGTGTCTAATGAGTTTCTGGATCATTTTCAAGACACGCTAGGGTGGCAACGAGGAACTTCGTTGCTTAAAGAATTATTCATAAATCACTTGTCCGTTTATTTCACTATATTATCTTTTAATGAAATACATATTTGATAACATTATCTATTTTTTAAAAAGAAAATGTCAAAACCAATTCAACCATAGGCAGACAGACTTTTATCGATTTTGATATGTTCATACCGATTTTGATTTCAGCAATTTTATCATATGAATTGACCAAAACACATGAACGGTTCTCAATTAAACCAATTGATCCAAACCAATTCTATAAAAACCCTACCCAACAATAATTCAAACAGTATCGATCCACTTATATCGATTCTAAATTAAAAATAATAATAAAAAATTAGAGCCCTTCGAGGAATTATTTATCTATATTTTACTTTATAGCATCATAATATTCCCTTGCAATCAATACTTGGCATAAAATATCCAGCTGGGTCAACAAGTCAGCCCACTGTTTAAGATAACATAACAAACCTTTGACTGGTCCCAATGAACTACTCACATATCATCCCCATCTATCCATCCATTTCCAACTACCACCATCCCTTTCCAAGTTTAGTCGACAAAAGTGTTTGTACTTCATTAAATTTATTTGACAATACCCATTTGAATAGAACAAATAGATCAAAATAGTCAATCTTCGTTTAAGTCCTAACATATCACCAAATTATACAGAAAATTTTTGGTCGAGTTTAAATCGATTGAATCTGAACAAATTCTATGACAATATACTTGTCATGTAATTGGTCTATAATTTAAAAAAAAATAATTACAAAACAAGTATATCACATTTATTTTAAAATTGAATTGATTCGATCGATTCAAATTCAGATAAAAAAAAAAAAAAAAAAGGTAATTGGGCAACACAAAATGCCAAACAAGGAACCACAACCCACGTGCCGCCTCGTGGCAAATGGTTTGACGTTGTTCTTTTTGTTGTCAGTCGTCAGATTTAGGAACCAACCCCTGCGGAATTGAGGCCCACGGTTTTTGATTGTCCTAGATTTTTTTATGGCTGTGTCAATGTGACAAGAATAAACTGTAAGAAGAGGGTTATTGCAGCCTGTATTGGTCAACAACAAAACTCATCTCTTTATTCTACGTACTACGTACAAGTCGTAAAGCTTCACTTTCATTCAATGTGGAAAAGCTTTGAAAGTGTGTGGGACACTTCACACCATGATAATTTTAGTTAGTTGGTGTCATAAATGATGGGAATTTTTAATTTAAATCGGGTTTTCGATAGATTTGATTTAATTATATGATAATGAATGAATTTTTAAATCAGATCGAGTTTGACCGGACCTGAATTATTATATGATAAGTGCCAATAAACCTTGTGATACACTTACTTTGATGACTTGGTTGGTTTTGACCAAACCTGATCCGAATAAGAATTTTTCATATTGTATATATTAGATTATAAAGTATAAACAATATATATACTAACATCCGTAGAATGTCATAAATTACAAGTATCTATGTCATTAAAATTACAGGTTATAGAGAATGGCTGAGAATTCTATGTATGAATCAAACATACAATACTCAGCTAATCTTAATCTATTTCATGAAAAGCAGAATAATGCTCTACATATAAATAATTAACAAATTACATCCCTCTAATTTACTTGCCAATCAACATGAACTTCTGCATCAAGCCATGAAAGAATTAGATTATCACTAACACCCACACTACAAAACTCCTCCATCTTATTAACAATTATCAATACATGAAACTAGTGCCTGCAAGATTGTGATGTAAGAGCTTGTGAGCAATCTGGTCTCTAGCATGCCTTGCATTAGCCGATCTCACACCATTCTCAGCGACCATTTCGTCGTCAAACAGCTCAACCCTCAGCTCCGGGCTCAATCCCTCGTTCATCATCTCACATATGTTATGCAAAACGCAGCAAGCCCCAAGAACTACCGGCAGGTCCTGAAGTTTCATCTCGGTCTCTCTTCTGCAGGCAGATCCATCGCTTTTCAACCGCCGCGACGACTCCTTAGCGACCTTCTGCACCTCCTCAAACTTTCTCGTTGAATGCGTGCTGCGTCCATGTAAGGTTTTGGTGATTGTATGGCACCAAAATCCAGTCCATCAACGGGTAGCCGGAGTTCCCGACGACCCAAACATCCTTCAGTGCACCCTGGTTTGCCCTCAGGAAAAGGGCTGATTTTTCCAGCACCTGTTCGTCAGTCATTGATCCAGGCCATCCGACGCAAATGTCGGTGAAAATTCCCTTAGGATCAACCACGCCTTGAAGGGTGATGGAGTAAGAAGTCTTTTGATTCCTCTCTGTGTGCCTCTTGTTGAAATAAGCCGCCACGCTGATTTTTGGAGCTATGATTGGAATGTGAGTGGTGTACATTGATCCGCCCACGTTTGGAATCCCGGAAAAGAACTCGAATTCCCTCTTGATTTCCGTCATTTTGTTGTCGTCGGGCCACTGCAAGAACTTGGGCATCAGCACGCTACTTATTGCCGTGCAAACCTCAAGAACCAGCTTATGGCAGGTCGAGATTCCCAACCCGAAACGCTTGGACACTTCGCGGAGAGCCTCGCCGGTGGCCAATCTCCATATGCACACGGCGACCCGCTGGCGGACGGGGATGGCCAGGCGCAGCATTGTGTCTTTCTTGGTGACAACAGACTCCAGTTCTTCACACATCATGTCAAACGTCGCTCTGCTCATCCGAAAAGCTTTCTTGAACTCCTCATCAGGAAAATCCGGGCTGTTAACTTGCTCCCACCACGCTTTCGACCGGTTTTTCACCCACAATCTCCCGCTGCGCCCCGCCACTCCCAGCGCTGGTAGACTCATCGGACGTCGTCGCAGCACTGCCATACTCTGACCGCGCCCTCTTAGCATTCGATGAATTGCCAAAATCAGCAAAATACCGTTCGCCCTCATCCATAATTTCTGGATTGCTTCTCTTACACTCCACGTCCCCCAAGATTACGGATTCCGGCACTGTAAACACGTTCCGGGCCTGCTCTTCCTCCTCCTGCGGGCAATCAGAATCCAACAACAATTGTCTCAGCAACTCCTGTACCGATGAATCGTACTCAACATCGTCGTACAAGCTGTAATCGCATCTGGGCCGCTTTCTAGCGTTAGAAAAAGCAACGGGCTCGAAATCTTGAAAGAAAAAAGTACTACTGTCGTTGTAGCAGTGTTCTGGAAATGGGAAAGCAGAGATTTCCCATGAAGATTTAAATAAGGGGTGTGAAAGTGTTTGAAAAGAGGGGAGTAATAAAGAAGTCTGAACAAGGGTGTGAACGCAAGTGCTTTGGTTTCACAGACTGTCCGTATCATCACGCAGAGGAAGGAGGGAGGACGCGTGAGGACCCACGGTTACGGAGAGATTCTGAGACCAAGCTGGTCGCTGAGGGGCGTTCTCTGATTCGGCCACAGATTGATACATTATTAACGTTCTTTACCGCGTGCAAGACTTATGACGACGTAGGAAAGAAGTCAATTATTCCTCTACACCCCTCTCTAAATACTGTAAATTACTTACTTTCTTTCTCCATCTTTCTTAAAAAACAAAAAACAACGAGCGAACTCATTCACCCACTTTTCGTCAGAATTTGCACTTAAACAACGCTATTAATAGTAGTTAAAAGAAAAAACCAATCCTCAAAGTTTTCCAATTTTCAAGTTCAATTAACATGATGATAGTTATTATAGATATAACTATAACCTTATCTACTCTAGCGAAGTGACGGTCTTTACAAATTATTATATTTTTCTCGTATAAACCTACCCAAACTTCATTACATAAAAAATATCTAATGAAAAGTGATACAAATTAAAATTTTATTGTCAACATTTTCCTTCTAAACGTCCAGTCATTCTTCTCTTGTTCAAACTCTCAAAACCACCATGGGATCAGGTAGGTTAAAATCGTAAATTTCTTTCCAAAGGCGCCTGTAAGAATAATTTTAGAAATTTTTTCAGAGAACAACTATATTTCTATATTTTCTCCTTGCCGCGCAGCATCACTTGTCAAATTCACCCATAAAGGATACATGAGGACTGCGAATTGGATCTCAGCACGCAAGTGGCGGGGACGTTTGCGACGCCGGAAAGGGCAAAACTCTGAAGAGAGAATGCAAACAGGACTACTCGTTGAGTCAGAACTTCACCCATCACAAGAAGTCCCGCTGACAGTGTTTCTCTAGTTCTGCTTTACTTTACTTTCTCACCCTTATTCGAACATAGTACACTACATTTGCGCTTTGCCACTTAATCTACGAATAATATCCATCACTTATATTCCATCTTCAAGACCGTCTTGTTGGATTTTATTTCAATACTCTTACTCATCAGTCTCATCCGTTATCATGTAACGATACTTCTTACTAATTATAAGATGTTAATTTCTCCTGTAACTTATTTTTAGAGGTACACTTAAATGCAATTACTTTTTATAATATGAAAAATGTGAGCACACACTTACATCTTCTCAGTGGAAAACAAAAATAACAATCTTGCATCCCTGTCACTTTTACAACAATGAAACGAAACAAAAAAACAATCAAGATAAAAAACCCACTCCACCGACTTGCGGTGTTACCCACGCCTTTCCTATAATCTCTTTGGAATTTTCTTCTCTATAACAATGCACACTTTCACTTAATTTACAACCACTTGGATCTAATTCTGAAGTTTATGCCATTGACAGATATTAATTTGGTCTGCCGATTGGTCTGACAAATCTCCTGCGCAAAAGGATTCGACTTCGGAGCGGTATTGGAAGTGGGGGGCATCGGAACTAGTCGTTCGTTGCCACGCACGCTGGCCGGGGACGGGGTATTAGAGGGCAGCTTCATGCCCTTGTCCGGGAAAGAAGGTGGGGACATGTCTTCTCGTTGTCAGGAGCGGCTTGGGGGACAAAAGGGACAGGCGTGCTGTTGGGGCCCTCAACACGGCGCAAGCAGTGTCTTTTACACTGCTAGAAGATGAGAATTTGACGGAGATCCTGGCGGAGGAGCCGCGTCTTGCCGGTTCTCGACATCTTATTATGTAAAAGAATTGAATACTACTTTTAATAACTTATTATATATCATAACTGCTACTATACCTATCGACGTAACTACACATTCTCTTCAGTCCAATACACATACTTAAATAAATAATTATTCCTTTATATTACATATCTACTTATATACTACAATAATATCTTCTACTATCATAACAATCATCCAACAATGCACAAGAGAGAGCTGTTTACACCCATTTCCTCCTTAAGCGACTATTTTACACTTCATTTTCAAAAAACTACTCAGAGGACTGTTTCTGCTATTTACTCCTTTTCACATTACCAGTAATTATGCACCATATCCAAATCACATCAGAGGCTATCTATTTTAAGTCATTAAGAACATTACACTAACACTAATTCACGTACAACTTCCAACGATCGTCAGCACACTCATATAATCTTTCCTCAATTAGACCATCGACTCGAATCATTAAAGCAGCCTTTCTAGCAACTTCTTCCTACAACATAATCCCGCAATCCTTTATTCATTTACTTACGACCGCAACGCGCGTCCGACTGAGTTCACTAAAATTCTTCTGTTCATGTCAACATTTTGAGCTCCTACCCGAGCATTTACACAACCTCAGGAAAATTTTGCACTATTGTTTTTTCTTATGAATAACACAAGCTTACCCCCCCCCAACACAGTTCTCTTATCCCTCTTGAAACCACATCGAAGCACCATCCTCTGATCTTTCTTCCCCCACCACATGTGACTGGAATTTAGAAGGGCTTAACACTTCTGTCTTCTGACTGCCACGACATGTAATTTACTCCCTGCTCTCTTGACCTGGCAAATCTCACCTATCATCACATCTTAACGACGTTTCAGCCTTCAGGTCTACTCAAAACCATCTCTTACACATGTTCATGAGCAAAAAAACGAGTCTCCGCTATATAGCCTCGCGATACGTACTGCACAACACCTTTCATCGAAAGCCCTAAGAATTAGTCTTACTTCTCTGGCACTTGCATCTTTTGTATGCCTTGATGTGTGTATATCATTGTGACTTCAACGTCATTTTTTTATAGAATTGAGCTGGGATTTCAGCGCGAAGCTTATTCTTGTTGGGTTTGAACATCATAATTTTTTGGTGGGCCAATTTCCTAATGGATAAATTAAAAAATGCATTGCCCCAATTAACCAATCTAAAATATAAGAATAGTTTTGTATTTTATCTTATATCAATCCATCAAAGTGCATTAAACTCAAATTTGGTATGAAGTTACGGTGAATCCCTCCATTATGAAAAATATATGAAGTTCAAAACTTTTATGAACTTTAATTTAAAACTAAATGATTATTCAACTTGTTTTGGGCTTATTTATTTTGATATCAATATTTTTATTTTTGAATTTTATAAGTATATCCTCTAAAAAAATTCATCATATACTTTTAATATATATAAACTCTCGATTATCTTATAACATGTTTTCTTTATCATATACTTTTAATATATTATGAACTCCCTATTATCTTATAACAGTTTTTAAAGAATTTAGGTGCTCATCAACCAACAACTTAGTTTGACCCCGGCATTGAATATCATAGGGATAATTCCACTTTTTCTCTTCTGAAATTTGGTGTAATTACATATAGCCTCCTGTGTTTGAGAAATTATATCTAACATGGCCTGAGGGTTGCTTCTTTCTAACAAATAAGTCCCCCATTAATCAAACTTCAAGGAATTTGCTGATATTAACAAAAAATTGAAAAAAAAAATCTATATTTATCGGTGACAAACTTATTACGAATTTCTTGCGGATCAAATAAATATTTTTATGATCAAATTGCTCTCAGAAGTCTTTACGCGTTAATGTATGTGAGGGGTATATTTCACCATTATAAGGGTAGTTTAGTTGAAAAAAAATCATTTCACCTGCAATAAACCAGTAATAAATTAATCGATGATAAATATGGATTTTTATTCATTTTTTTTTTCTTAATATCAACAAATTTGGTAAACTTTGACTAAACGGATGGACTTATTTTTAAACGGAAGCAAACCTCAGGAGTGCTAAATATAATTTTCCAAATCAGATAGAATCTACATGTGATTATACTAAATCTCAGGAGGGAGAGTATAATTAACCCAATATATATTAACATTAAAAGTATAAAACAAATTATTTTAAAATATTAATAGTGACATTAAACAAAATTGCAATATTATTTAACATAAAAACTATAATTGATGTAAAACAAATGGCAATATTTTATAGACATATCAAAACAAACTATATTTTGCTTTTTACTTCCTGTTTAACCCTAACCAACACATTTTATCCTAATTATTTTTTTATTTGAAATTAGCGTATTATGCCCATTAAAGTAATATTTAAATTCCTTAATTAAAAGATTAATTTTGAAATATAATTATAATATGAAATTGTATAATCAAATTAAAATTATGTATCAAAATTCTATAATTAATTTTATTTTTAAAATTTCAAAATTAATTTTGTGATAATTTTATTCTCAATATTCCCTATACTTTCCCGTATTTTCAGATTGACCCCCAAACGTGAAGCAGTGGTGCTCTGCCACCCAAAGTCCTCAGCCGTGAACTGGTTTTTGTCGTTGAGTGGCCTTCTAACCACTCTTTCTATACACCGAAGTATGGACCAATTTTGCTAATTATTTTCACAGTTGAAGCTCCATTCATGGCTTCTCTACTGAGCCCACCTCTCAATTGCCTCTTAACAAGGTAACAAAACCTTTTATTCCATAATATGGATACTGCACCTGTGTATGTGAATCCATGCTTGTAATTTTCTGTGTGTTTGTGTGTGTTATGGAATTTCAAGATTTTGATAAAATTGCTTTACTTTTGAGTTCTTCTTCGATCCCTTTTTCCTCTGTTTCCTCGCGACGAGTTGAAGATTGAATTCATGATTACCCCTTTATGGCGGATTTTTCTTTCTTTTTCTTTTGTTATTTTGATGAGGAGGCGCAGTGAAGTTTCAGTGATTTCTGAGTATGTGTATTTGATTATTCATGAAATTATTAAATATGAAAATTGGATGCTTGAATTCATGGAACTGGTATGGTTTCAATGTTGATGTTCCCCTTCTGTAATGAACTGAATGGTGATGGTCTCTTTTTGCTAATGCTTTCTCACCTCTAATTTAGTATATAGAGCAATGATGGTGAGGAAGTTATGAAGATGTATGCAGTGGAACCAGATTAAATGAAGTGGCTGTGATACAAAGCATTCAATTTTTAATCTTTCTTCTTGATCATAAAACTAGTGCAAGTGAAGTACGCCATTGTGGTTGCCGTTTCCATGGATGGAATGTTTGTTTGTACTTAAATTTCGACTGGCGAGATTCTATTTCCTATCTCAAGTATAGATGCTGAGCTCTGTGCATGTTGTTTATTGTACACTCTCGTCGTGTTTCACATGTCAGAGCATCTAGACTAGGCTTGTGAAACTGTTTCCCCTGGATTTGCTGGTTGAATAAGAATACATTGCATGCTTATGTAAAGACAGTCTTTAGGTTTGTTTTGAAGAAAGATATGGTTACCACTGAACAGTTGTTATGACTTATGTAGTATTATGTTTCTCCGGATTTTTCTTCGGTTATGTCTATCCTCGTATTGTGGATGCCTCAACCTTGACCTCTCTTCTCTTCAGAATCGCACTGGAAAACACCGGAATCTTCCTTGTAACTGAACAAACACTGTCCTCAAAGAGCAGCCATTACTATCGCTTTAAGGAAGAAAAATGCCGGCACCAACTGTTCACCCTTATCTCATGTCAATAACAACAGTCACAAGCACTCCGTAGAGACAGATTGCCTCTGCAAAGCGATTCTTGTGAACGCCTTGAGCCAGCCTGCCAACGACCAGGGATGGCTAATCATTCCATTCCTTTCCCTCCTTCGAATTACCAATTCTCTCTATTGGATTTGCACCTTGGTGATTGGTCTTCACTTTTTTGCTTTTTTTCTATATGACTTCATTTTACCTTTTGATCTGTTTCCTCTTTTGCTCGTGTCTTTTTTTAGTTCTTCTTTATACTCTTTTTTCTCGATTTTTTCTACTTTTTCCTCCTCCTTATTCATTCTTCCTTTATCTTTTCTCCCCTGTTACTCTTTCTTTCTTAAGTCGCACTTGCTGATACTGCAGATGAAATCATAATTGCGCCCTATTTCATTGGATGCAATTGGTAGAAATCCCACGATCCTTTCTTCATAACAAATGCCTTGTGGCCGATAGCGTCGGCTACCATCTTCACTATTCGTGAGGGCCTTAACTTTCAGTTCTCGTACAGTGTGTGATGCCTCCATTCAGCATCTATGTGTGTATAGAAGCAACAGTGTCAACGAATTTGCATATGTAGTCCATTACTCTGGTAGAAGAAAGACAAGGATTCTTTTAATCGTATTTCCCTGAGTTATGCGTGATTTAGTTCATCTGATTTACTTGTGACCAACTTTATCATGTTTTTATAAGCTGAGAAGGCTCATTGCTGAATATCTAGGAAATACCCCCTTTTGCATGCAGAGACTGAGCTTTACTAAATGTTATTGATGGTAATATATGAAAGATAAGTTGATCATATTGAGTCTTTCCGCCTTTCTTTTAGGGTAGTTGATATATGGTTTGTAGCCATGACGAAGACACTTATAACCAATAATAGGGTTTCAGGGTTATGAAATTGATCTGGAATCATGTAAACTGCATGGAATTTCTGGTCTGCCATAGTTATCGAGAAATTAAGCATGAACTTCGTTGTCATGTTTTTTAAACTTGTGTTGAGCTGTTACTAGCTACGATAAACTATTTGATGTCACAAGAGATTGGGAAACAAATAATGAGTGATGGTGAAGATAAATTCTTGTACCTGTATTGAGGTTCAATATTATCTTTGGCATACTTTGACAAAGATGGTTGTGTCTCTTGAAGATTTGTGTGGTTGGTGTCCACCATGTTGGAATCTTTGTGACGAATCTTGAACGGTCCCTGCACTTTTACCAGAATATCCTCGGTAATGTTTATTTCTGCTTCAAAAGATGACAATTTTTTTTTCTTTCCATCAACAAAGGAAACTTGAAATCTTATCACAAAATCAGGTCTACTACCTAGTCTAAATGGAGGCTCGGCCACATGATAAACTCCCATATAGGGGTGCTTGGTTGTGGGTCGGCTCTGAGATGATACATCTGATGGAGCTTCCAAATCCTGATCCACTCACGGGACGGCCAGAGCACGATCAGATGGCCAGATTCGTCATGTGCTTGCATAGGGATCTCGAGATGTGTCTAACTAAAAGACATCTTGATAAAGCAGGTAATTTTAATAACAATCATCTAATTCATCATTTATTCCCTTGTTTGTTTTTCAGAGTTCTCTATATCAATCTTTTGTATATTCGTTCTTACTAGTTTGGCTTCAACGATCAAGCTTATCCTTCACTTTTCAGGCATTCCATATACCCTTAGTCGTTCGGGAAGACCAGCAATTTTCACACGAGTCCAGATGCCAATGCACTTGAATTTACACAGGTCGACTGATGCATCTTGTGACGAACAACCACATACCTAATCCTCCAAAGATGCATATGAAAGAGAACCTTTTGTACTGAGACAATCTTGAGAATTGGATCGGTAAGAAATGTTTATCGTCACGCTGCATATATGTTTTTATGCTAGATGAAAGCTTCCTGTAGTGATGACCACAGATGTAAATGCTGGAAATAATGCAGTTGATGGTTTTACATATTGAGCATGTAGTGCCAAATTTTATTGCTTTTCTATTCCATTTAATATATGCACGGTACAAAAATATTTTCTTAAATATTCAGATTGAACTTTCATCGCTTAAAAAAATGCAAATAGATTGATGAAATAAGCATGAATTTACTAAAAATCACACAACTTAGCAAAACACCGACTCTTTTTTCTTGTAGATGCTTAGCAAAACTTAGAAAGAAAACTTAACATACCATAAACTACGTGAACTTGGAATGTTTTCTTTTCTTGAACCCAACAATTGGAATATTTCCGTGTATTAGTTGCACTTATACCGTATGAAAAACTTAAACACACACACACACACACATGCATGCTTTATATAATTCAAGGTATAAATAATTATATATAACATGACATGTATTTCAATTTTTGAAAAAATTGCACTTTGGTCCACACAATAGGAGTATTGCACTTTTGGTCCCACACAACAGGCAGTGTTGCACTTTTGATCCTATGATTTTCGAGCTTAGAACATTTGATCTCATAGGATAAAATTTGTAGTATTTTTTTCCCATAGGATAAAAAATTGTTGGCCCACATTTAGTTTCATAGGTTAAAAAATTATAGCATTTATGGTCCCAAATGCTATAATATTTTAATCTATGAGATCAAATGTGCTAAATCTATAAAGTGTGGGACCGAAAGTGTAATTTTCTCTCAATTTTTAGATGCAAATATGGTAAATATATATTGGAGAAAGGGATTCAATTTAAAAGATGCAGGTACTTAATGTTGGAATTAAAATATTTTGTATGTTTTATGAACTGAAATGCATATATATGGAGTGTGTTAATTTCATATATTATAGTGTAGAACAAATAACAAAGTTTTATTCAAATAAGAAGTTGAATCAAAACTATGGTATGAAAATTTGTGCAACATAAGTAAAAAAAAATTGCAGATTGAAAAACTTTGTTAATCTATCTACAAATTATTCTTTAAAAGCAATGGTCGAGAGTTTGTGATATCATATTGTTCAACGTATATCGAGTGAGTGGGGTATTTTGCTCATTTTTTAAAAAATAGAGGGCGGAGAATTGCAATTTTTTTCTACACGAGGGTATTTTGTTATTTGGATAATATAAGAGGATAAATTGATTTTGTCCATAATATTTGTAATGTTGAGAGCAAATATGCTGACTTTGTAAAGATTGGAACTATAAATGAGCACCTCATAATCAATGAAACTAAAAATGCAATTTTGACCAAGAATATCATAGGGTAAATTGCATTTTCCATTTTGTCCATAATGCAATTTATCCGTCCCAAACCCTCCTCTAGGGTTAATGATGTAGACAAATATTTCATATTGATTGTACAAGTAGTTTGAGTAATTTATAAACTCCATGACCACATAAAATCGTGAAACTCGTACGAAATCAAAGCGGATAATATTTTGCACAACAATACTGATCAAGTTATAAGCCACATCATTTGCATTGTATGTGGAAATGATGCCTCCCGTCTTGGGAGCTAATGATATAGGAATCCCACATTCAGTTGCAGACAAAGAGTTTGAGTAGTTATTTCAATGCCTCCTCTCCCTAGTAAGATACATTTTTAGGACAAAATTGTGAGGCTATACGAAATCAAACAGATAATACGCCATTAAGTGGGACATCGATCAAGTTGCAATCCTATGATGCATGGACATGAACACAACGACATGAAAAATTTCAAAAAATTAGGACATAACATGGCATTGACACAACTAGGCATATTTATTTTATTATATATATTTTTCAATTTCTCATAAAAATAAAATATGTGATATGAAAAAATATTAAGATAAAGCATGAAATAAGAATGTCTTGCACCTAGAATTTTTAACCAAAATACATGATTTTAAAAATACACACAATCAATTTATTAAGTAAATTAATTCTTTTTTTTATTCAATCCAAAGCTTTTTAAAATTATAAAAATAACCTTAATCGTATTCAAAATATATCGGACACGCCTCCATACGTATTCTTTTATATATATATATATATATATATAAAAACAAACAAATACCATATTCTATATGTATTCGAGGCATATTCAAGTCCAACTGAATAATTATTTAGAGTGTCTGACATTACAGTTCAAACAACGATTGATAATAATTAATTCCATATTTTATTTTATACCTTGAAATGTGTAAAATTAAGTGAATATTTATTTTATGAAAAAAGAAAGCAGAAGAGGGAAGACCTGGTTGAAGTTCTTCTTTTGGCCCGACACTGCTCACCATCCTCATATTTTCTCAACGGTCCCTCCATTTATTTTCCTTTACGTCCCTGCAATTATCCCAATCTCCCTTTATCACCATCTTCGCCCGAGGATTTGTTCGGCGGAACTATAATTTATTTGAGGTGGTGGAGGCCGGAAGATGGGGAATCCGAAGCAGAAGTGGACCTCAGAGGAGGAGGAAGCTCTGCGGGCCGGCGTGGCCAAGCACGGCGCTGGAAAGTGGAAGAATATCCAGAGAGACCCTGAGTTTAACCACCTTCTGTTCGCGCGCTCCAACATTGATCTCAAGGTATGTGAGTGTTTTTGTGTGCGGATGTAGTTCTCAGTTAGTTGTGTATGGTGTTTTTCCTGTGTGTATTTGCTTATGTGTAGTTGTATTCCCCAGTTAATGTTTGGACAGCGTGGATGGGTATATAATCCACAGTTGTGGTTTTATACTAGATTCCGGAGAAAAAGGTGTCACATTTTGTGGAACATGACAACCAATCATGTTTCAGGGTTCAGTTAAGGCATTTTGTTATGCTATTACATTGACTCGAACAACAGAAAAGAATACTGTCCGTTGTTAAGTAGCTCCGCCCCTATGTATGGATGTTAATCAATAAACAATTTCTGTAATCTGCCACATGCCAGTTTCTGTTATCAATTCGGCTGTTTATATACTAAGATATGATATATGTTATTCAGGATAAATGGCGCAATTTGAGTGTTGCAAGTGGCCAAGGCGCAAGAGACAAATCGAAGACACCAAAAGCGAAGATCAATCCTGCTGACACACCCGCTACTCCACTGCTCACTGCACAGACCTCTACCCCATTGTTTCATCATCCCAAGATGCATCAACAGATGTAGTTATGTTAGATTCTTCAAAGCCCATACCTGAAGGAAATAATGCTGCCAAGTAAGATGTATTCCTATACTATATTTGACATTGCCATTCGAATGTTCATTTTTCCATTTGGTTTTGTTACTTTTCTTTTTTAATTCTAGAAGCTCTGGTTGTTTCTGGTGATTTGCTTAATCTCAATTTTGTAATTATTTAATGGAAAGTACAATGCTAGAGATATTTTTCGGTGTCATTAAAATTATTCATCACTCATCCGGATAGGTGCAATGCTGATTGCTTGTGGTCTTGTTGTGAATAGGTAGGCTTGGTGATGCATTTAGATGGATTGCCTATACAATTCACTGAGTTGGTTGAGTACGAGAGTCACAACTCATATGTACTTAAATAGGCATGCAAGAAAAAGGCATCTAACACATTAATGTATGTTTTCAGTTAATGCTTATTGAGGTAGGATAGCAAATTACTTATAGACATATCTAGAATTTTTACCATTTGCTCTGGTCAACTGTCAGTGGGAGTTAGAACCGAAAATTGAAGTCTACAGAGGGAGTTCTGTTTACGTTGTTTCATTTTTATGTAAACAGATGTGATTGTAGATAGAGTTTTGCTTCTTGCATGACATACATAGGACTGTTAATATTTTAGCTTATAGATTTTAACTCTGATACTTTCCAGCAGGGTTATAAGTCTAGATGTTAGTTGCTATATCTAGTTGTTTCCTTAGCCATTAACTGTGGTTGTTTTGAGCAACATGTTAAATATCAAGAGTTTTGCATGGTTCAAATTGTACACTATTTTCAATAAGATGTCTACTTTACTGGTCTGTTTATTGGATGTTTAGACCCTGTAACAGAGAGGTCCAGACTGATATCTAGTTCGTATTGGAGCAGCATAGAAATTCATAACCAATATGAATAGATTCACCACATTACTACTGTATACAACATACAAGGTTCAAAGTTGCCAAGATCAGATTGTAACCCTGCAAATATATTGATTCCTAAGTGATGTCTAACTCTATAAAATTCATATTTAAGGTATATTTCAAAGATATTCTTCTTTCTAGAACTGATGGTTATCTATCAATCATACTTTCCAAAAAGGCTTGTTTCAACCAACAACCACTGGAGGAGTTATTTCACGGACTTGGATGCATTTGTCTATATTCCTATTGTGTATGTGGATTGTGGATTTTATTTGATAATTGTGGATACAAAAATCCTGTCAGTGTCTCTCGGGGACTTGTAAATACCTTCCAATCGAGATAACTAATTATCTATTTCAGAGTGGCCCAGAATAAATACCCATCTAATCATAATATATGGTGGGTCTGGATTGGTTGGATAATGGTCATCATATTGTTGAATAGCTGTTGCAGTTCTACTATGGTTTTTATATTGACCTGGATATAGCATTAATATTCAGATTAGAGTATATAAGTTTGGCAGATTTGGTTGAGTGTGGCATTCCGTATATGAGGTTGGGCTACTGTACTACTGTGTCATTTGTGAAATAAGGAAAGCTAGTGGAAATCATGGTTGTTGATTTTGGTTGCTTGGTTCTATTGTCAGTACAAGTTCAGTTCCCTGAAAACTCTTGAATGAACAGGAAGAAAAAATAGAAGGAAAAAGAAAACTCAGCATATTCTTGAAAATTCTTTGAGACCTACATAGTCATCGATGCCAAATCCTTTGTCTACTTTTACCCTCTTCTCTTTGCTCAAGTTTTATCATTTATTTCTCTTTTTTATGTAATGCATAGCATCATGCCTGTTCTCAGGTACAATGCGATGATATATGAGGCGCTGTCAACCCTTAAAGAGCCAAATGGATCAGATTCCGGTGCAATTGCTAATTTTATTGAAGTATGTGAAACATATATCATTGTGATTACATTTTGTATTGATAAATCTAGAAATTAGTTTATAAAGTCAACTATTGAGGACCATCACTTTTGAGTGGAGCAGAAGTTGTGTCCTCAAGGTAGTGCAACTCTTCTAGATATTCACAATTGTAATACTAATAATTAGTTTAAAGCTCCATAAGTTGTTTGTAGTACATAGTAGCAAATATTATCCCTAGAAGTAGATTATGTCACCTGCGTGTTGCTGACACGTCCTTCCACTGAATAGAATTGCATGGCTAAAACCATATCTTCTGTGTGCTCCTGAAACCACAATCATCTTGATGGTTACCGCGTAAGCAAACCAAAAATCATTATAGGTATTACTGGTTCTAGCAAATGTTTTCCCTTTTGCTTTTGAATTCTTGTTGCTTTAAATTTTATGCAGAGCCAACTTTTTCTTGACCACACTTTTCTACAGAAGTCATTCGACTTGTTTACTGTTTCAGATAACATGTCTAAACTATATGTGATTTGAGAATTCTAAATACCAAGTTTTTTATCAACTGTTTCGGAAGCCATATGAGAACATGAAACTTTTTAAACTTCAATCATATCTATCTAGAATAATTCAAACAGATCTTTCCCTTTTCTTTTAGTTTGTTAAATTATATATTTAAAATGTTAGTTTTTGCTTGAGCATAGTTAAGAATTTTACTTGTTCATTGTGCTTCTGGGAATTGGATGTAAGAAAGCGTTTTAGAATTGACATTGTCAGGTACTTGATTTCTTTTTTTTCAACAAAGCTACCTGTGTGGGGTTAGCCACTTGATTGTTGAGTTACTAGGTTTTTTTTTTTTTTTTTTAATATCAGAAGATACAATTTGCAACCTTCTCAACGTCAAGAACACCTATCTTGTCAAACAGCGCCAAAACCTGAATGGCACTGAGTGTGTACAATATGTGAGGATCATGCCCTATATTACCACCAAAACCACCAGATTCATGTTGGCACTGCATGATCCAAGACACGACCTCATCTTGATCCACTTTTCAACTGATAAGATGTATTTAACATGCTTTTCTGTCATGAGCTCTCCCATTCTTCCCACAAGTAGATTCTTGGCACCGGCTCTGCAAAGTTTAACCCGTAAGGAAGATGCAATGGTGTTTCTTGTTCTTGCCTACTTTATTTACTCAACCCTTTCCTTTTTGCTCATGCAATAGGTATGTGAGTCTGTGACAGTACATTGTTCTCTATCTATTCACTGCCTGATGTAGTAACAGTCTCTTGTGTTGAATATCTTGATATTGCTTCAATTTATGCTTGTTCTACTTGATTTAAAGAGTAAAGATTTTTCTTTTTCTGTTTCTGCTATTCATGCAGCAAAGGCATGAGGTGCCACAAAATTTCAAAAGGGTGTTGAGTTCTAGATTAAGGAGGCTTGTGCTGCAAGAAAACTCGAAAAGGTAAATTTGTATCTCATCACTTGAAAAAGTTGATTTATAGTGTTGTACTCTGCGGGAGTGCTTAGATTGCAAATTTTGCATTGCTGGCAGATCATAACTGTATTTGACTTATTTATGCATTGTTGTGTTGTGTGGAAATTTGTTTCCAGTTCACTGTTTGTTCATCTTCTGAGAGTGGTTTGCCCATTGAGTCTTGCCTTTCAGTTTAGATACATGCTTAACAAGCACCTTATTTGATTCTAAAAGTAATTCCTTTTCTCTTCCTGACAAATTACCTCAAATACTTGAAACAGATTATAAATTATGAGCCCTTGTATCCTTTTTCACATTTCGTCTTATTTTCAAATCATACTTGGATTTCCATTTTCCTGTTGAAAGCTTAAGCTGTAAAATTGGCATTTCATTGTTTTTCTCTCTTTATCGTGGCTATTTAGGTCCGTTTGGATTAGAAAGAATGACTTTATAGGGCCACAATTGTCTAGTTTTTGAACTTTATTGTCTTAAACTTCATTATCTATTGGGTAGCATCTTGCAGTGTTCTACAACTAAAACAAGGTTTGTTTAACTTGAAGCAGCAAGATGGACTAGGAATATAACCTTTTAAGTGTACTACCTTTTACAAATACCATCCACGCAAAGTTACATTTGTATATTTGTTTTTAAATGGCTGAAATTAATCTCTGAAATGCGGAAATTTGAGGGTAGTCATATTCTAATGTCCAACCGCAGGCTCAGAATTGTTATAAGATAAAAAGAGATGCAGTACTAGACACGAAAACCCCTGCTGCCATACAGAAAGACCAACGGCCTAGACCAGTTCCAAGCATTGGGTATCTCGGAGATACAGTGGAAGAAGCAGCAATTTCTGCTGCCTACAAAATTGCAGAAGCTGAAAACAAGTCATTTGTGGCTGCCGAATCCGTGAAAGAGGCAGAAAGGGTATCTACAATGGCCGAAGACATGGAATCACTCCTACAGTTTGCTGTGGAATGTTTTGATCAAAGTACATTTCAAACTCACATTTCTTCTGTGCTTATCTTGGTAATTTACCTATTCTCTTGAAGTATTATGATTCATCTGCTTTTCTGATTGGCAGGTGCACGTGGTGAAATTTTGCTAATGGCCTGAGAACCACTTTGCATCTTTTGAAAGATATGGCCGCCTCCTTTCAGAAATTTGTATAGTAGTGTTTATTTGATCTCTTTATTTCTTGGACATATGAAGTGAATTTAATCTGTTTTCATTATTTATTTGCTAATTAGAAGATTGTATATCCTGTATGCAAGACAAGTTAGAAGTGAACGTGTATGTCGAAACGATGTTCAGTTAGTAAGTTTCCACTTATTGAAATCATAATCTGTGTCAACTTTTAGGATTTTGTTATTTCCTCCTTGTGCCTGCATCTTCAAAAGAATCATGTCAACCAAACAAGATTTTCAAGATTGGATGTGGAAAGAATGACATCATTTTAGGAAATGCAGAAGAGTGGCACTAAAGTCGTGTTTGGAACAAGCTCAGCCTTTACAGTTTCAATTGTTTCATAAAATTTGCACCCTTCTTCATGAGGAAAAACATAATCAAACGTGGAGAGATGCTACACAAGAAGAAATTAATGCCCAGGAGAAAAAGAATAAGACTTGGTCTCAATGCCTGCACGGAAATAAGTCATTGCTGCAAGTGGATTTACAAGATCAAGCATAATGCAGATGATATAGAAACCTAGATTAGTAGCTAAAGGATTCCTTCAAGAATACTGAGTCGAACCCTTTTAGAGTTAGGGAAAACATTTGCTCTAGGCCCACCAAGAGAACTCAAGGGCAATATTCTTATCCAAAATTGAGGGTTGCTCACATTTTGAATGAACTCAAGAACATAATTGAGGAAATTCTGACCTCCAATCGAAAAGGTTTGTGGGTTTCCAAACAGCTATGGTAATTCTATTTGTTGATCGGTAACTCAACCCAATAAGATAACAATTCATCCAAGAAGTAATAAGCTCTCGTCATGAACTTCGACCTCATGATTCAGAACCAAAGTTCCTAATCCAGAGCTTACAACTCAAGTGCCTACGGCCATGATTGCATATAGCATTCGATGGTTTTATCACCAAATACCACATTGCCATGTTTGGCATTCAGAAGACTCTGATAAATTCTTTGTGCTGCTTGATGGATATGAATTCTGTTCATACTAAAGACTGGATATTTCCAAACACAACCTGCTCAGCATTTTATACAAGAATACATATGATTATAGCACGTGTCAATCCCATACGTAGCAACATTTTTCCTTCACATATCAAGACAACACATTTGGGGTTCATTACACATTCAAGGGCAACAAATGAAGCCAATGTTACATTGAACAGGTCTATTGATCAGTTTCCATCTAAATAACCAATATTGCTCATTCAGGTTTCCATACACAAGGGAAATTTCAAATGCATTCCAATCCTTCCTAAAAAATGAAATAAAATACAAGTAATTAAACGCAGTACAACGATAACCATCAATAAAGCAGGTCCTGACAAAAGGTACAACTGCTTGCAGCAAATAGATGTACACAATTTTCAGTAACATGATTATTTTGCAATGACATGTGCATGTATACAGTATGTCAGCAGAATGAAAATTTTCAGAGATGCACAACATATGCTGCGGGCGCTGCTTCCACACAACCTTTTGAACATGATCAAGTATATCAAAGCTAAACTGAAACCTTAACTATGCACCTGGCAAGCGACCAAAACTCTTTGTTGAGCCAATTAGAATGCATAAATTCAACTGAAAACTTTGAACAGCCCATGAAGGGAAAGAAAAAGGTGTCCTGCTGCTGGTGTAAGCATTGCTCCAGAGGATGGGATCAGTCAAATTATAACAGCACGAGTCCAAGTTCTGATGGTTGTAGAGCATCTTTCAGCCGATAATTATAGAGATAATAATACAGTTGCCCATCACCTCGACCAAATTTGAGTTCCTTCAGAAATGGCTCATTTTCCATGATATCAAGTGCATTAAAAACATCAAATTTGTTTTGCAATAATAAGAGCATCCTGGATCAGCTGAAGCAGTGGAGTCGTAGTGGAGACATTGTAGAAAGTATAAAGCTGCTTTTAAAATCGAGTAATTTGGGTTATTAAGGATAGAGGATGGAAGTGTATAGAAGCTGAAGAAATCGGTTATTTCATGAGTATCCGGACTCTCCACTACATAACTATCGACTACATCCTCCTGCGGAAGAAGCCAGTGGTCAACTTCATCATCATCAAACACTGGAGCAACTACAAACCGGCTCAAATAGTTCCTCAGCAGCCGAGTAACTGCAGGAACATCTCGGAGCTCCATTTTCCTCAAGCCAACGGTTGCCGTTGAACTTGGAAGCCTATAGAGTTTAATTGCACGGCTCATTGTCATCCTCTCTCCAAGCCTGGAGAAACCAACATCAATGAGCTTCTTGGGGTGCAATGTTCGATGCCAGTATTGGCAAGTCGTTATGGGTGTAGGGAGAAGCACTCCTGCAGTATAAGCTGCCTGCCATATATTTTCCAAGTGAATCCTCCTAGTGACTTCCTTAATCATCACAGGAGCAAGTCTCTTAGACCTGAGCTTCTTATGAACACACAGAAAGTTAACCTCAGCCATTCGGACAACCTCATCCCGAACCCTTAATTTTACTGGAATCCCAGTAATAAATGCAACCAATTTCTTGGAGGCCTTTACACGAACACCAATGTGCCAACTTCGGAAGTACCCCGGAGGACTCAAACCCCATCGAAGAAACTCCTTCGAGTAATTGAACCTGAATAAGTTATCATCATCCTCTACATAATTATTTGTCAACAGAACATAAACCTCATTGCAGACCTCGTCAGAGTCCATATCACAGACAGTCCACTCATACAAACTAGGGAGGTTGTAGGGCTCTTGTTTGACCTCAGATAATGGTATCGGCGGCTCAATAGGACCCTCGGGCAAACTCGAGTTGCCAACATCCTTAAATTGACCAACAGGCTGGGTCTCCCAAAACTTATGCTGTTGGTTATTCAGATTGGAGCCTTGAAACTTCTGGACAATGTTCTCAAGCGTGTTCTGAAAATTGGAAAGTGGGTTCACAGAAGAATCCTGATCTGGGTTTTGAGAGTTGGATCCAGATGAAGAATCCTTGTCAGCCATTTTCAAAACTGCAAATAAACAAGGGCCTCACTCAAAATTTTGACGGAGAAAAACAGCAGAAGCAATAATTCGGCTCAACAACTGAAGAATGGAGCAATCAAACACAATAACCACACACAAGTAGAAGTAATGTAAAGAAATATGAATCATAACTTACATTTTCGGGTTCCAAGAGTAAAGTTTGAATGAGCACAGGGCAAGAGATCACTTATTACACTCGGCAATTACTCTAAGAGTCTAGGGCTTCATGCGAGCAGAATACAGAAAGCCAACTACACTATTTTAAGTCCTCTCAAGAATTAGAAATTTGCAAATATATATTAGTCTTTTACATTTTAGGGTCGAGAATGTTTTAAATATCATTTCTGACCCCCATTTCTTTGAATTGTTTGCATTCTAGGCATAACGCAGTACTGACTTCCAGGAGAATGAAATTTCACTTCATTTTTTTTTTTTACAGTTAATTTAAATACTATTAGATGCCATTATCATTTATGAGGATATAAATGGGCAAATTTTACTTTTAGTCAAATTGGGGTTTAATATATTTAATCTTTTGTTTTACATGAATTAAAATAAGTTTCAAAATTAAAAAAACTCGACAACACTTCATTCGCTTTATAATTTTTTTTATCTATTTATTTATTCATTTATCTAACTTCCTACTCCTCGTTATTTTTTATAGTTATTTTTTTTTTTTTTCATCCATTTTTACCCACATCACTAAATATATATGGAAAAGTATTTGAAAGTATCCACACTCATTGAAAATGAGGAAACAATAAATACCAAGTTCCTCCAATCTTATTAAAGGGCAACCAACAAGATGGTAAATCACCGCAGTTCTCAAAATTTATTATGATTATAAATATTTTATAAATATTTTTATAAAATTAATATTTGTCTAATAAATACTCATATAATATCATGGAAAAGTATTTATTAGACGACCTACAATTGTAATTTACTTTCTGTAGTCTAAATAAATATGAAAAAACTTGAATGCCATTGTGATGTAAGATTGAGAGACGAAGATTAAAAAGACCCTATATAAAGTTTATACTAAGTTTGTAAGTGATGTATATGTTGGTATTATATATTTATTTATAAGGGTAAAATAGTAATTTTATATACATAAATCATACAATAAATACATATATATATATATATATACACCTTATCACAATATAATAAAACGTAAGCAATAACATTAAGGAATAATTATATTTATATCCTTGATATATGGTTTATTTATATAAATCTCCTTTATTTTTTTGTGTAATTATAGAAACCGTCCATGTCTGTTAAAAAAACACGAGTAATTTATGTTGTACTATTGTCTTTTTAGGATATATCTACAATTTTTCAAAAATTAAGGTGATTTGTGTAAATAATATTGATGTTTTATGATGAATACATGTGTAATTTTCTAAAGATGTATATAAATATGTAAATAGACTATAAATCAAATAATGTAAATGTAATTATCCCTAATATTAAAGACGTCGCCACGACTGGCCATGCTATAAAAGTAAAGCAGTAGCTATTTTTATGGTTTATGATTTCACTTTTTCCTGTACTGTTTCACTCCCAGACCTAAATGTATTGATGATGGACGATGGACTTAATTCATGGCTAGCGGACTCCACGTGTGTTTATAATTTATTTATTTTTTTGTTATTTATTTAATTAAATAAAATAAAAAACAAAGTGAATAACTTATTATTAGGGTTTATTACACTTAGACCTCCTATGTAAATATAAATTACACTTTCTTTCAAAAATATTTGGAATTATACTTACATCCCTTTTGAGAATTTTTTTCTTTACACCTAACACCATTTTATTAGTTTTTGGATGAAAACTGCAAAATGCTAACAAAAACGACTGCATAAATTTCCAATTTTGCCCCTCATTTTAATATTTTCCTGTATAATTTTGTACTTATAAAGTGATACATGTAATATATATACATATGTGTGTGTGTGTGTGTGGAAGGAAGTTAACAATAATACAACTTTTCTTTTATAATACAAAATTATTACATATGAATACTAACTGAGGGGTAAAATTAAATTTATGTAAATTCTTTGCTAACATTAATATTTTTCGTCCAAATCCTAACAAAGGGGGTCGGATGTAAACAATAAATTTTTGAAGAAGAAGAAAGTATAATTTTTAAACTTCTTTTAGGCAAGTATAATTTCGTATTTTCAAATGAGGTATAAATGTAATTAACCCAAATTATTTTAACTTTAAATGTTCATATATCAAAATATTCAAACACATAATGCCAGCAAAAGTTAGTTAATCAAATATGCTCATACTTAATAATAACTAGCAGTCGCAACTCACTCGATCCATATACAAAATATGGCAATAATTTCACTTTATATTTAATTATAAAACAATAATCAGATATAATAATGTGATTTTTTTGGTATATATGTGGTATTGTGATTGTAACTTTTTTATGGTCCTTAATTTTGTGTTTATAATTACTTTAATTTCTGTCTTCATTTTCTGACATTATCGTCCTTAAAAGTTTATAGTTTGTTTCGCTCTAATCTTCCAGTTATTAACTTCTCAGCGACCAAGATTTAAATAGTGTTGAGTACAATATAATAAAGCTCTTATTCGTAAATCGTGAGTGAGAACATGAGAGGGCTACAATTAAGTAAAGGGATAGTTTGATTTAAATAAAAATTACTTGACCTGCAAAAAGTTTATAATGAATCAATTTTGAGTAATTATGAATTTTTATTCAATCTTTTCGTGATGTCAACAAATTTCATAAATTTCACTGACGAATGAATTTATTTATTGAACGAAAAACAAATTCAAGATATTAAATATAGTTTTTCAAACCTTATGAATTTATATGTAATTACACAAACCTCATGTAAGGGCAATGTATTATCCCCAAACATAAAAAGGATAAATTACAATGACCTCTTCTAAATGTTTGTATAACTACGAATATCTTCTCGTTATTGAAAACAAATACCCCTTAATGTTTGATGAAATTATGTAATACTCATACGGATGTATGAAATTATCAACTATGCACTTACTATATTTTTTTTTCAAGAAAGAAATAAAAGTTTATAAAAAAATCGGGCAAAGTGGATAAAAAAATTGAAAATTATTTTTATTAAAAAAAACATCCACTTCGTCAATAAAAAAAATAAAAATAAAAACTAAATAAAATTATAATTTTTAGTCCATGAAGGCATTTTGATCAGTTTACCATTAAATGAATGAGCTAATTGTAACGGTCGTTAAAATAGAAAGGGATTAATAATTTTTCAAACAACGAGGGAGTATTAGTAATTATGTCAAATATAAGGGGAAGCCGATGCAATTTACACAAAATAAAACCACCCCAACTTACTTCAAGAATGAAAATAAAAAAGCAAACACCCCTGGTGAAAATTTTGGAGAGATTCCACAGCAAGAACTGAAGAAGTAGACGAATTAGGATGACTGATTTTCATATGGAAGAAGGAACTCTTGCTTAGTTACACCAAGAATCATTGAGAAAAAAAAAAAGGTGTACCCAAACAGCCATACGCTGCTCTCCATCAAGCTGCAGTGAAGTAGGGAAGAAATGTATGTTTTGTATCATCATCATCCCATACCAAATTATCCCACCATCCCTTGTAGCAATAGACTGTTGGCAACTTAGAAACAGTGTGGGCTTCGAATGGGAGCTTTCTCAACTTGGGACAATCTATAATAGCAATGTTCTTCAGGCAAGGGAAAGAAATAGTATTGTGACATATGCTCCTTAATCCCGGGACATCTCTTATGGACATAATTTTGAGCTTAGGAAATGCGTTCAAGTACTCCTCCTCCGCTACATCTTCCCCGCTTATTACTTCTTCCATCTCTTTACAGTAAAATATGTAAAGCGTTTCAAGCTTCGGGAGCCTCAACGTCCAAGATACGTTCTTCAACTTTTCGCAGTGCCAAATATTAACACATCGAAGATTTAGAAGGCATCCAAGACTTACCCTATTTTTCCATATCGATGTCAGGCTGGGAAGGCCATTAAGAGCAAGAATCTCTAGGTTAGGCAGCCAATTCTGACCTGCTGCCTCATTGATTTCCAAGTGCCTCAATTCTGTACAATTGTTGATGCTAAGCCTCCGTAATTTATCACCATCGCCAGGATAGAGTGACAGTGGCAAATCATATAGACCTTCACACTCTTTGATGTATAAATACTGTATGCATTCTCGCAAAGATTTACTGAACGAGACCTTGCTCAAAGCAGATAGGTTGGTTATTGTGATCCCCAGAGAGTCGAGATTCTTTAGACATTCCAAATCCATGAGCTTCAATTCACTAGAAACATCAAAATCATGCATTTCCCAGGCAGAATAACTGTAGTAGAAATTTAAGACTCTCAACTGACAAAGCCCTGATATTGCTTCACGGGAAATCGTTCTTAGATACTGATTGCGCTGCATATTCAAATGCCTTAACTGTTTTAGAGAACCCAGCTCTCTTGGCAGTGTTCTTAACTTTGTTCCTGATAGATCAAGATGGTGAATCTCAGACAATTTGCAAATACTTCTTGGAAGCTCTTTGATGCTGGTGAAGGATAAATCCAAAACTCTGAGAACAGGCATATGTTGGAAGAACCCATCAGAGATTCTGCTCAGACCATTGTTCCACTGGAGCAGTAAGGTCGAAAGGTTGGGACAAGTAGGTATTTCTGATAAATCTGTGATTTCATTATCCAATAAAGATATTCGCTCTGCTTCTTTCCAGCTCTCAGCACATGGTGCTTCAGATAGTCCTTCACTTGCCAGCATTATGAACTTCTCATTGTTGCTGTTCTCGGACGCAATCCATAAGGCAAAACTTCTGACAACATCATGAATCTTAACTTGCGATTCCTCTGCACCAGTTTCCAAGAAGCATGCGACTTTCAGTGCTCCAATAATGGCATGTCCGGCAATATGGAGATTGCCATTTTGCAAGCAATCCAAAAACCCTTCTCCCACCCAATACTCGATTAACTGTTCTTTCTCAATGAAATAATCTCCAGGAAATAAAGAACAGTACAACAAGCACGACCTCAAGATATCATTGTCGAGGTTGTCATAACTGAACTTTAGAAGAGTAAAAACATCTTCCATACCTCGAACTTCTGATGGAGTCTTGTTTAGTACTTCTACTGCATATCTCCACTCCTCCTCTGTCTTTTTACTGGCCATTGCCCTTCCTATGGTGACCAAAGCAAGTGGAAGGCCTCCACATTTTCTGACGATTATATGAGCATGAGCTGATATCAGAGGTGAGTTAAGGATCTCACTCCCACCAGCTTTCTGTTGAAAGAGCTTCCATGATTCCTTCTCATTAAGAAACTCCACCTTGAGCTTATAGTCAGCATCCATAAAGCTGCACACTTCCAGTGAGCGTGTGGTGAAAACCACTTTGCTTCTGTTTTCCTCACTGGGAATAGGAATCCCGATCTTTTCAAGATCAAGGCCTTCCCAAACATCATCTAAGAGCAACAAAAATTTCTTCTTTCTCATGACACTATATATTCTCGAAGCTCGTAGTTCTTGAAATTGAGTTTCATCCCAAGACAAGCCTAATCGCTCCCCTATGGCCTGTTGAATCTTTTCAATCACAAATTCTTTTGACACCGTAGCCCAGATTACCACATCAAAATCATGATCAGAATACAAAAATCCGTTGTTTATGCACTTCAAAAGGGTTGTCTTGCCAACACCACCCATCCCATATAGTCCAATAGTTCCAACAGTCTCTTCACTCAGAAGCTGTCGAACTTTATCTAACATCAATTCAAGCCCTACAGCAGGCCTGCTTGGCATCTCCACCACAGGCACAAGAAGCAACCCATCTGCTAAGTCAACTTCCAAGTTTCCTTTTCCCTTGAGATCATTAACTAAAAGAAGTGTCTCTTTAACTTTCTGAACGAGTGCATACCTCGAAAGACAGTTTGTATCACAGCAAAGTAGGCTTTGCTTCTTTTGTTCCATGTCTTCTCTGATCAATCTTACCTCAGCTTCAACTTTTTCAACCCTGTCTAGCCACCCTTTGACTTGGTTAGTACGGGTTAACCCCAGTGACTCTGCTCGATCGACCTGCTTCTTCAAGTCATCCCTCACCTCAGTCAGTTCCTCGAGAGCTGTCTCGAGAGCAACTATGCTGTTATGCAATTTCTCAGCAGTTGTTACTCTTCCGGAAATGTTCTCAATCAAACTAGAGAAAATAGTGACTAGTGGAGTAACAAAATCCATCATGAATTGGTGCAGCGAAAAGCTCGTTTGCTTTTCTTCTTTTCAGAATCTGGATTTTCTTGAATCAAAAGCTGGATCATAATGAAAGATAAGCTCAATGAACGAGGGACCAGCAGCACTTCAATCTTCCAGCACTCAGTTGACTTACTTGGTCCTCCCTGGGAAGGTTCCTTGTCTTTCCTCGTACAGCCGCCTTAAGACGACTTTGATTAAGTGCATTGGCAAAATTATGGCATACGAATGAAATACAAGTACTAGGAACTAATCATACAATTGATGTACTCCACCAACAACAGGTTCCAGAATAGTATCTCCAGAAATCAATGCTAAAAGATAAACTATAGAGATCTCAGTCTACAAGCTTGAGTCAGTAAAAACGCATAAACACTGTCATTTTCAGGGCCACTCAAGTCCTACTATATAATCACCATCTGTCATATTATTTGCAATTTCTGACTGCGATCTCCCCCCACCCCAACCCCACCAAACAGAGAAAATATCGACGGCCAACCGAAACTCATAAAAGGAAACAAGCATTCATATATTTTCATTTAAAAAAAGAAAATAATAAGAAACCAATGTTAGAGCAATTAACAACAGCTTCAAGCTGTTAACACCTGATTACGAAAGCAGTCGAGCAGTTTTCGGAGAAGAAGTTAGGGATTTCCGGCGGAGCCCCCTTAAAGACGGCTTCGATTATCTTCGAGTTGAGAAATTCAGAAGCGTGTGTTGATGGAGGCCGCTTTCGAGAATGCTTGGCTCTGAAACACCAGGTCCAGTGACTCGCCTGCAGTTTGCCCGCCCTGGATTCCATTTCCCTCCGACAGATGTGTGAGAACTCGTTGTCCGGTGAAAATCCACAGCGAGACTCCAGCCCGCCAACTTTGTGTTCATTTATAGCCCAAATATTTCAGGTAAAATTAATTAAAATTTTTAAAAATCGAAAGAAATAAATAAGAATCAAGGCCATGTTTGGATTCTTTTAAACATTTCAGATGAACAAAAAAAATTGTTTGAAAAATATAAAAGAAATATATCCAACTTTTTCAAAAGGTTTTTTTGATTCATTCATCAAATTTAACCCATTGCATGAGCTAAATAAATCCATTAGATTGATTAGTAATTCAACTTTTACTTCAACTCCTTGAATTAATAGTTCTTGCTGGTGATTGATTTCTCCGAGTAAGGCCACCTTTCTTGCGATATGATTAAAGCAATGGTAATTAAGTGTATGATTGATTAATATTTTATTTAGTGCACATTATTGAATTAGGGATTAGAACTATGTTTACTCTTATGAAACCAAAAAAACAAAAAAGTCACTATCAATCACATCATGCAGGTGGTTTGTTGAAAAACTTTAATACAATTTATGAGCGAAATAGACACAATAATACAAAAGATAAAGATATAAATAGATGCCCAAAATTAGTTACAACATAGTGGGCCATCATGATTTCTTAATACAAACCATCTCTTTGGGATGCAAATTACCCAACAATCAGTACTTGTTTCGGGCTAAGACACATTATCTCGGGCTGTCCAAAAAAATAAAAATAAACACCAAATTAATAAGAATTATGAATAATATTCTGGTTAATCACATGAAGTAAAGGTGGACTAAGTTTATAGCCCCTTCACTCCACTTAAAATCTACCACTAGGCTCATAACTCTTCTAACTTGAACAATAAATTGTATCCTTGTTTACTTATGGGAATTGGGCTGGATAGGCTTGCCCCAATAATATTACTTGAGCTTGTGGTAGATCATAATAAAGAGATGATTTAAGTCACACCAGGCTTTGTGAGATTTATTATCCCACCAAGTTCTCTTTAGGGTGATTTTACACATGTTTCTATAAATATAAAAATATTTTATCCAAAATAATCCTATTTTTCTAAATAATTAGCTCAATACAGACAAAATGGGTGTTTATTTGGCATGATAGGGGCTCGGGCTTATAAGTCCCGGGTCTAACTATTATTTAGGTTGAATGACTCAACCTACCAGGAGCCCAATCCAACATGGACTTGAAATGTCGATTTTATCCAAATTTTAGCATGGCAAATCGCATGCCTAAACTCGGCAACTCCCCCATGTGCATTAATGAGCTAAAGTCGAATTTGTAATAAGGTCATTTCACATCTACAGTATTGTTATATAATTATTTATTATCCAAGTAAACATATAATTATTTATTATACAACCAACACATTAAACTTATGAAAATTGACTATCAATCAATCTCGAGTATTTTTTATTCTAGTTTATCCTATTACAAACATAGACGGGACGGATCGAAGTATCAATACCTCGAACCGGCCTACTACTATTTGCGTGCCAGTTCGATCTTGGACTGGGCTAGCCCGGCCTAATGCAACTTAATTTAGCAGCATATCATGTATGACACCAATAATATTTCAAAAAATTACCCCCTGAACTGTTCGATACGTATCCAACATGATATTCACATGTCCAAAAATAATAAAAAGAAAAAATAAAAGGACACCAGTGTCCAACACACCAAATGACATGTTTGACACATTTTAAAATATATTTGGGTATTTTTTATAATTCCAAAAGTTTAGTTGGATGGGATAGAGTAGGATAAAGAATCTTCACTTATCATATGAAATTGAAATGTTTTATTTTTCCCATATACTCTCTCTCTCTCTTCTATTTTTTCAATCTCTTCTTCATAAATTCAAATTATCACTTAATAAACCAAAATTAGAGTATATTTTATTTGTGGACGAAATTACTGAAAAGTCAGCTATGATCGTGATGAACTATTAATTTGGCTGATTAGAAAATTTTCATTATGTACTTTAATTGAAGATTGATAATTATTTAAGTTAAATATAACTTATTAAACACGTTTATTTTATATTTTATCTTAAAATTTTATTTTTCCTTTATGGTGTTATGTATTTTGATATTTGTCATATTACGTATTTTAATTTAATGAGAATATATTATAAAAAAACAAAATATATATTTTATATAATCGTATCAGTATCATATCATATATTAAGTTTTTAAAATATTTTGTATTATTGTATTCGTATCGTATCATATTCACATTCTCACATCATAGGATGACACCCTAGTATTAGACAAAGTTGCAAACCTTTTCTCCATTTATAAATGCCATACAAATAAAAGTAATCTCTCTTCCATGGTCAGTAGTGAGTTTGGGTTAGCTTCCTTCTAACATAATTTTTTCGATCGATGCAGTTTCATTGTGTTTTTGAGAAATTTAATAATTAATTGAGGAAAATATCAGACTATAAATGAAAAATATCGTCATTTCATATAGGAAGATGTTGAAAAAGGAAAAAAAATCAAAGAAAAGGAAATATCGACATTCCATAAAAGAAATATGTTGAAAAATGAAAGAAGTTAAAGAAAAAAAATATATATTGACTTACCAAATCAATGTGAACGTAACTAATTAATTCTAACCATATAATAGGAGTATTCCTTACCACACGTGAAAAGGGAGGAGAAAAAATGAGAGACTTTAATTGTGAATTAATCATATCACGTGGCAATAGATGAAAATTTTCTAAAATAATATTTAGTAATGAAATAAAATTATTTTTTTATGGTAAATTTGCTCTTTACTAATTTTATGTTAAATAGTATTTATTTATATTTCATTGAATATGCAGAATTCAATTATATAACAATAGTATTTTCAAATTTACTTACATAACGATATAAGCAATTTATAAAATAACTTGTATATTTTTTTACTATGTATACATATAGTTTGTTGATTCATTAAACATATAAGTAATATTTTTTGTCATAAATAAAAAAAAAATATTTGAACAATCAAATAGACTAATGTATTTAATTAGTGCATATACCGTTATTTACTCAACACCCATTGAAAAAAATATATGAATTAATAAAATAACTAAATATGAAAGTAATATCAAAATTTTCTTACAATGCATACATAATTCTTTCTTAAAACCAGATACAAAAAATAATCAAATTTAATAAGAATTAAAACTAAAGCTAAAGTTAATACCAAAAAAAAAAAATTCCTTCCTTACATGTGGGAAATAGCTAATTCCATAGGAATAAATATTCCCATATTTAGACGTATCAATTAAGATGTAGGAATATAATCACAAATTACACATATTTTCTTTTTCTTTTCTTGAAATGATCAAAAACCCTTTCCTCCAACGTCTATCTTGAGTTGAAATTTTTTTATTTTAAATTCTATTATATTTTTATTTCATTGTATATAAAAATTATACCTCTTTTATAGTTTAAGAAATAATTTTATAATTTTGACACACAACACTGTTATATTAATCAAATAAAATAAAATTTAAAATAAAAAAATTCAATTTAATTTCTGGTGGCGCTTCACATGCATAGTGAGAGGGTTTGGGGTTGGGGCATACAAGTATAATTTTGGATTTGGTTTATCTGTTGAAAATGGAGTGGTGGGGCTCAGCGCATTATTGCCAAAATTTTGACCGTTCCTTTCATCGATTTCCTCTCCTCATCATTAAATGAACCTTTCAGGAATTGACTAAACATATGTGCCTATGTGGTCATTTTGATGTCAAACTCCAAAAGGCTACATTTCAGTCGGTATTAGAAAAAAAAAAAAAAAAAAGATAATTATTTCCATTTTATAAGATTTATTATAATTATACGTAAAATTTTATATTTTAAAATTTTAAATTTAGTATTTATGAAATTTAATTTTATCTAATAAATAAGTTTATTCATTAACAAAAATTTATTAAATTATTGATGTTAATGAAAAAAATCGGAGAAAAATATACTTATTATTGATTTATTGCAAATCAAATATTTTTTTGTGACCAAATTACCCTATATGTTTTTACGCGTTAGTGCATGTGAAGAGTGCATTTTTTCTGTTATAAGGGTAGTTTAGTACGGAAAAATTATTTGACGAGCAATAAGTTAGTAATCATTCAATTGAAGTAAATATCAATTCTTGTTCAGTTTTTTTCTTTTTCTTTCTTTTTTTTTTTTACAATATCAGCAAATTTAATTAATTTTAACTAATTAAATCACTTATTTATTAGAGGTAAACAAGCTTCTTAGATGCAATTTTCAAAGCCACATGAAGTTACATGTAATTATACCAAATTTACGGAAAAAATATTATAATTATCCAAAAAAATTTAAAATCCATAATATTAGTTTAAAAATAGAATTGAAATATTATAAATATTCTAAATTTAAAATTATCCAAAATTATTCACGGAATTTATTATTAGATATTTGAGAAATTCGCAATTTCAATTTTTTGGATGTTGTATTGTGTGGGATGTTACTTTTAAATCTAATTCTTTTCATCTCATTATGAAGTCACATGATGTTGCGTTCACGAGCGTATTGCTTGTCATTTCACTTTTAAATTTAATTACTTATATTATTATTATTTCTTTTACAAAAATATATATTTATAGTATCCAAAATTCTGAATTAATTTTCTATCAATAAGTTTTCGTGATTGCTACCCTTAACAAATGGTGTACGAGTAAGTTCCCTCAGCAATAAGAACACCGGAAATACCTGATTATAGCCGTCCAGATCTTAAGTCAGTAAATCATAAGAAAAATAATAAAAAAAAAGTCGCAAGAATATCAGAATAGCAAAAGTTGCACATATTGTATGGAGGACATCTATTTATAAATTTGTCTCTTACTCGTACAATTTTAAGTAAATCACATACACCAAAATAATTGAACGATCACGATAAATCTATACATATTAGAATTAGATACACACTTAAATCAAATTGTAAAGACCTTGAATTAATAAAACAGATTCAAACGAAAGAATCACAAATTCCGTGGAAGGTTGCAGTGCAACTTTTGTAAAATATATCATCATATTATGCCACATTTACTTTGAATGATGTGATTAAAATATGATATATTAAATTGTGATTATTATAATGAAAAAAATCACATCATATTTTGAATTCGAGTCATTAATCACGAACTAATAAAAAATAAAGTATACAAAAAATAAAAAATAATTAATCATGATATTATAACTAATCACTCAAAATAAAAATACTCTTAATATTAATTACATAAAAATGTGATAAACGATATACGCGTCCAAAAATAGCTCCTTCGAGTACAGAATCTAGTAAGATTGGGTCAATCTCTTATGGCCGAAGAAATTGAACCGTTGAGGCAGCACACCGACACTTTCCTTATCTATCCTTATAGCTGACGTAAATGATTTTCTTTTTTGAGGAAAATAAATGTGTTGATGAACGTCATCTCAAATTTTTATTGTGAAAAATAAAATAAAAATAATATTTTTTTGATTATTTTTACTTATCTTTTTCAGAGTGATGGAGATTGATTGATTTTTTAAACTGAAAAATCGTTTGTAGATTTGCCATAAATATTCGAGATGGTAATGATAAATGATTTATTTGATAATAATAATAATAAAGAATTTATAATTTTTATACCAAAAAATAAAATAAATATAATCTAAGGGAATTGAGAACTTTTTTTAGATTAAAAATATTTCAAAATGATGGCTAATTAATATTTCATATTTTTTTAGAAAAGCACAAATACATTTTTGAAATGTAGTCGTAATTCTAGTTTAATGGAGAAGTTTTACACAAACACTCCATGCGTGCATTGCACTAACATCTCTCAAGGGTGTATTTGTAATTTTATAAATGATCAGGTGTGTTTGTGTAATTATACCTAATTCAGGGTAAATTAGCTCAACAAAGATTTATCATAATTACAAATACGCACTCATTGTTTGAAAAATTACAAATGCCCCTCTAAACTTACAAACACATTCTTGTGATAGCCCATTGCATGGAGGTATTTAGGGTATTTGCAATTTTAAAAAGATATTTGTAATTTTTCAAACAACGATAGAGTATTTATAATTATGACAAACATCAAGTGAATTTGTTGTAATTTAATCTTAAATTCACATAAAAATGAGATGAATATATCATATTCAGTACGACTCGTAATATTCATATTTTAATTTTAATTATTAAATTAATACATCATTGATTATTTTTTAATTTCTGTTGGCTTATTAAAATTATCTTTTCAAATATCAATCAATTTCAGCGCTATGTTTTCTAAATCACAGTTTGTTCACAACCACAAATTGAGTTTGCACCCTTTTTCAATGCATTTAATTGATTTTGGGCCACCAATCCACGTCTTTACTCACCATACTTTATTAATGACTCATGAGAATCTTGTAATAACCTACTCAAAGATGTGATGTTTAGATGGTACTTACATTGAACTATTGTTTGTCCCTTTCTGTCTAAACCTAAAACTCTGTTGAGACAGAGGTAGGTGGTTGCTTTGGTATTAATACTATATTTATTTAGATACATTTAAATAATAATAATTAAAAGTCGAGTCAAAGCATAATGAAGAAACAGTTTTTGTCCGGACTATATTTTTATTAAAATTAAATAATCATAATTGAAAATTTATAAGTTATCTTATTCTCGTAATTGTGAATTGAATTTTAATTTTTTTTTAGGTAGGAGCGATGAATTATTATTAATTAAAATAAAAATAATTACAAGTACAATAATTCATATCAACATCAATATCTAAACAAAAACTATTATAATAATCATATATTACTCAATAACACCATACTATTAGTAGACAACAACTCCTACTATGCAGTAGACAACTCATACTATACAACAGACAATAATATCCCACGCACCTGACGAGGTTCGAACCTATGACTTCTAAGATCATGGGGCCTCAGCTTCGCCAATAGTATATAAATTTGAATTAAATAAAAATATCAATTTTTAGATTCGTTTGAAAAGTTGTAAGCTTAATTTGATTGTTGATTGAATCGAGCTCAAACAATCTCTTATCTATCGAGGTTATGTGCAAAAACCTCGTTTGAGAACTTACATAGAGAATGATTTATCACTACGCAACACTTCTTCCAATCTGCCTGTCGCTGTTGGACAAACAATCGGTGGAATATAAGTTGGCCCAATCCAATACTCTCGTACTATGGTTAGCTCCTCGTAGTTCTCCTTGTGACACCAATGACAGATAGTTATCGAATTGTCTATTTTAATAGAAATATAATGTATTTGTAATTGTTCATAACATTAAAAAAAAAAGAACTCCTTATCTAATAGTTTGTAACTTTTTTTTTTATATGATATGAAATTACAACTTTATATATATATTTCACACATGGTGTAAAATATATTTTTTAAATATATATGAATAATATGATTATAGGGGTGTTTGCAGTGTTTTCGACTTTAAAAATATTATAAATAAAAATAAAATATAAAAAAAATACACTGTGTTAAAACAAACAAAATAAAGAAAGAAAAAGGAAAAAAACACTAATTTATCATTATAAAATTTTAAAAATTGAATAATTAATATTTTTTTAATTAAAAGTTACTTTACTTATTAAAAATTAATACAATAGTATTATTAATCACAGTTCGTAATATGAATTATAAATTTTAATTAAAAGTAATTCGTTGTTACCAATAATGCCCGAGATCAGAACACATTTTCTAGCGGTGGCGTTGGTGTTGTTTTGACGCACACAAACTTTATAACATTCTAATTATAATAAGGTAGAAAATGAGGATCTGTAGCATACAAATCATGATTATTAAGCAAACCGCCTAAATCTTAATCGTTTAATTCTGCCCTTTCCATCTCCAACTTCGCACACATACATTGTATATATATTTATGTACATACACATTAAATTTTGAGTGAATCTTTCTATTTGTAAATCTCTATCTACATCTCTCTAGAACGATTCCGTCTCCCTCTGTTTCTTCTTCTGGAATTCATTTTGGTTTCCCTCACTATCTTCTGTCTAATGGCGATTTTGGACTCGCCGGAGAGCTTCGACACCACGTCGTTCAGCGCCGATAACGACGGGGACCACCGCAGTACGCTTCGCCGCAGACCGAGCGCCCGCGCTGCGGAGGTTCTGCTCGACTCCAATTCCAACTCTCTGGAGGCCGACACCGCCGTGAATGGCGCTGAAAGTGATAGAAATGACGGTAATTCGGCTGGAAATCTGTGCGGTAGAGTCGTGGAATCCGTGAATGAAGAGCAGCGGTCTGAATCTGCCGGTGAAGGATTGAGTTATGTCAAGGAGAAGGAGGAGGAGAAAGGGAAGGAGAACGGGGAAATCGGTGACGGCAAGGGAGGGGAGGCGTTGGCTGTCAAATTCGCCTACAGGCCTTCAGCTCCCGCTCACCGAAAAATCAAGGAGAGTCCTCTTAGTTCTGACGCTATCTTTAAACAGGTTCGTCCTTCACGATATTATGAACGCGTTTTTCTTTTTATGTGTGTGCATTTGCAATTTTTGTCAATAGCAAAATGAAAGCTTGTTCTTTTCTTCGCCTCGCCCTCTGAATGGGATCATGATTCATGAAAGCTCTTTATGTCAGCCAGACGCCGATAGGCTGCAACACTACTTTCAACACTAGTTATTAAGAGTTTGGGATGAGGAAGAATTCCATGCTTATGGTGATTACTGCATTGTTCAATTGTATTCTACATGCTCACCTGTTGTACAGTCCAGTGAAGTATAATGAGAATAATCTTCAGAATTAGCAAAGTAAAAACATCCAGTCTTTGGCAACAACTCTATGTGGTTTGACTTGTTATTTATGTTTGTCCAAGGAGAGGCAACTTGCAAAAATCTTGAGTTCAACACTTTGAGGATGGACCTTTAGACATAGAAAGCTATGACTTATTGAGATTTAACTAGTGTTTTCGCTGGACTTTGGCCTTCCTTTTTGTTGTTTGTGCACATGTACTTCTCTTCCCTTTTTTTCACCTCCGAGGACTAGAAGGCAATCAGAACATTCATGAACGAAAACAAAATCCTTGGGACTTATTAAAAATCAATAAGGTATGAGTTGTTGGCCTCATGTGAAGTTCCTCCTCCTCTTTTTTGTGTGCGTGGATGGAAGTGCTAGGTCTTGCAGCAATTCATTTTTCTTCTTGCTACTACTTGTTCTTTGTGCTTTATTCCAGTAGTTCCAATTTATATCAGAATTCTGGTATGCCATTCACTAATAAAGTCATGCCATTGTCTGTAGCATAAGAATAGCATGTCTTCTCTTCTTCAGACATAAGAATGCTTGGCAATTTTGAAATGTTGCACATCTTTTCTGTACTTTCAACTTTCAATTTCAATTGTTCAAGCATGCATGCTGTAATATGTATATGATTTATGAACAATACCTTTGAGCTCTTGTAGAAATATACTTGAGTAAGATTTTGCCATTTCCGGTGAGAACTTTCCTGTTACTGAACTAAAAAGAATGAGATAATATATATATCAGATTACACAAACGATCTGGAGCAGTGATCTAGGCTTCACATTTGGTTTAATGTTGGAAAGATCCTAATCTGGAATGTTAATTTTCTGAAATATTTATGTTAGTTTGCCAGATAAGTAATTATGCCTACAACTGAGTGTTGTTTTCTTGCAGAGCCATGCAGGTCTCTTTAACCTCTGTATAGTGGTGCTTGTTGCTGTAAATGGCAGACTTATCATTGAAAATTTGATGAAGGTGTGTCTGCTTTCACTTGCATTATTCTTTGATCTATCTGTACATATCAGTGTAATTATACTGTTCACCGTGCTGTGGGTATACGTTGCTGCAGAAATCTGCAGTTAGCCATGATGCATGTTTATCAAATTTCAACAGTTAGAAGTATTCGTTGTTGTTATTGTTGGAGCAGTTGAGTTTATGCGTGTAACTGCTTCAATTTGTAAATGGGATGTGTTTGGCTTTATTGCCGCAGTTTCTCTAACCTTTTCCTTGAGTTGCAGTATGGCTGGTTGATCAAATCAGGCTTTTGGTTTAGTTCGACATCACTTAGGGACTGGCCACTTCTGATGTGTTGGTAATTGGATTTGGACCTTTTTATTTTGTTATTTAGTTTGTTAAGAGAATCAGAATTTTAGTAGTCAGATAGTTGTAACTCTTGACATTCTTTTGTTGCAGTCTAAGTCTCCCAGTTTTCCCACTTACTGCATTTCTTGTTGAGAAGTTGGTTCAACAGAAGTATATATCTGAATGGGTAAGTAAGATTAACAGTTTTTTTTTTTTGTTTTGGTTCTCATATAGATGAAATGGAACTGCCTACTTACCCTCAATAATACTTGGTTGAAGGTATGCGTGTGGAGAGTCTGCCTTGATTTATTTAGTTTATACCTATCTGCCTATTCACTTATGTAAAATAGATGACCATATGCTTTGCCAATCGAAGTTTGTGTGTGATGTATGAGTCCTGCTGTGAGTAGATGTTCATCAGACAACTTGACATGAACCTTGAGACCCTGAAAGACAAATAATTTTCCCATTGCTTTATGTTGAAATTTTGCCAATATTTGGCTGCGTATAGTGATGATAGCAGTATTGTCTCTAATCTACCAAAAGGAGTTCTGCTGAAGGTTAGCCTACTGTTGCAAAAAACGTATGTACATTGTGATCAAGTTTAATTGAGTAACCATTTGGTATCAGTATAGATAAGAATGATGGACGAAAGCACGTCTGTTTGTATGGTAATGTGGTTTCTACTTTGTATATTTCGAGTTATAAGCCATTGATTTGGTTAGCTAGATTTGTACCATACTTTTGTGCTCTAGCTCTTTTAGATGGGTTTTGGCTGTTCTGTCTGGGTAACAAATTGGATTGTCTGTTGTATTACGAATTTCCTGCAAAGTGCTCCTCAAATTAATGATGTGCACTCATCCTTATTTGGTTATCTTTATCATTATCAATATAAGCTAAGCTCGTTAATTACGACCATTGTGTTTAAAGGCCTCATCGGTATTTCATACATGAAGTCAAAGGTTAATTAAATTTTGCAGGTTGCAGTCTTTCTTCATGTTATAATAACGACGACAGAAATCTTGTATCCAGTTGTTGTCATTCTTAGGTATGTGTTGACTACTTTGATCTAGTTGCTTCAGGTCGGATGTTGGCTGTTCTGTTCCCACCTTTTCTTGTTAATAACAGTATTTATCTAAAATGAGAGCACACTTTTAAAGTTAGCCACAAGAAGAGAAAACAGGCGCGTATATATTCTTTCTGTTGTGTAGTTGATCATACTTCTCTGTCTCAATTCAAAAGATTGATTTGGTCACTGTGCAACTAGACGAAACTAGTGCAACTAGACAAAGAAAAAGCAAAATCACATTATGATGAATGGAAGTAATGGCAGGCTTTTGAATGATCTTCTTATCTAAATGGTGGTTCCATTAATCTGGGTGGGGATACTCTTTTACTGTAGTTTTTTCCTGTTTTGCGGCTATCAACTTTTGCCCTTACTGCATGGAAAGCCTATTGCTATAATTCAGCTGTCTTTAAGCTTACTTCTGTAGTTTCCAATGCGTGCATCTGAATTTTCATTGATGTGCTGATTATCAGTTTCCTATTTGATTTGTCTATAACAAAAAGAAAACAAATGAATGTGTCGACTAAACATGTAGTGGGACCTGATTACTATCAGTTGACTATTTTAGAATTGATTGTTTATAAACTCATATTAGAGAAAATCTCAGTACATGCCTTGAAAAGTGGACGGAACTAATTATGAGTTTGATTAAAATACTAGTTCTTAAATATTCATCACAAGAGGAGAGTCTTTGAACTCTGTGTGAGGAGGTGATGTGGCAATCAATTAAATTTTGAATTGAGTGCTATATGCATACTTTCATTATTTTCTTCTCTTTCACATCTCACAACTTGCGTGAGACGATTAAATTGTTGGAAAGTCATAATAGGAAGAAGGAGATCTGAATAAAATATCAGGCAATATGAATCCATTTTCAGCTGTGTTTAGGACGATTCATGTAATTTTCCTGATTTTGACACTGCACAGGTGTGGTTCTGCTGTTCTATCGGGTGTCACTTTAATGCTCTTTGCTTGTATTGTGTGGTTGAAGTTGGTTTCCTATGCGCATACAAATTATGATCTGAGAGTACTTTCAAAATCACTGGATAAGGTAATGAGAAGGGATATATTCATTTTCTCGTATTTATTTAATAATTTTTCCAGTTACCTTGCTAGTACCAACATTTAGATTATAACCTTTTGAGTGTGTATGGCATTGGCAAACCGGATCCCTAGGAATTAGGGAGAAGGGGAAGGCATTTGGTCATTGAGCCAAACCCTGAGGCTTTTAATGATTATTTATTTGTGAAACATTAATTTCCTTTACATCATTCTAGTTTTCAGTTGTTGATTCCTGGAATTTTGAGTTATGTTAAAAACGGAATAAAACCTATATCTTATTTTGGGGATTTGTGTATCAAGCCTTGTTATTTTACATGACAAGCTTCTAATATGATTTCAGTGGGAAGCTTTATCCAGTTACTGGAACATGGACTACTCTTACGATGTCAGCTTTAAGAGTCTCGTATACTTCATGGTTGCGCCTACATTGTGTTACCAGGTAAATATTCCTTCCATACATACAGATATATAAAGTTCATGGATATATGGCTGGTCTACAGCTTCCAGAGGGTATTTCACTATTTTGTAATGTCAAACATTGCACGTACAGATTCTTGGACTTACACATGCTTGTGCTACATAGATCACGAGTCCAGTGACATGTGAGATTGGGTAGAAAGATTCCATGATCCAAAATTCCAGTATTGTCAGTCTAACCAAATTATAGGCCTATATGTTTTATGAAGGCCTCTAAAAGAATTTGCTAGTGACATGTCTGCAAACATTTATCTCGTGTCTTCATCTTGTATGCTTTTGACATAGGCTGCAAACAAGCTGAGCTAGAACAGAAAAACTGAGCTTGTGACCAAGCTCGTTTGATAAATTTAAAATTAATATTATAAAATTAAATCTAAAAAAACTATTTTTTTTATGATATGAATTAAATTGATTAAAAATATTTATTTTGCTTTCAATAACAAAAACATTCAATTTTTTTTAGCAGAACTAATAGTTTACGTCAGAACATATAATGACTGTAAACGAAATTAAATATATAACAATTTAAATATTTTTATTAATTGATGATTGATAAAATTGTAGTGTTAAAGCATTTATTTAGCGTACATAACTCTTTAATAATTTTAATTATATCAAGATTAGTTTGGTAATAACATATTAACAAAGATGTTTCGATATATATGTGTTAAAATTATTTGATTATGTACGATAACTTTAAATATCCGCACGCACACTAAATATAAGAGATATGAGTAAATATAGAACATTTTGTAATATTGGGTGTATATTTGTAAGATATTTGTCTAGCTCGTTAACATTTTTATTTTCAACTAAACTATATAAAAATGACTTTGATAATATACAATATAAAAATATTTTCCAAAGAAATGAACGAATATAAAGAAGATCTTAAGACATGATGATAACAATTTAACTATTATATTTTAATTTATTAATTTCTTTTAATATATATATATATAATATCAATGTATATATATGTCAGTCATTATCACTAATGCTATTATCGCCTTAATTTATGGCAATTACCAAACCTTATAAGATTTATTATTATATTAAGATAAATATAATAAGTAATATTATCTGTTAAAATATATTTTTTCAATTTTATTTGCTAAAAGAATAATTTAGATACAATTCTAAGAGCACATGGTAATAATATTTAAAAAATTTCAATTTCACAAAGACAAATAGATTAAAAAGTGATTCTAAAATAGTCTGGCCATATATGCGTTATATTAAATAGTTATTAAAAAAGAAATATTAATAATAACTAGATTAATGATTAATTTTTTTAGATGGATATTAATTAACATAAGTGAACATTCATATTATATATAAATAAGTAATTCAAACATTAACTGAATATAAATATATAAATTCAACCCCCCCCCCCCCCACCACACAAAAAAAAAAAAAAAAAAAAGAAAAAGAACCCGCACAAGCTCACGAACAAAAATATTTGAGCTCGAGCTCGAGCTAGAACCTCGTGGACCAGCTCGATTCGTCTTTCACCCCTATTTTGGTATGTATCTCCTAAAGGCCAGTGTATGAGTTCTCTAGGAAATATCTTGTCAGTAGTGAGTTGAACTAGCAAATGATTATGAACTAGCAGGACACTTAGTTGATGCTTTTGGTCCTCTGGAAAGTACACGTATTCTTCGGCAGCAGCACATGTTCCACTGTGATGGTGCATATTCATTCAAAATTATGTCCTTTTGGAACTGTAGATGTAAATCTCTGTTGTAACTGCGAAGTGCTCGGGCAGTCAATCAGCTGCACTTCGTTGATTTGACTGACATGTAAAAAATCGTCTTCTTTGTTCCTATTTTTTTTTTTTTTTTTTTTTTTTGGTGTTTTTGGGGTGGGCTGGTGGTGACTTCGAAAAGGTGGCCGCTGTTTTCGGAGCTGTTTGTATTGCTCTGTATTCTTTTGGACTGTGACTTAGAAGTATGTGTTACCTCGGCTAAGTCAGGTTTTGTTGCTTGTAGCCAAGCTATCCTCGTACAGCATGCATCCGGAAGGGTTGGGTGGTACGCCAACTCGTTAAGCTGGTAATATTTACAGGATTGATGGGATTTATTGTAGCAGGTGATTTCCCGTTTCTTCCTTGTTGACATGGTTTAGCTTATTTTGGTATGAACTTGGATTGATATAGTTTGCTTTTTTATGCAGTATATAAACCCGATTGTGCAAAATTCTCAACATCCTTTGAAAGGAGACCTTTTATATGCCATTGAGAGGGTGTTGAAGCTTTCAGTTCCGAATCTATATGTGTGGCTCTGCATGTTTTATTGTTTTTTCCACCTGTGGTATGATCTCTCTTTCTCAAGTTTATGGAATATTTTCTGGCTTCATTAATACTCTTGCATTCTGTTTGTTTCCTGGGGTAATATCACATTTATAACTGTCCTGGCTTTTTTGAAATTTATTCTTTTGAACATTGCTTGCTTAGTTATATTTGGTAAATGATGTGCATCTAGTTGGTAAAAGATTGATGATTTGGAAAAAGTTATGGATTCAGGGGGTTGCTATTGCACATGAAACCCATAGGACATCTAGATTCTTTTAAGACATAGGACGAGAGATAATGTTACAATAGTTTCCATATTCAGATAAAAGCCTTACTAACCAGTAACCATGAATGATCATGCTTAACTTCTCCAAAAATAGTGATTGATGATCAAGGCATTGTAAGATAATTGTTTTTAGTCATTAAGACTGTATATAGACTCATCGATGTTTTGATTTAGAATCTAGATATATGCTCAAGACTTGTTACATATAAGGACAGGTTAAATTAGTTTTGGAGAACTAGACAATGAAGCTTGAAATGAAACTTGTATAAGCAAAAAGATAGTTTATGCTCTAATCGCAGGGCTTTTGTGATGAATTTTTACAAACAATTTTCCTGTAAATTTGCTCAAAGGTTCTGTCAATAACAGTTGAATGACTTGAGTATTTTACAACCTTAGGTATTCAATTTTGCATTCAATGCTACTCAAAGTTGTTGGATGTATATTATTTGGGATGGTTGCTATTAGAAGATTGTTATTTCTTTTTAAAAAAAGAACATATATGGTATATATTTATATTTTGTAATCTGCCGTCATACCATGTTAAATAGAAAGAAAAGAAAGGGTTGAATGTTATTGACGAAGTAGTTCCAAATATATAGTGGTGGACTAGAGTAGAAATACATATTTTAATCTTGCCCAATAACATGTTAAATAGGAAGAAAAGAATTGCTTGAATATTATTGAAAAAACTAGTCCTGCATATATAGTCTTAGGACTAGAAGAAATACAAATATGGTATGGATATGATTGATCTTTGTACCAAAAATACCAACCACAAAAAAATAAGACAAATATGTGCAAATCCCTAACAAACTTCTAACAGTTGTATTTAGAAATACTACAGATTCCATCATAAATAAGAAAACTCAACTGCAAGTGGCATCTAGAACTCAATTTCTCTGTGCATATGGCTGAGTTTGTAGCAGCAGGCGATCCAATATCAATTAAAATTGTCTTCTACAAATTAATTGGGTCACATGAAATTGTTTGCATCTTGTGTGGAGATTGGGGGTAAACCTTTTCCTGGTTTTGTTTAAAATACTTTATCAACAAATCAAGACAGAAGCCTGACTCTTATCATCTTGATCGCCTTAAATGGCTGAGCTTGTTCTTAAAATACCGTCTTGGTGTAGGTTTTAGTTGTACAATCTGTTGGCAAAACTTCCTTTTTATCCTGATATCTGAGGCCTCTTTATGAACAGGAAAACTAGGTATACAGTAAAAACCTTTTTGTCCTTGTAATTTCATTGCCCTGATCATACTTACATGCAGTGCTGTGATATAGGCTAAACATACTTGCGGAACTTCTATGCTTTGGTGATCGTGAGTTCTACAAGGATTGGTGGAATGCGAGGACAGTTGAGGAGGTAGTATATTATGTACTGAGAGCTTGTGGTTCCTAATTCCTTTTAAATTAGAAACCATTTCAAGGCTGATTAACATTTTTTTTGTTTTTCCTTACATACATTGATGGGACCGTGGTTGCTGCTGTCATCAGTACTGGAGAATGTGGAATATGGTAAGCTAAGCTATTCAAAGTTGTTCCGTCCTAAAAAAGGAAGAAAGAATCAGTTAATGAACTTAATTTGATTTTAGAGGTTCAGCACTTGATGAGTTTGAACATATTCATGAGGTGAAACTTTATAGTAATAGTGTTGATCCTTACTTCTGATTTAGGTCCGCTACGTCCACTCACTAAATAAAGCACTTTGACCATTTGTATGAACAAGACATGCTATGAAATAGATACCTGTGTTTTGAAACTGGACTGATATGAAAAACCTGAGAGAGATTGGATATAGTGAGTCAATGTGCAAAAAGCTGGAACCCATTTCAGAAAGGTAGTTGTCGAGTTTGCTGAAAGAGAAACTGGGTTGCTGAGAGAACTCAAGAAAAGGTTGCAGTGCTCTTTGTGTTACAGTTTTAGCGTAAGTGCTTAGACCATCTAAAAAGCCCCAGCTATGTGGAGGTTGCAAGTGGATAACTCTTTAATGGTATGTGGTTTGTCACAGCCGGTTAAGCTTTATATCATAATACTGATCATTTGATAGTCAAACTGATCAAGGTTCACGTCTTTATGATGAGTGTAGCCGCAACTCTGTTTTCTGTTAGGACAAAGGATCTCATATAAGTAAATTCAATGCCAATCCACAAGAAACACATGATTTCTTTTGTCCGCAATCTGCCCCATTCTCACCATATTTCTTAAACTTCACAAACTTTGGTTGCCATTTTCCTATTTTTCTTTGTGTTATTTTCATCCCATCAGGTTTTGGTGCCAACCCATGACAATACCTGCAAACCCAATCCATGAACATAACCCGGTTTTCTTGATGCTTGATGTCTCCGAATGAACAATATAGCAAAAGAGTCCTCAAACCAATGTAGCGATGTCTTTCCACCACTCACAATATTCATAGTGGCTGTATTTTCTTTTTCAACCCAATTAAATTAACTTCAGCTGTTTCAAGCCTGCTCAGCAGCTCGAGTGGATCCACTCTTCATATGTGTGACCACTGCAGTTACTATTGCCAGAAGCTCACCGCCTCCCTGTGTTGTAAGCCATAGCCAGCATAAATAGCTTGCCTGGCCTATAAGTTAAATACCTTAGCAGCCTCAGGCTCATAAGATTGACAATCACCTTGTTCAAGATAGGTGGCTCATTTATAGGTTGCATCTATGATTAGATAACCGGTTTTTTACCAGGTCAATTTGGCAAGCATTTGCATGTTCGGATTAACTTTTGTAACTTTCTGGAAATGTCATGTGAAAATGTGAAAACAGGTTTTTCGAGTTTTTAATTTTAATTTGGGGCAGAAAAATGAAAATATGTTTTTGCTAATGTGTTGCAAGTTTCACTAGTTGAGTTGACAGTTCAAACTTGTAATAGAGGAATTTTTTTCCCTGGAGATGGGTGCTTGTATTTTTTGGCAATGGATGTTAACACATTTTGGCATTTTAAAGCAATTGAAAAGGGAATATATTTGTCAAATTCAATCCGAAATAACCATTTTTTCCTACCCTAAAGATGCTGGAGTCGGACCCAAGTACCAGTTATTTGTGCTTTATGCAGAGCTAAATTTTACTCTTTTGGGACATATGGTGTGGTATCAAACAGGCCATGATCAGAGGATATGGTTGGGTCACTTTTTCTGGAACAAGTAGAGAGTTGCTAAAAATTGATCCAACCACAGCTGTGGGGTTTTGCTATCATTTCTAAGTTTCTTACTTCTTTGTAGTTGCTCTTCCACTTTACATTATTAGGTCTTTTATTTTTTGCAGCCTGTCCACAAATGGATGGTCCGTCATATATACTTTCCATGCTTACGAAATGGAATACCAAAGGTATTTTCTTATATTTTGAAAATGTAAACTGTTAATAAAATTTGCTATTCGATTGTAATACAGTTGAATTATTCAAAGGCTTATGGTCATGATTAAGGCTTTTATAGTCTTTCTTGAGGGGCTTGAACATAATTTCTATTGTTATCATATTCAATTGTGTTGCAAAGGTTTTAGTCAAGCTAGAACTCCACAACTTCTTAGGAGCTCAGACCAACTTGGCTTATTTACACCCTACTTCTACCTCCACTTCATTATCTCAGACAGTTTCTCACAGCATTTTAGCTCTTTGGGCCCATTTGCTGGGTAGGCATTCTTTTTGAATATTCAGAGTATTGATGTCACCAGTTGTAAAATTGTTCTTCTAATACTTCTCTGATGCAATCGTATTAAGAGTTTGATTGCATGACCTCATTATTAATATGTGAAAAATCAATTATATTATTTCTTGACTTGAGGGTAAACAAAGTTACTTACATACCTTACTATATTTCAAAAACTGGTTTTTTTGTTAAATAAGTGAAAAGGATGAACATCAAAGGGGCTTTATATTTATTTATTAAGGTGTCGCCACCTTAAGTTGACTCATAAATGGGGAGCTTTCTCCTCCATATATTTTCGAATTTATGAGTGTTCATATGGTTTGGATTACGGTTAAAATAAACTTTTAGACTCTAGCCACTCCACTAAGGTCAGGCCTTGGATGTTCCTTCTCTGTTAATATAGATGAGCTGGTTTTAGCACTCGACCCACAAGCAATGATCAGTAGGATGTCTGTGCAGCTTACTGGTTCTTTTTCTCTGATCCAATTTATTTGGTTTTAATGCACACTGGTCTCTGATGCAGGGAGTTGCAGTATTGGTTGCCTTCTTTGTGTCTGCTATTTTCCATGAGGTATGCCCATTTCGGTACCTTCCTGATTCATGTAACTTGGTAACTCTTTAGCCTGTTATCTTTTCCGTTGATGACTCTTGAGTTCTGTTTGTGGAACAGCTGTATTGCTGTCCCTTGCCACATATTCAAGTTTTGGGCATTCCTTGGTATTATGTTTCAGGTATGATATATTCCGGCTGGTTATAAGTTTGTTTCCGTTATGGCATGGCATCACTGTCTGAAGACACTTGCTATGTTTGGTGTTTGAATATGCCTTTTTCTTCTTTGTATGTTTACTGATGAGCTCCCATTTCTAATTTAGAAATTTCCATTTTAGTTCTACTCAAAAGTTCTGAAACTTGGATGTAATGAAAAAACTGAACAGAGAAATAAGAAAGCAAACAAATACATGGTTTGGCTATGTGGCGTCCCATTGTTGGCCTAATTCTAAAATGCTATAACAGAACATGGTCTGGACACTCTGCCTTGTGCCTACATTCATGAACAAAGAGATTTTTCATCTCTTTACCTATTTCTTTCAATTTCAATACTTCCAAGTATTCCTTATTGGAGTAAGATGATATGACTAAATTAACTGTTGACAGCTACTTTTCTGGTAGAACAGTAAGATTTGAGAAAATCTCTTCTTAAAACTCTTGCCTAACATTGTGTCAATTTAATCAAAATTGATAGATGGAGCATAAGTTTAATGTAAAGAGTGATAGGGCGTACATTTCCGATAGTCAGCATTTACTTCATTGTTTCAAAATGTCAAGGGTGACTTGTAATTTGGTCCTTCATTTTTTCCTTCTGACAGGTTCCTCTTGTAATTGTGACTAATTTCTTGCAAGACAAGTTCAAAAACTCAATGGTAGGCTTTTGCTTTACTTCTCCTTATTTGGTACTTAAGTTCTTTAGTTAACGTTCTTGAATGTTTGCAGCTTGCTGGTTTGCTTATTGTTTCACTTCTTGTTTATCACTTTTGACTTTAAATAGATTGGCTCTCGCTTGGATTTGGGGAAAAAACCCTATCAGCTAATCAATTTTATAATGCAGATTAGGAGTTAGTAACTAATTTTACTCTTACTACTAGGAGAGAACATCCAGCTAGACTAAATAAAATACAGATGATGTACAATGTATTTCCAAGAGCAACGTTAACATTAAGGTTCTCAGTTCACCTGCTTCCATTCATTTTCTTGCTGCATTTTACTATCTTGACAGCTTTTCGAAAGATGATTCTTGGTTCGAAAAATTCATTGGCATTTTGTGGAGGGACAATTACTTTACTTCATTACAAGCAATTTGGCACAGTAGAATTAGAGTCTCTTGATCTTGAATTTGCTGATGCAATATTTGTCACACTCTTTTTCTTGTGTCCTGGTGCTACATCGCTTATGAGTTATGTTCAGAATTGACCCTCCCTGTGTTCATACATGTACTGCTATTTTAAGCAAGATGATTGGCCTGGAAGACGCCTCTTATTCTCTATTTTTTCCAGGTGGGCAATATGATGTTCTGGTGTTTTTTCTGTATCCTTGGGCAACCTATGAGCGTGTTGCTGTACTACCATGACTTGATGAATCGAAAAGCTAGTGCAAGGTAGAGTTGTGTGCCCTACACAAGTCTCACCAGATTATAGAGGAATGATACAACACTCCCTGCCCCCAACCCCAAGTTTGAAGTGCTAATTGCATCTGTGGGATGGAAGTGCTAACCTGCATGCGGTGATTCAGTTCCCAAGTTCTGGTTTCTTGTAAAGGTCGTTGGGGAATGCAATTTTGTGTAAAGGTTATTTAACCTTTGGGTTGTGATGACTGGGTTTAATTTGTATATTTACATTACTACGGCTTATATGACATTTTGTAAATTTACATCAACCTGAAATGTTGGCGTGTGGTAGCTGACATAAGACTTCATAATATCAGGGCTTCATCGTCAACTTAAGATAATTTAATATAGAATTGGTTTCTGGTAAATTTTTTATGTTAGTTAATTTACTAAGATTGTGCCGAAAGCTCCTGCCTAGTTTCATGACCTACTTGAACCCTCTAAACGGACAGCTCATATTGGAATTTAGTATCTTACCATATTTAGCTGCTTCTGAAAGAAGTGATCAAGCGATGAACAGGTTCGTTGCCTTTTCAAGAAAGCACAATAGCTCACTGGTCTAGCATCATGGCACTGAAAATGTTTCAGGGCTCAAGTAATTCACTGAGGCCAATTTGGTCAGAATGTTGCATGAAGAACATAAGTCAGAAGATGGAATGGGAAAACTTAGGATGTTGAAGATTATAAATATGCGATGTTCACTTGTTATATTCGTCCCACTACCAGTTTCTAATAACACTTGCTCGAACCATGAGTTGCTTGTGGTCAGGGGCGGGGCTAAGCGCCATCAAGCCCTAGCAGCCGACAGGGCTTGAGTTTATATTAGCCTATTAAGTTTTAAGTCTAAATTTATTTTGACTATTAATAAAAGTAATGATAAAGTTTGGGTAAATTACATCTACCCTCTCTGAGGTTTGGCATAATTACGAATACCTCTTCGTTGTTTGAACAATTACAAATACCTCCCTAATTTTAACGATCATCTAACAATTACTTTAATTTATCCATTTTTTACAGTAAACTGACCAAAATATTCTTATGATTTAAAAATTATACTTTTATTTATTTTTTTAAAAAATATTTTTTTATCAACTAAGGGGATAATTTTTTTATAATTTTTGAATTTTTTTCATCCATCTCATTCAATATTTTTATAGGATTTTAATTTTTTTTAAAAAAAATAAAAAAATACAGTAAGGGCAAAGTTGATATTTCTATACCTCCATCCAAGAATTACATAATTTTATCAAAAATCAGGGGGGTCTTTGTAACTTTCAAACAATGAGGGGTATTTTGTAATTATGCCAAACCTCGGGGAGGTGGTTGTAATTTACCCTAAAAGTTTATATAAATACGTTTAAGAAATAAGTTCTTCGATTTCTCAATTTAGAGGGGGTTTGGTTAAATTTTTGTAAAAACATCTTGTAAGCTTCTAAATCTTATAAGATATTTTAGGAGCTTATAAGATGTTGGATCTTATTGTAAAAATAAGTTCCTAAAGTGTTTGGATAAAATAAGATATTAAAGCTTTTGAGATGTTTTCACATCTTATAAGATGTTAGGGTGTTTGACATAATAAGGTTTTTTATTGGTAAAATGACTAAAATGACCGTGATACTATTATAATCAAATAAGTTGCTATTTCTTGCCATATGTTTGCTTTAAAAAATTTAGGGTAAATTACATCTACCTCCCCTGAGGTTTGGCATAATTACAAATACCCCCTCGTTGTTTGAAAAATTACAAATACCCCTAATTTTAACGACCATCTAACAATTACCCCAATCTATGCATTTTTTATAGTGAACTGACCAAAATACCCTTACGAATTAAAATTTATAATTTTATTTATTTTTAAAAAAAATATTTTTTTTATCGACTAAGGCGATAATTTTTTTTATAATTTTTAAATTTTTTTCATCCATCCCATTCAATATTTTTATAAAATTTTAATTTTTTTAAAAAAAAATAAAAAAATACTGTAAGGGCAAAATTGACATTTCTATGCCTCCATCCAAGGATTACATAATTTTATCAAATATTTTAACGACCATCTAACAATTACCCCAATCTATGCATTTTTTATAGTGAACTGACCAAAATACCCTTACGAATTAAAATTTATAATTTTATTTATTTTTTAAAAAAAATATTTTTTTTATCGACTAAGGCTATAATTTTTTTTATAATTTTTAAATTTTTTCATCCATCCCATTCAATATTTTTATAAGATTTTAATTTTTTTAAAAAATAAAAAAAATACTGTAAGGGCAAAATTGACATTTCTATGCCTCCATCCAAGGATTACATAATTTTATCAAATATTAGGGGGGTATTTGTAATTTTTCAAACAACGAGGGGGTATTTGTAATTATGCCAAACCTCAAGGGAGGTAGATGTAATTTACCCAAAAATTTAAAATGCTTTTATAAATAGTACTTATTAGTTTAATTTTAAATAAAATTTTAATAGATAATCTTTTTACAATAAAAAAATGACGAATTATTACCTAAATTTTTGAATAAAATAATATATATGTACATTCATGCTAGTCGAATATTAATAAGCTTGGTATTGACTATGACTGTAAGAATGCACTCTAAACTTACTAATGCTATTCATGTAATCATCTTGTACATTAGCATGAATTGGAGGAAACCTATCCTCGACTACCTCCAGGAAGGACCGTCCTGTTTATAAACATAGTAAGACCACTCTCAATTGCACAGGTACCAAAAAAAAAAAAAAAAAAAAAAAAAATTCTACTGGTAGCAGTGGATTACTTCTACAAGTGAGAGAAAACGCTTCCAACCATGAGATGCCTATAATCTAAAAAATTGTTACTCTTAAACTTTTTCCTTACTTAAAGGTCTTTTATTTTCAATAATAAGTGCTATTACTACTTCTCTAAGCTATGTTTAATAAAAGTTTTCGATGTTCCTTGTCTTGCATTAGTTTATCTATGATTAGCGGGATAATAATCTCACTCTACTGGCTTCGAGCCCCAATAAGCCGCTCCTAGCCGACGCACACTTACTTTCTTATTGCCTGCGAGCCCTGGTAATCGCCCCTAGTTGGTGCACACTTACTCTCTTGTTAGTTGCAAACTCTAGTAAACCGCTCCTAGCCACCATGAGCTAGCGCACACTTGCTATCTTGCATGCCTAGGGGCCCGACATGCTTTTATTTCTTTACTGGTCTAAGTGCCCTGATAAACCCTAGTACTAGCTAGACCTTGCTTGGTATAAATATTACTCATATTTGCCATTTATTAGCGGGCTTTAACCCTTATTCTACTAAATAAATGGCCTATAATAGGTTATTCCTTACAATGTTTATAAACATGTCACAACCTGTCTTATTAGATAATCAGGTCTATATCAGGAGATAGTATGGATTCTTCTATCAGCAGATTCTAATTTTTCGTAGCCAATTACGTCTTGCATTGCTTATCAACATGCCTTAACCTGCTCTCTAAAATAAGTGGCTCACAATGGATCATACCTTGTGATGCATACTGAATTTTAGCAGCACCATAAAGGTTGAGTGATCTTTTATAAATTCTAAGATTAACGAAGACCAACCTTGTAAAACAAAAGTTAGCATTCCGATGTTTAAGTCAGTAATGGTTTACTGAATAACATAAATAGAGAACTTGAATAAAAGTGATAGTAAATGGTGAAATATGATAATAAGTGATGCATTTTGTATGGAGTGCAACATATAAGCTTAGAATAGCTGCAAATTCAAGAGAGTTTGAGTGTGAGGATAGAATTACCAAATGACTGCACGAAACCTCTATTTATAAGCCTTCGTAGAGTGGAATCCAAAGATTTGTTGGGTGAATCCGATGCCAATGGATAACTACACAAGTTAAGTGAATAATAATCATAAAAAAGAATCTCAAAAGATTTGGATTATCTTCAAATAGTTATGCATTTTGACTGATTTTTGCTCCGTTTGCCCAAGTTTTTTGGGATTCAGTTATTACTTGGTTATCAGTAAGGTTGTCATCAGATGGCTACGAGTCTACTGGAGATTTTTGAGATTGATGTCCCAATATGTTAGTGATATGTAACATATCTACCTAGCTATTTGATAATGTAGCGGTTTGGTAATGAGCTTGTTCTTGGGCCTGCAAGTTTATTACAGATAAAAGAAAGGGCTTTTATGGGTCTCACTTACCTGCTTATGGACCAACTGGTTTAGCACCAGCTCAGCTGATTTATGTATTCGGAAATCCAAGAAATGTAGAAGGTATCATCACACTTCCCCCACTCCAAGAGTGCGAGACTTGGCGTTGGACTTCTGGAGTAGGAAGAAATAATCTCACAAAAAAACTAAGATTTTCTTGTTCAGGTTCAAGAAATAGGGTGAATCCCGTTGGACTATGTAAGGCTTTGTCCCACTGAGCCATTTTCATAAGGACAGTCATTTTTCACAAAGGAGTCTTATGTATGTGGATTAAGCAAGCTTGAATTTGTCTGCAAAAAAATAATTAGGATAATCGCAAGAGATAGGAGAGAGAGAGAGAGAGAGAGAGTCTCCTTGTCATATTCCTACAATACCCGCCCCTTGATTGGTGGGTTATCGATAGTTAGGAGAGAGAAGCACTGAGCACCATGCAGATGGGACTATTGGCGTATTTAAAGCAGATTCCTCATACGCATTCTCTACTTTCTAGGTACATTTCTTTCATTCTTTGTGTTTTGTTTTTCATTCAAGAGGAGCGAGAATCTAACTTCTCTTTTTGAATTTCTGCAGGTTTCTCCAAAAATTTCTTGAGTTGTTCATTGCATAATCCTTGTTTCTCTCTTCCATCAGTTTTATATAAACCCTTATACTTTCTCTTCTTTCTTTCTCCGAGCTATGTCCACCAATAATGTAGATGAGAGGACCATAAATGAGGTGATGATAGATCTAGTAGGTTCTTCGAGTAAATAAGTGATAGGTTTGTTGCCTTTGACTCTGCCTTCGGCCATGAAGGTGAGAGCGAAGAGGAAGGCAACAATAAGGAGAAAGAAAAAAGATAAAATGTGACGATAGACTAGTGGCTTCAGGGATAGAATCCTTTGGGATTCACCAATTTTGTTTCACTGTGGATGATGTGGGGTTTATTCGGGAAAAGTACGGGATACCTGCTGAATATCTGATTTAGGTCTCTGCTGCCACATATCAGCCTTATTTTTGCCCTACATGTTTTTTCTATTTTTTTAGCCTAGCTAGAAGCTAGTTTGCATTTTCCTTTGCCTATTTTTTTTTTTTTTTGAAGTTGTTTTTTTTTTTTTATGGTTACCATTAATCAACTGGTTCCCAAATCCTTCAGCTTGCTTAGGGGCTTTTATACGCTAGTGAAGAATTTAGGTAAATGAGTGGAAATGCCATTTCTTTTTTGTTCAGTCTCCCATTCCTTGGAGATTTCCTTATGCATGTACCCCTAATCCTAGATATTCTTTCCGTAGTCGTTTAGCCCTCCATACTGAATATTTTGAACACCCACTTTATATCCTTGCAAACTAATTCACCCTGCCATTCTCTATCATTTTTGGGCTGAGCCCTAAAGAGGTCGCCATGGATAACACAGTTGGTATAGCTTTTTGCATACCCTGTTTGTGGTTATACATGCTAGTTAGGTGGTAAAATAATATTCATTATTATACCTAGTGCTTGTAGGCAGGATGTTTCACAAGTTGTTGTAGGAAAAATCCATCAAGGGGAAGAAAACTCCTGGTGCCAGTCTTTTTGCCAAGCGCACTTGCCGCAGAGTCCTCCCTCTACGCCTGCCAGCTCAACTTCTACTAGGGATCCAAAGGAAAAGCGATATGTTGATTCCTTCCCCATGCCTACCAAGCGTGTTAAGGGACATCTTGATCTAGCTACAAGGATGAAACTTTATTTTAAAATATGGAAACAAAAAATGGACAAAAGTTTCATATCTAAAGCGAGTTTTCAAGAAACTGCTTGAGTTTTAGCAAAAGCAACTCCCGAGGTCGAGTCAAAAGAAGATATTTTCTCAAGGTTGTTTGCTTCATCCCCTTTTAAGAAACTCACAAATTGGGAGAATTTCTACCTATTTTAAATTTCTGATGACATGCACTAGTTCCTTTGCTCTCATTCCAAGAACACCTTTAATCGTCCATGTCCATATCGCGAAAAATCCTAAGAAGATTGCCTATATAAGATGTTATTCCCTGGTTCATCTTGCTTAGTGGGAGGTCATGCACATGAATGTAAAAGCCATAATGTGTGAGATCAATGTGCATTTGGTTCTTATCCGCCTAATTCCATTGAGAATTAACATGTTCTTTTCAGAAACTCCAAGTACATCCCTCACGTGCTTGATTCCTATCGATTACGTGGTTATAATGGAGCAATAGTCGGCCACTCAACACTTGTTGAATTTCCATACCCTTTACTAGATTCATCATCCCCGATTGATCTGTTCAACCCCTCAAAGTTATAAGGCATATTCAACAAGAGCCTCCCTATTAGAAATAAGTGATAGCAATCTGTATCTACATTCTATAACCCAAATTGAAGACCCCCCCCCCCCCTCCAACTTTTTTGCATCGGTAAGTTTTAGTTTACTCATAAGATGTCCAATAACTCGTTCCATGGCCCCCCAAAGTCAAATCATATCTCTTTTACATATTTATATATAGGGTTAATAGCTGACACCCCCCAACGTATAAGGAGTTTTGCACTTTTCCACCCAACTTTTTTTTTTTACACTCAACTGCACAACTTTGTATTTTTATGCACTTTACCTCTTTTTACACTTTTCGGAAAATAGAAATATTGTGTGAACACATGCCCTTGTGGTTGGATTTAGTATTGGGTAAATTGTAACTTCACATGCTAATTATGTTAAAAGAAAAAATCCAAAACACGAGTCATCTTCTTCATCTTCATTTCCCACCTTCCGCCTCCACCCGCCGCCTCCATTGTTGCAAGCACCTTGCCATCTTAGGCCCTACCCACCTCCGATGATGCCCTTCAACTATCCACACCAACATAGTCCCGTTCATTGCGCACCCACCAAAAATATTATGTTGCCCAAAAGGATGGAGCCTAAATTCCTCCACTACATTTCAGTTCCATGGTCAATCATATATATATATATATATATATATATATGGTTTTTTCATTCTTTAATCTTGATTCTTGAAACTCACTTTATTGACATTTTGGAAAAACCAAGTACCCACTTGGTTTGAGGTTTTGGTGGGGGGTTTTTCTTCATAGTTTTTTTTCTTTGTCTGGAAAATGGTAGGGGTAAGTGATGGCTATAGGGGGTGAAGGAGATGGGTTGCAAAAGAGGTGGGCGGCGGCGAAAGAGATAGGCGATAGTGAAGGAGGTGGACGACGGGTGGTTGGGTGTGAAACAGATGAAGGTTTTTATTTTTTCTATTTTTAATTTTTATTAAATTGGGGAGTCAATTACAATTTTACCCTAGCCCTAAGTCCACTCAAAGCGCGTGTATTCACACAGTCGAATATTCCCATTTTATTTGCCAAAAAGTGTAAAAAGAGGTAAAGTGCATCAAAATACAAAGGTTGGGTGGTCGACTGTAGAAAAAAAACGATTGGGGGCAAGTGCAAAATCCCTCATACGTTTGGAGGGCGGGTTTGCTATTAACCCTTATATATGTATATACATAAGTGTTGTATGTTTAATGTTGCGTTTTGATAGACAAAAGTCATTGTTATTGTCAAATTATGTCTCTTTTATATGTATGTGTGTGTGTGTGTGTGTGTGTGTGTGTGTGTGTGTGTGTGTATGTATTCATACAAAATGAGAGAAAAACACCAAGATATGATGTTTCTACATGAGGGCAAACATTGACATAATTCAATCCATTCCAGAGATGGACTGAAAATGAAAACAAACAAAGCAAAATGTAGCAAGCATCAAGTGTGAATGTGCCATATGCTTGTCAAATCGTGCATTCTAGTCTTTAGGGAAGGCATGCATTATCTATTTCTAGAGGAAGTTGGATAAGATCAAATCTTCAAATTCCCCGATTTTGTGCGAGGTGGTTAAACCAACTGATGCGATAGAGATTCTAGGAACACCACCCTCATATTTTCTCCAGTTGGTTATCCAGTTGGTTGTTGAATTCTAGGAATTAACCTCCGCAAATATTCTCTAAAATAATTAGGTTGTTGGTATGAATAATTCTTGGACTTCTAGGGTTTACATGAGCCGTGGACTTTCAAATGATTAATCACATTATGCCATAAATCAAGATGCTCATGATCCTATCAAATAAATCAATAATATCATTACCTAAATCAGTAAATGATAATAATGTACCATATATTAAAGATACTCAAAACCCTACCAATTATATCAAGAATCCACTAAGAGCACCAATAATTTAATATCAACTAAATCAACAAAGACAATAAACTACTATATTAACTAATATAATGTAAAATAAACATTCATATATTTAATTTTTTCTAGACCTAATACCTGATATTTGAGAGTCAAAATGCAACTTCAAACTAATGACCATGACATCAATGACAAATGTATTCCTATGATTCTTCTTTTTAGAAACAATGAATTATATAATACAACAGGTTAGAAATACTCAAAACTCAATCAAGTACATCAATAATATTATTAAGTGCATCAATAACTTCAAAACCATCAAATACAAAAACAATAAGTCACGAATTACTATATCCGTAAGTAGACCCAAATACGTGGGATTTAAAGATTTCTGGTAAGTAAAAAATTACAAAGCCCCAGTCTTGCCACCGAAACAAATGCCTAATTAGCTAAAGACATTCTTGTTAAAGTCTCAACTCTTTGAACTTTTTAGTTTTAAGCAGCACTATCTATATATTTGTTAACTGGACCTAAATATCTTTGAAGAATCAACTTTCTCTAGTATAAGAATCTATATGTATATTATATTATTAAGATTGAAGCGTGCAGAAGAACCATTTTATCATGCATTATAGGTATGGACTAAAGTAACCTAAATAGAAAAAAAAAAGAAATGACAAATCACCTTCTCTCCTCTCCGTCGCTTTCTATTATTTATCGTTTTTATCGTATTGTACTTTTTATCTTTCTAAATTTCACAATGTTCTTTATAAATACAAGGGATAATTACACTCCCCCTTAAGGTTTGGTATAGTTACACATAGACCCTCTGTAGTTTGAGAAATTATATCTAACACGCTCGAAGTTTGTTTTGGTATAACAAATAAGTCCATCCATTAATCAAAATTCACCGAATTTGTTGAGCGACTTATTTGTTAGACGGAAATAAACCTCAGGGGTCCTAAATATAGTTTTCTAAACTACAAAAGGTCTACGTATAATTATATTAAATATCAGAAGAAGGGAGTGTAATTCTCTCTAAATACAATGTATCATTTCAAGGCCCATTGGGCCAAGCCAACCCAATTCATCCTAGCCAAACTAGGCCCAAGCCCATTAGGATCCAAAATCTAGATTGTTCCAAGCCCCCCTATGAGCACAAAAACCCTCTTTTCACCCTTGGAATTGAAACTCACAAATACTTTTTGGGGCAAATGAAATTTCAGAGGAATTGAGGGTCTCTTCCCCCTTTCTTCTCTACTGCTCCCCCAAAAATTTTCACTCTTTTTTCTTTCCCTCCATTTCAGTCCCTCTCTTTTTGCTGCAAATCCCCATGGAAACACTTTTGAAATGTCTCTCTCTTACCCACCTATACATTCTCTGACTTCTCTTCCTCTCTCTTGTCTGCATAGACTTGAGGTGCGTATATGGGTGTCTGCATGTGGCTTATTGGTTAATCTGTATCTGCATTTTGTTTTCATATGTGGAATCTAAGTATTCAAATACTTGATTTTGTTTTTTTGTTATGTGGGTTTGTGGTTTTAGAGGTATTGTTCGTTTCTAGGGTTTTCTTTGATGTGCAATTCTTGTGTGATGTATTTCGTTACTTGACTCCAGTTCCAGATTTTTATGCCATTTACTCTCATACTTCCGTTCTGGGGTTTTTGTAATGTTAGTTCTGGGTTCTGGTCAGTGTTGTGGACGCTAAAGTTGAATAAACGACAACTAGATTCTTTTTCTTTTCTTTCGGGAAGATTGAGTGTGCTTTAGTTTAGGAGTTTAATTCGCACTTGCATGCTGATATGTTTTGATATTATTATCCTGTTTATATGTGACATTATTTTTGGTAGTATGTTTAAGCGTTTTTATGGAGTTCCAGTATTGTTGACTTCTAGGTCAGCATTACATTTGTTGCTTGTTAATATATTTTTCTATTTACTTTCGCCTATGTTTTCTGAAGGGAAGACCTTTCTTTTCTTGTGATTCTTGTTTGGTTTTGTCTTGCATATTTGACAAGCCATTCGTGTATGTCTGAGAGACATTTGATATATATTTTTTTGGATGTTTTGACTCTTGAATCTTTTCTGAGAAAGTAGTTTTTCTCTCTTCATATGCTTTCTGGAGTAGCAATTACTAAGAAAAAGAATGGGATATGTAGTATAAGAATGAACGGGAAGAATTGGGTGGAAAACTTGCAGCATGTAAATTCATGGGGTAGAGAAGCTAAAAGAATTTCTTGGACAGCAATCATGAGTTTGCTTAGCCTTTTTGTGTACACGCAATCCAATGCAGCCTATTTGATAGGCTTTTTTACCTGCAGATTTCACAGTAACCTAACAGCATAAAAGGCTTTTGTCTGTTTGTGGGTGTGGCATGTGGTGCGTGTTAACATTTTTGCTGGCATTGACAATAAATATATGAAAGAATTGAAAGTATTTGGATAAGTATTCTCATGACCTACACGTGCTAGTAAAAGAGCCTGATGCTTATTCCACAAGGTTTTCACAATGATGCCTTGTGCTTTGCTGGTAACATCCTTTCAGACATCCATTAGAGTTGGGCCAAAGGGTTTGTCTTGAATGTTGTACCTTACCTTGTATGTGTTCTTCAGGCCATGTTTCTTGTTTATTCGACAAGCTCAATTTGATTCTTTCAGTCTTGAAAATGGTAAAGATGCTAATTTCATTGTAGTTTACCCTGAAATGGCATAACTGTACATGGAAAGTTAGTATGGAGGAGTCCATAAGTGTAAAGTGGGAATTAGAGGTTATAAAACCTGTACTTGGTAGCAACTTTTGATATTAATTTAGTGATAATTTTATGTGTGAATGGAGCACAATAAGGATGAGATATAAACAATGACCAGAATAGTTTAGTATCCTGTAAACACAGTGAATTTCTTAAATAACCTAGAATCTGGTTACATTGTACAAATGCATATTGTGGTAAGATCTTTTCTGCATTTCTGCTCGCTTGAACTACAGATGGAAACTACTGAGCGGTTTGCTTCGAACTTTTTTTCCTATTAAGGGTTTTTGTATTTGGTTTTGTCAGGTTTTTTCGGTCTGTTGCTGAAGCTTGGTTACTGATGGTTCTATGATAATATCTTTGTTGTTGAGCTGCCAGAAAGTTCCAGTGTTGAAGGGTGTTGAAGGCCAAGCCATCCATGCTGCTTGGCCAATTCTATTCATAAATCAGCTTTTCAGGCATCAAGGTAGTATTTCTAAATTGTTGCTTTCAATTTTTTTCTTTTATTTTGGCATGCTCTGCTGCTTGTACCTTTTTTTATTGCTTAATTGCGAACATAAACTTTGTTTGATTGAGTGATCTTGGTCGTCACTGTGGTTGCAGAGTTGAACTGTAGTATATTCGGTTCAATCTGGAGGGGAAGGCAGAATTTCCTGGTTCGTAATTCACAATTTACTTCTATAGGGTACTGACTTCTTCATATCGTGACATATTTGCAATGGAGTGCAACAAAGACGAGGCTATCCGGGCCAAGGAAATTGCTGAGAAGAAGATGGAGAAGAATGATTTTGAAGGTGCTCTAAAGATTGCTTTGAAAGCACAAAATCTTTACCCAGAATTGGACAATATCACCCAACTTCTCAGCATTTGTAATGTTCACTGTTCAGCTCAAATTAGGTTACTGGGATCTGAAAAGGACTGGTATGGAATCCTTCAGGTTGACAAGTTGGCTGATGAGTTGACGGTCAAGAAACAATATCGTCGGCTAGCACTTATTCTCCATCCTGACAAGAACCGTTTTCCTGGTGCAGAGAGTGCTTTTAAGTTGATTTGTGAAGCAAATGCAGTGCTTTCAGACCCCAAAAAGAAATCTGTATATGACAGTAAGATTAGAGTTTCAGTAAGATCTGCTCCAGTAAATCCTCCACCTCATCCTGCAAGCAAAAATTCTCAAGTTAAGAAGCAATACACTGCACAGAACATGTCTAACGGCTTTAGCAGTCTGAATCAACATCAGGCTCCTCGATCAACCTCCTCTTTCGGGCAGGAAGTGTTCTGGACATGCTGCCCATACTGCAGCGTAAGGTACCAGTATCTTAGACAATTCGTGAACAAATCTTTGCGCTGCCAGACATGCTCAAAGGTCTTTGTGGGTTATGAAATAGGTGCACAAGGTGTTCCCTTGGGATCCAAGACAGGCCAGCCAGTTCCTCAAAGTGTGCCTTTGAAACCTGGCTCTAGTCAGCCTGCTGCTTTTCAAGAAAAAGGGGTTGCAAATCAGGGAAAAAATAAAATGGGTGTTCAAAATAATAAAGATAAAGCCTCCTCAGCATCAAATGCAGGAGCACATGGATTTGCAAACAGAAAAACTGTTCAACCGGAGCCAGGTGTCAGGACAGGAAGAGGTTCTGAGGGTATCCAGGGCGGAAGTGCTGCCCAGGTCAGTGGGGCAGATAGTCATAATGCCAATCCTTCACAAGGTAGAAAGGAAGCTGGGATATCCAATGGTGACACTGTTAATGGAGAAAAAGGAGAGCTGAAAAATAAAAGCAGGAAAAGGAGCAGGAAGGTAGTAGTGGATTCCAGTGAGAGTTATGATACATCAAGTCAATCTGATGATGAAGATGTGACTATGAAAGGAAACTCTGGTGATACTGATCTTAAGCCTGATCCTAGTCATGTCCATCCTCCACGGAGATCCTCACGGAAAAGACAGAATGTCTCATATAAGGAACCTGATGATGATGCTCTTGCTAGCTCTCTCAAGAGAGAGAAAGCAACCAAAGAGGATAATGGAAAAGGGCAAATGGATGCTTTAGACGCTGAAGATTCAAAGCACGACAGTCAAAAGAGTTTTCCTACTGATGCAGATTACTCTAAGCAAGAAAGCAAAGTAATGGGAAGTGTTCATTCTGAAGAAAGCTTGCCGCGCAAGGATGCTGTCTCAGATAAAAAAGGAAAGAAAGTGGAAACTGGTGGTAAGTCGAGCACTGGTGCTGATACAGTTGAGATTGAAAGTGACTCTGACCAAGATTCATTTTCTAGTAACAAATCAGAAGCAGGCTTGTGCCACTGTCCTGATCCAGAATTTAGTGATTTTGAGAAGGAGCGAGATGAAAGCTGTTTTGATGTTAATCAATTCTGGGCTTGTTATGATACATTGGATGGCATGCCAAGATTCTATGCTAAAGTGAAAAAGGTATGTCCTTCTCCATTTGAATTGAGCATCACATGGTTAGAAGCTGATCCTATAGATGAAGCTTACGGGAAATGGGTAGATGAGGAGTTGCCCGTTGGTTGTGGCCGTTTTAGGCTTGGCAAAACCGAGGAAACATCAATACGTCTATCATTTTCTCATCAAGTGCATTGTGAGAAAGGCAAGAAGAGAGGTTCTTTAATCATATACCCAAGAAAAGGTGAAGTGTGGGCTCTTTTCAGGGACTGGGATATAAGCTGGAGCTCCAACCCAGAGAATTATAAAAAGTTCAAATATGAAATTGTTGAGGTGCTCTCAGATTTTGTTGCAGGAACTGGCATAAAAGTTGGTTATTTGGATAAAGTTGCAGGATTTGTGAGCCTTTTTCAGAGAATTAGTCAATGTGAGACTAATTCATTTCTGATACAGCCCAATGAGCTGTACAAGTTCTCCCACTGTGTTCCTTGTGTCAAAATGACTGGCTCTGAAAGACAAGGAGTGCCGATAGGTTCTTTTGAACTCGATCCTGCTTCCCTACCTTTGAATCCTGATGACTTGTATTACCCTGGCAAAGCAAAGACGGAATGTAGAAATATTGATCCTGTGGTAAATTGTTCACTGCCAGAGTCGACCAAGGAAAAGGGTAAATCTGTGGAATCTAAGGGTAAGAGTACTCCAAAAAAGTCTGTGGATTTGGAAGGGATTAATGTGGATATAGCTAAGCTCCGGAGATCACCTAGAGGATTGAATGTTGTTAGGCAAACCGCAAGTTGATGTAATCTTTATAGTCCATACAATCCAAATTTGTCTCCTGAGGCTGTTAAAGATCTATAGTTGACCATCAGATTCTGTGTTTTCCAAGGAAAAGTGAGCTACCATTCCTCCAGTGTAAGCTATTGTCACTCTGTCGGAAATGAATAGCAGGTAAGTTTCAAACAAGTCGCTTATGGCATGAACTACTCAAGATCTACATTCATGGTTTTGGGAAACTCAGACATGCCTTAAGGTCCACGAACGGGATGACCTCTGCGGAGTAGTGTTATCTCCGGTTTGTTTGGAAAAATACTTTGGAGATTTCCAAGGTGCTTACTCTGTATTTTTGTGTCAGATTCCTACTTTCCAGCTTGCTGGGTGAATGCATTAAAGTCCGAGAGGCCTTTCGGAGCCTTTTCCAGCTTCTGTTTCTGGTAATATGTATTATTTATGAAATGAAGTTGATGCTTACCTCAGCTTAGAATGTTGATAGTGGTGGTGTAACTAGGAATCGTCTTTAGATGGACTGATCTGACTGTTACTAATCTTGTAGTTGAAACTGTTCTAATGGAGGCCAACTTTATTCAGCTTATCCATCGAATCCCTCTTTTGGCCTTTTCAGATGTCGGTTCTCCAAAGCTAATTAGTGTACATATGTGAAGGTTGTCTGATTCTTGCAACTTAAGAGGGGCTGGTTTCAATCTTGAATTATATTTTGATGCTTTTGTGACCAATTATTTTGCAGCTGGAATTGGGAAGAAGGGGGAGATGACTCTCGTGATTGTGAGTTTACCCTACTGACACTGTTACGCACGCCTCTCATTTGGCCTGTAGGTTCAAATAGCATGTAAGACTGCACACTTTTTTAACTTCTGAATTCAGTCTTACTAATTTCATGACCGACACTTATTTTTGGATCTCGTATGAGTGAATATTAACAGTCCAAGGGTGGTCATATAATGAATAAAATAGTGCACGCAATGAATTAATACCATTAATGAGAATTACGAATGAGGTATATGTAAAACTGAGAAATCTTGAATGCTTTTTTCTACATGGGCATTCCATGTAAAATATCACGTTGCATAAGTGGATGTGGTAAAATCAAGTCATGAAATAAGGCTTATATTGGTTTTCTCGTGCTGAGTTGTGGGTATTGGTAGGTATCTGAATCTAGATGCACAAAGACACCTATAGGCAAAGTTGTGCTGTTATCCGTCATTTTACGCCCTTGCAGCCTCCTTGTGCATTAACAAGTGCAGAAGATTCTTGATGATCATAAATAGCCTTCTGCACACTTACCGGAAAGAGTTGTCAAAGAAATGAAGAACCCAACCAAAACTGTATCTTTCAATTGCGTCAAACCCCCTCATTCTGGATGGGCTGATTTCAAACTTTCAAAGTGCTTTTCTTGGCTTCAGACATTTTGACCTCAGAAGTACAAAATGCTTTCCTTGGGCGCACAAACTCCTAATTTTTCTACCAATTGATCACTTTTGGATCTAACAGATATATGCAGCAGATATTCCAGAGGTGCGAAAAGTACCAGATCAATTGAATAAACCAAATCTTGAGTCCGTAGATAGAGGTAGCTTACTTCTTCCAGGTCCTAATGAGAGGATGCCCATTTTTCATGATTGTATAAATCTGTGAGTGGAGCTACTTTTGCAGGGGACAAGTTACCTAAAGAACTATTCAAAAGCTTCTAAAATATCACAGTAAAGCCACAACAGACCATTAACCCAGTCCGCCAGAGAATTAATCAGACAAGTTCATTCACAATCCAATCAGGCACAGTACCAAGATCCATATGAGAATACGCCATAACTGTTAATGTTGCTGGTCGGCTACTATCATGATCCATTTTTGAAAAAAATTCCTATATAGACATCCATTTAGGTTTATTCAAGTCTATGCATAAATGAAAACCAATCTCACTTGCAGCATTTCCATATTTGCCAGGACCAACCAGATGCATCAACTGCCAACTGCCATGCCTATGCTCCAGAACTATTAAAACAACTGCACCGTAGTCATTATCAGACAAGGAAGAAGCCAACCGCAAGTGGAAACATAGAACTCAACTTAAATCATGACTAAGAGTACTAAGCATTGGCATCAAGATTTCATCCACACTTGAGGATCCCTCAAGTGAAGACAGAGAGCTCAACTTAAATCATGAAAAAATACATCCATCGTATCGAGGAACATACTTCATAATTAAACAACTATTTGCTTTTCCTTAAGGTGGTTAACCCTTTTTCTGATATTGAAGCATGCAACCTGCAACTGATGCTCATGGGGCAGTAACAACATAGCTCAGAATGAAAGCAGTCACTTCCTTATCAGTTCAGGCATATGAATGATGTTTGCGCCGATCTTTCTCCCTTGATGAGTAAGAAGAGCTGTGGTAGCCACGATCTGGTCACAGAAACTTTCATTAGCTAATGAAAGAATCGGCATCTAACTGTCACATGACTACTCACAGCTCTCAAGCAATTACGAATTCAAAAAGATAAACAACTGTACCTCGAGATGAATGATGTTTGGATTTCTCTGTGCGTCCTACATAATAAGGTCATCAATTAAGGGAATAAAATTACAGAGATTGTAAAGTGAAGATCAAAGAATATAAAAAGTATATAATGCAATAAGATTGCCGGCCATCAAAGATGTACACAACTGACCAGAATCTTTTCCTTTGTCCCTCGAACGATGACCTCTTTCCTTGACTTTATCTCTGTCCCTTTCAGTGTCTTCCCGTCCTCGTTCCCTGTCAGACTCCCGCCCTCTTTCATGGTCTCTGCTCCTAGTTCTCTCTTTTTCTCTATCTCGTTCCCTTTCCCTGTCTCTTTCCCTCTCCTTGATCCTTTCTCCGCTGGTCTCCGTTTTATTATCAGACGTCAATTTTGAGTCGGGCTCTTCTCTCGACTCTCCACCATTAATTGCATTTTTAGATTCATCATCACTGTTCTTTGACTCCTTCAATTTATCAAGTGCAGCTTTAATCAGTTCATCCTTACCAGCTTCCTGATTTAACACAGAGGAAGAACCCTTTGCGGTGCTGGGATCTTCATTTGCACTTTGTCCAGCCAATGAACCATCCTGAAGAAAAGCAGCAGAAGAATTTTTTTAATATGCAAACTGTATTAATTGGAAACAAGTATATCCTTTCAATTTTTTGGCTGGATTGTAATGGTGAGAAATAACAGCTGCAGGCCCGCCATTCAGTGTGTTAGGTGGCAAGACCGAAATTAGGCAAATAAAATAGACTGGACAGCCACATCAAACTACAAAACAATTAATCAAAGTTCGGGATTCACCTTCGGGATTGACTGATGTGGTGAATCCCATGATCTGTTGGATGTAGCAAAGGAACCCCCTTCCTTGCATACAGGTACATATTGGGCCTTTGGAAGGCTGTACAAATGTGCAAGAACTCTGCAAACCTCATCAATTCCAGATTTGTCTGCATCAAATGCTTTCCACCAAGGAGGATTCTCAGGTAGTGGTACTTGAAATCTACGGGCTGCAGCATATACAACACCACAGGCTACAACCTCACTCTTAAATCTCACACACAAGGTCGTGCGCAAACTGTTCATAAGTAACAAAAAATAGAAACCTCATTAGAAGGGGGAACCTGGAATAGAAGATAATCAACAAAAGATATATAAGGACTGTCCCAATCCAGGCCAAACCAATTATATGGGAAATATTGCATGGCCAAACAAGAAATGATTGAACGAAAATCCTCGTTAATACGCGTAAACAAGGATATATCCTATGTCCAAATGTAAATTGCACTATCGGTCTAACTATGAAGGATCTCATCTCCTACTAAGTTGTTTGCCTGAGCCTCTACTTTTCAAAGAAAATCTACGAAGCCATAAGCATAGGACATATTATCTCACATAATATTATCAGATAAAAAGATCATAAATGCCATATGTACATACTTGGGTATCTTATCCCAGAAAAATTACCTGTCATTTGCAAGATTCCAAGCTTCTGTCTGAGTTCTTGTGGAGTTTCCAGCGTAGCTAGGTAATTTGAAATAAATTTATGAGGATGTTCAACATGGCAAATGAAACCCATCTCTTTCAACAGATGCCTTTCTGTTCTGATCAAATCTGCCTTCAGATCCACGTATTTCTGTTAAAGAACAAAAGACATTCAGGCCCTTAACTTGCTCCTAGTTTAAAGTTGAGGAACACTACCACTGACTAAGGCAATATAACTAATATGTTCACAGTCATAAGCAAAGTCATGGAATCATTACCAGATGATTAGAACAATATATGGTGAACCAACAACCGTGCCACTTAGAATACAAAAGTAAAATCTATGCATAACCTTGGAAGAGGCGTCCAAATGCTCTACTGGTAAGTTCTCCCTCCTACATTCCATCCTGTGAAAAACAATTAGAACCTGCCTTGCTTTCCTAGGACTTTCCTCAAGTTTTGAAGCAAGCCAAACGCAACTGGCGGCAACCCTCTGCGAGTAAACCAGATCTGGTCCCAAGTCAACATAGAGTAGAAGCTAAAGAATTTGTGAAATACAAATATACTGGTGTCTTAAGGGTAAATGAGAAGTAACAGGCGAGCAAACAGACCTTCACATTAAATCGAGCAAATGATTTTTTGCAGTAGAAACGGTGAAATAGGACTTGACCAGTGGCCATAACAGCTTGAGGTCTGACCATAACTTAGATAAGGAGATGCAAGATCCGAAGTAGAGGAAACATAAAGGGAAAAAGCAAAAGCAACTTATACATCTTTCCTATCAATATTAATCTCTTCTGCTGTAGTAACTGCAATTAAAAGAAAGGGAAATGATTCCTTTCCGTATATAACAGAAATAAAGAAAACTGTAACCAAGCAAGCCAACTACTGAAGACCATGTATGAAGAAAACAACATACGAAAAGGATACAACTTAAGCAATATGCCACTCTCTTGTATGAGGTCACAACCATAGATCCTAAGTGTAGTTTCAGTGGCTTCATCGATGCCATCCTTCCTTGAAGGTGAGCTCTTCAGTTGTTCGTCCGTCAGATAAAATGTGTCAATTGCTGTATAAATCATTTCTGTCCTTAACAAAGGGCAAGCGTCTTCCTTAAAGCTGCTATCGAATCCAAGAAAGTCATAAGTTAAAGCTCAAGAAATGAACTAGCCATACAGTCTAGGAAAACAACCCGAACAATATGCTCAAGTAGCAGGAGATCCATACATAGTGCATGCGGCATTTCATTGCCAACTAAAGAAAGTTGTCACAAAAATTTGTAAGTATTCAACATATATGTAAAACAAATAGGATTGCCCCACTCCACCTCACATGTCATCTAAAATTCAATTTTATGAAAACTATCGTCACAATTACAAGACCGCTCCCCATCAAGAGGGATGAATCCAGGACAAAGTTTTGGAAGACTAGTGAAAAATTGTGAAGGGGATAACTCTTCGTTAAATTATAAATTTTTTAACCCAGTTCTCCATTCTAAGTGATCAATCTATCATTATTTTCTTTGTTGAAAATACATTGAGGAGTTCATCCAAAATTTTGAGGAAATAAGCAAATTTGAATAATCAGTGATTATTGGAAAAGGTAAAAAGGATTCCAGACCATTATTCCAAATAAATGATAACTCTACAATGTCATATTTCACACTATCATTCACGCTCTATTTAGCAATTATTCACAGATAAAGATCATTTAAAGATATTTTCTACTTAATGACAAAGGGAATGAGAAGCATGTTTTCAACTTTTAAGAATTAAAACCTTCAAATATATAAATATTCCTTTTTCTTATATTGTAATTTGTAAAACTGAGTAGAATATACATTCACTTCTCTGTCCACTAAATCTCACTTAAAATAAGGTGGGAACCTCACAGAAACTTACTTACGATACTTAATGGAAAATTCCAATACTTTAAATATTTATATTGTGGAGCAGAGAACAAAATTTTGGAGTTAGAAGCCGAGCATCTTCTGAATAAACCCTAGAGCAACCTCTTTGAACAAATTAAGTCATAGGAGGACACCAGAATTTGGATTTGAATCTAGAATTAAAGAAAATATTTTAAATTGTACGGAGCGGCTACCTTCTAGATTATCCCAGAATGGCTCTTCAAATTTCACATTCAAGAATCCAAAGCTTGCGAGTCAGCTCCTCGGTTTGTTTCTGGAAAACAGAGGCAGTAAGGGGCAGCTCACCGGCGCTGCTTCTCCCGTCGACAGCACTAAAAATTGAGGCCTCTTCTCATGAAACTACAATCAAACCAACAACACAATAAAATAGATGAAAGCTAATCCATATTGGCCAAAAACTAATCCATATCAAACCAGTACCGTCGCTGGTACTGCCTCCGCCTCAGCCACCACCGTCGATGGAAAGTCGATGCAGGTTAAAGGATTTAGAGGCTCGAGGGTCCAGATGTGGTCGGCGTTAGCGACTCTCAGTATGCGGAAAATTCAAAGCCAAGAAAGGAAAGCCCTAACCCCTAATTCGATTTTGTCCTGCGTTTCCTTTTCTCTTCTTTCTGGACATAAAACCTCAAAGGGCATCTTTACTTTGTGTGATCATGGCTAATCACCCTTTATTTTTTATTACTTTATTTTTTATTAACTCATGATTAGTGTCTCAAATTCAAATATGATGTGATTTTTTATGATAATAATTACAATTTAATATATCCTATTTTTATCATATCATCCAAAGTAAATGTGCCCTAAGAGTATGAGCGTTATATCATTTTTTATTTATATGTTTAATTCAAGGCTTTATTATTTAAATTTTGAATTTTCAAATTATTATTTTTGTGAAAAAATTAAAGAGAAAAATCCTCTAACATATCAAACAAAATCATAACATTGAGTATTTTATTTTGGGACAATTACACTGTCATCTCATGAGGTTTTGTGTAATTATACGTAAACTTCTTGTGGTTTGAAAAATTACATCTAATACTATGAGATTCGTTTATGTCTAACAAATAAGTCTTTTGTAGGTCAAAATTCATTGAATTTGCTTATATTAACAAAAAAAAATAGAAAATTGATATTTAACTTCGATTGACTTGTTAATGACTTATTGCAGATCAAATATTTTTTTTTCCAAATTAAACTACCCTTATAATGGCGAATATATATTTATTCACAAGCATTAATGCATGAAAACATATGATGGTAATTTAATTATAAAAATTTATTTAACATGCAATAAGTCAGTAACAAATCAATTATGGATAAATATAGAAAAAAAATCGGTTTTTCTTTGTTAATATAAGCAAAATCGGTGAATTTTGACTAATATAGGGACTTATTTGTTAGACGAAAGCAAACCTCAGGGTGCTAAATATAATTTTTCAAACCACATAGAATTTACTTGTAATTACACCACACCTGAGAGGAGGGACTGTAAATATTTTTTTTTTTATTTTAAGATAAATTACAACGAATATCTCTTTTGTATAGTTATGGATACCCTTTGTTATTTGAAAAATTACTAAAATCCCATATATTTGATGAAATTATGTATTTCTTAAAAGGAGATATGGAATTGTCAATTTTGTTATTTGTTGTGTTTTTTTTTAAATAAATAATTGTGAAAAATTCAAACAAGATGGATGGACAAATTTGAAGAATTGTTTAATTAGTCAATAAAAAAAATTAAAAAATAAGTGGTGGATTAGAATATGATGACTAACAAATCGGTTAATTGTTAAACGATCGCCAAAATAATGGAGGTATTTGTTTTTTCAAACAACAAAAGAGTATTCATAATTATATCAAACTTTTAAAGAGATTATTGTAATTTATCCTTTATTTTAATTGACAGAAATTTCATAAAATTAAGCACACAAGATACATTATATTTCTCAATTTTGTTGTTGATAAAAACTATATATATGTAAGTCATAAAAAGTGTACTATTTATAATATTCTTGTATATGTATATATATTATGTAATGGTATATGATTATGTAATTTTTTTTTCAATGGTGTATAATATTGTACATATAAAGCATATATTTTAATCCAATACATAAACTCATATATGTAAAAATGTAGCTGTAATATTTATATGACATTTACACACACCAATGTATATAATCATGCAAATAAAAAGATGCACAACAAATTCATCAATATTAATTTATACACATGTGCACATAATTTACATTATATAAACTATTTAGTAGATGATAGGATAAATTATATATATCCACATTTAAAGTGGATAAATTTAATTATACAAAGACTTTCTATATAATTATAAATGCAGCTCCAAAAAGATGTCGATATAATTTATTATTTATCTCAAGAAATGTACTTGTAAAACTTTATTCACGAACTCAATATATTTCTATAATTTTGCAAAGGATATGATGTATTTGTATAATTCAAAAGATGCCGATATAATTTACCCCAGATAATAATCACCAATACTAGATATTTTGTGTTTTTTTAGGTAAGATCGATGAATTTTTATTAATTGAAATAAATCGATTACAAGTACAATAATTCCTATTGACATCAATATTTAACAAAAATTATTATAATAATCATAATCTGCTCAGTTACATCTACTATTACAACAAACAACAAGTCTTATTATGTAGTAGACCAACCCATGCCATACAACACACATATTTTCAACACTTAGTGAGGTTCGAATTTGGGATATATGCAATTTAAGTACAATTTATGGAATTGGGATAATAAACTAATGACGTTGGGAAGCTGCGACAATAATTTAATTAGTTACTTTTTTATGTATGACATCATTGAAGTGATCATGTGATTATATGTACCCTTCCTGTAATACTTTGTCGAAGTTCAAATATCTTAATTCTTTAATTTTAAAATATTAATTTTACTGCTCCAATAAAATCTAGTGAATTGGTAAAAATTAAAAAAAGTACGTGACATATTATAAATTTTTGGTGATTTTCTTTGCAAATAGTGCAAAGGAGCGAAGTTCGAGATCTAAACTCGTCGCATTCTTGCACAAGTTAGAAATTAGTTTTTTTCTCTTCAGTTACTTTTTTTTTCCTCCAATTGTCTCTTTTATAATGAAATTAAGAGGTGTTTATACTATGTTGGTAATAAATACGAAAGGGGTATAAAATCAATTTTACCCCCTCCCCAATCACTAATTTGTCGATATAATATACTATCAATGGGTAATTTAGTAATTACAGGATAATTCAAGTCGTACGGTCTTTATATTTCATTGCTTCATGATAAGGATTTGCTTTCCTTTTGAATCACTATTTGATTGAGTTTCTAGTTTCCATCAGCAGTCCCCCACCAACTAAATATACAAGGAGATATTTGGGAGTTCATATAAACATGTTTCGTTCAATGTTTTCAGAACCGGACCGGAGATCGAACCGGTCAAGTTACTGGGTCATTGGGTCACTGGTCCGACCGGTCGGACCGGAATAAAAAAATCGGGAGACCCGGAATATATTATATATATATATATATATATTGTAACATATCTATATATTATATATCAAAATTTATTAAACCTTATTGATTGTTAGATGTGGCTTTGTCCCGCATTAAAAAGAATAAACGAAACTTAATATTTTAAACTATAAATATGAAAAGTTTAAGCCAAGCTTATTATCCCATATTGAAAAAGAATAAGCTAAAACTTAAATACTTTAGACTATATATATGAAAATTTTAAATCAAGCTTATTATCTCACATTAGAAAAGTATAAATCAAAATTTAACACTTTAGATTATATAAATATAAAAGAGTTTAAGGCAAACTTATTATCCCACATTGAAAAAATAAGACAAATTTAAATACCTTAAACTATAAATATGAAAAGGCTTAATCAAGCTTATTGTCCCACATTGAGAAAGTATAAAGCAAAATTTAAATACTTTAAACTATAAATATAGGATGTGAAAGCTTAAAGAAAGCTAATTATCCACATTGAAAAAAATATAACCAAATTTAAACCCTTTTGGCTATAAATATGTAAAATTTTAAGCCCAAAAAAATTTAAATAGTGAAGTTATTTTTTTTTTTTTAAAATAAGGGTCAAAACCGGTTTTTGACCGGTCACCGGGTCACCGGTTTTGACCAGGTTTGACCACGCTGGGTTTGAGGGCATGGACCGAACCGGACACATGGCCGGTTCCTGGTCGAACCGGTTGAACTGGCCGGTTCGGTCCGGGTCTGAAAACATTGGTTTCGTTTAACGCGAGCTTTACCCACTTATGTCCTTATTAGAATTCCAACTATAAATTTTGAATGGCACTTTAATTATCCTCCTATCATCCTTCATCTGAGTCCTCTTTTCTGATTTAAATACTTCATCATATTTGAGTGAGTTAGTTCTGATACATAGTGTTTTGCCCATTTTCATCTCCTTTTTTCAGTTGTGAATTATTTTTGAGAACAGATATCCAAGTAGTAGAATGTCTAACAGTCAAAACCTGGGCGGAGGGGGGGGGTGGGTTTCACGGGAGAAGGTTGTCGCGAGAGAGGGAGCCATAGCGCCACGTCAAAAAAATGGTGGTTTCAGCGCCATGGCTGCTATGGGTCGAGGCACTTCACCTCCCGCCGTTGCCGTTGTGCATCCCCTTTCTTCTTTACCTATCCTATTGTAAGAAAATCTTCTTAACTCTTTCGATGATGGGGATTATGTCATTCTGATTCGCTAGGGGTGTCTGCAGAATAGAGTTCTAAAGAGGTTAATAACTCCCGCATTCTTCTTGATGAGGATTTAGATAAATTAAGTGTAGATGGTACTGAGTAATCAGCAGCAGCCTCCCAACTTGGATCCCACTGTCGCGTCATGAATATTGAGAATTGCAATAGTATTATGAGTCTTGAGGAGTTCAATCATTAATGGCAAGATTAATCCCTCTTTCATCATTCCTAGTGTAAGTGATAGGATAAAGTATCATCCTTCGAGGTTTGTTACAGTTTATTCGACTTTCTTCTCTTCAAGTTTCACACTTCCTCCTTATCATCTCCTGCTAGAAATAATTAAATATTTCAATATTTGTGTTAGTCAATTCACTCCCAAATTCCAATTTTTTCACATATTTTGAGGATTTCTTCGGTGCTTTAAGGATCTAGACAAAATTCATTCCTCGAGGTTTTCTATACTTTGTTTACTTTTAAAAAGGTTGTCAATGACTCATACTTTTTTTTTTTCCCTCATATTGCTCGTAAGCTTTTTGAGGGGAGTGTCTATTCAAAGAATTCTTAGAAGGAAATTTTTTTTACGTAAAATACTTTGATAGGGTTGCCAACTTTTTTGGGGGAATTGCCTTTCGTGCCCAATCATTTTCACGACCTTCATACGTTAAAATTCTTTTACATAAAATACTTTGATAAGGTTGCGACTTTTTTGGGGGAGTTGCCTTTCGTGCCCAATCATTTTCACAACCTTCATATGTTAAAATTCTTTTACGTAAAATACTTTGATAGGGTTGCGACTTTTTTGGGGGAGTTGCCTTTCGTGCCCAATCATTTTCACGGCCTTCATACGTCATTTGTTGAGGCGGGGTTGTTTTACCAACTTCGTCAAATTTTTATTTTTTATTGGTATTACGTTATTATTTTTGTCTTGTTTTTTTTTTGGCCTTATTATTTTTCTTGTACTATGTTAGCGATAAATGTGAGGGGTGTAAATTCAATTTTGCCCCCTCACCAACCACTAATTTATAGATATAATTTACTATTAAGAAGTAATCTAGTAATTATAGGATAATTCAAATCGTACAATCTTAATTTTTCATTTCTTCTTATGAAAAGGATTTGACTTTCTTTTTATTAATTATCATTTGATTGAATTTCGTATCTCCCACAGCATCAAGTTGACTTTTTACTTTTTATTTTTTTATTTTTGTATTTTGATATAGACCATTTATTAAATCAATATATTAAAATATCAAAATCAATTAAATACGTTTATTTTTTAAAATAATATTTTGATAAAGTGAAAGATTTTGAATTGAATCCAAACAAACATGATATAATTTATTAGCTATCGAAGCACACTTGATGAGTATGCATTTAATTTTTTATTATTTTTATTCAATTATATGAAATAAAAGAAAAATAAAACAAATAATTAATATTTTCTTAATTAATTTTTATTAATCATAAATGTGCCAAATATAATATTTTCTATATCATTTTGTATCAAATAAATAAGTTTGGGGTTATTTTAGTTAATATACATTTTGTCAATCAAAAGTGGTTACTCAAACCCCTCAAATTTATTATGTAATATAAAAAAAATCTTTTTTTTTCTTCTTATAAACGATAATTTATGATATCACGACACTAAATTTTTTATTGTGTTCATAATATTTATAAATTAATTTTGTTTTTTTTTTCTTTTTTTATTACATATGATGTGCTGCTTTATATATTTTATTTATTTATAATATATTTAAAATATAAAAATTATTTATTATGTGCACGTAAAGACGATGCGTCGACCCAATTAATTTAATATAATTGAATCCAATATGCTGATTTAATTAAATTTTTAATGAGCAGAGTATGTAGTAAGCATTTTCTATTAAATCAGTTACAGCTTTCCTTAGCTAGCAAAAATTAATTGCTCTATTACCTGCTTTTTTTAATGAACACTCTATCCTCAGTCTAATCCGACGGCTACGGTTACATAATTTTAGATTAATTAATTTTATACAAAGTGATTAAAGTGTTTAAATTCATGATTTCATAATTAATTATATAAATCTAAATTCTCAAACTAACTTTATTTTAAGGTAATTAACATTTAAATTTTAATGGGCATAAGGAGTAATTAGATAACAAAATAATTTTGGTGAGAATTTTTTCCAAGAGCGATTATCGAAAGGGGTAATCGATAAAAAAAAAAAAAATTATTCGCGTTCGATGTATAAAATCTGGTCTATAAAGGCAAATGGTACACATTATAAACATATATAAATCATTATGACATGTCGTTCTGTTAATATAATAAATATATTTTTTACTTTAAAAATATTTTATGAATAATAATAAATATAATACATCAAATTTAAGAAAAAAGGAAAGAAAGAAGAGAGCAAAAAAAAAAAACAAAAAAAAAAATTAACTTAAGCGTATTATAGCCATAACAATAAAATTAGTGTTGCAGTGTCATAATCGCCTTTTGTGAGAGAAAAATATCTTTTCTTATAAATTAGTATAGATATTGAAATAAAAATAGTAATTGCATAATCATATTAATATGCAATTGAAAAATACATTAATTAGATAATATAATTAAAAATTATAAAGTAATTAATTATTATATATTTAAATAAAATTAGATAACACTCACACATCTAATAAAATCAAAAGCATTACTTCGAACTAATTAAACATACATCAACCTCAACACAAAATTCTTGTCGGAACATGGTTCAGTCGAACCAATTCAATCACAAAAGCAAGTATATTGTACTTGTTATGTAATTAATCGATTTCACTAAATTGTACGGAAAATTCTTGCTTTGTGATCGATTACTATTACTAAATCGTACCTCAATTATATAATAAGTATATTATATTTAATATATAATTGGTTTAAATTTAATTGAGCCAGATGAGGACAAAAACTTTCGGAACCTTAACCAGTATTTGATTTTCTTTTTCTTAATAAAAAAGAATGAAAAAAGGAATTTTCAGTGGCAGCGCCTAGTAAATACCAACCCCCACCGACGCCACAAACAATATTACAAATCCTGGTGCTGCCGTCCTCTTTTCACATGTAGCTGATGCAGCCGAAAACCCAAATTCTGAAAAGAACAGGTATTGAGAAAAGCTTAAAATCCTGCAAGAATGGAGGATTTCAGATCCAAATCATACAACAATGAAAGAATGGCGGTGGAGAATACTTACAGCTATTACAGTAGCCATTTCAATGATAATGGGGTCGAACCCAATTACCAAACCAGCTCGAACCCAAGTGGGATGCAAGATCTGAGGTGCTACAGCGCCTCCTATGCTTCTTCTTCTGCCCAGAACAATGGGCAGCTGGATATCGTGCCGGCGGGCGGCGGCGGTGGTGGCGGGGACCAGTGGAAGTTCAAGAAGGGGAAGTCAACAAATGGGGTGGCTTCCAAGAGTTGGAGCTTTAATGATCCTGAGCTGCAGAGGAAGAAGAGGGTTGCTAGCTACAAGGCTTACACTGTTGAAGGAAAGTGAAGGGATCAATCAAGAAAAGTTTTAGGTGGCTCAAAGAGAGGTATTCTCTGATGGTCTTGGACATAGGTGATGGATTGATCAGATTGATATCACTGTATAATAATTTATATTTGTATTTAATTATATGGATGCCTACTTTTGTTGTTCTTGTTGAAGGTTTTTGTTGTTGGATAATCTGATTTTGGGGGTGATATATTGAATTAATGTGTACTGTATGAGAAACTTGAATATGAGGGGTGATTGTGTATGCATACTGAGATCAATTGAGTTTGACTTATATGAAAATTTTCTTGATGAAATTTTATGGTGAAAGTGGGATTCTTCTGGTGTTCGTTACTTTCCTTAACCTGTCTGCATATTAATATCTGATAATCCTTGAGCATATGAAACTTGAACTCATTACCTCGTTGATTCATATGTTCGTAAGTAAATTGATAAGCCATCAAATCAAAGCTTCAAGCTGGCTTTCTTGGCATCACCACTGGAAGGCCTCGATTGCTTAGTGTAATCATTGAACATATGAACTTGAACTTGTTACGTCGTTGATTCATATGATCAGAAGTAAATTAATAAGCATCAAATCAAGTTTCGATCTCTGGGCTTTTTGATGTTTTACCAATTGAAGGCCTCGTTTGCTTAGTCGAATGCATACATTTAATTTAGAGGGTCTCAGCTTTTAAGACCTGATTCTTGTTGATGTATATATTCTCTGGTTTGGATTTCATTAATTTGTTGACAGTGAGAGGTGCTAGTATCTATTTGCAATCAAGTTCTCAGCTTTTTGTGTATTATATTGTGGATTGTGATGTTGCTCAATGAAAACTTGGCTTGTTGTCAAGATATTTATACTTCTTGAAGTTTCCATGAGAACTTCTTTTGTTTTACATTTCCCCCACATGGGTTGATATCCTTTATTCTTCTCACTGATTATATGAGTTTATAGGTAGTTCTTCCCTTCATTAGATCAGCATCTTATGCTGCCGGTTTCCTTCTAAGAGAGATCACTCAGGCGTAACATACCTCAGTGTTATCACTCATCGATCAATTCCTCAATGTGATCATTCTCTCATTTGGATAGTTTTACTCTCCAAATGTCGCTAATAATTTGGGTCCCGCTTCTGTTCTGGATTATGATAGAAATGGTGTATGTGTTGTCTTCTTTACCTTTTTCTATTTATGTGTTCTTAGTTCATGAACTACTACATTTCTCCAATCTTGTTTCAGTCATAAAACCCCTAAAGAGAAACAGTTTATCGTCTCAATTTAGAGCCATGTGATTCTCTTCTCTACATTCGCCCTTTGAAATCTATATCTCACTGGATCTTTTGCTGTACCGTTGTTTAACCAAGTACTGATTTCGATCCATAACGAATTCTCCCCTTGCACTCCCTTTCTCTACCGCAAAATAGCTTGTTGCCCCTTGAACTTTATACTTAGTCGTGATAATGATTCGGTATAACATACTGTCTGCGATTGCGGACGAAGATGGTCGTAGCTGGGCCTAAGTTACCCGCTGCTGTTTTGATGATTTTCCAGCAAATCTACAAACGAACAGTAATGAAAACAATCAAGTATTGAGTGTTCTTAGTTGGGGAAATTTCACTTTTAGTCCCACATAATAGGGTGTTTGCACTTTTGGTCCCACAGTTTACGGATTTAACATATTTAGTCTCATAGGATAAATATCGTAGCATTTTTGATCCTATAGGATAAAATTATAGCATATTTGGTTCCATAAGATTAAAAGTTATGACATTTAATCCCACATTCTATTTCTATGGGACCAAATGTGCTATAATTTTTATTCTATGGGAACAAATGTGTCAATTTTTATGAAATAAAAAATGCTACAATATATATCCTATGAAACTAAATGTGTTAAGCCCATAAACTATGAGATTAAAAGTGCAACACATGGTACCGTGGACCAAAAATAATTTTCCCTCCTTAGTCCTGGGAATCGAAATGAGCTTCAGGGCCCCTCATCAACTTTTGCCGGTCCCCCTTCCAAATCCCATCATTTTCTTGGACTAAAGGCAGCGTTTTGAATATGGCACTGGCACCCAACCCACACTGTAGAATGAATGACTTGGTCTTTTTCCCTTTCCATCTAGTTCGTTTCCTTTGTGATATTAGTTATTTGGGTGATCGGATAAAAAAAACCATGTATTGATTTTATTATGTTTATTTGGACTATTTGGATTGAATTATTTAGAGGAATATTAATTTGTATTGGGCTATCGAACCTTCACAATGTAGAGTAAACCTTATAAAGGTGTATTAGGCACCTAATAATGAAAAGTAGACGGAACGTTTTATTATTATTATTTAAAAAAAAAAGCTAAAATATTGTGTTTTTTTCTGCAGTTTTTTCTATTAAACTACTTAAATTAAGTTGATTTAATCCAAAAATTACAAGTATTTTAACGAATTTCTACAATGTTTTGGTAAAATTGTAAACGTTTAATATATTTTCAAACTCTAATTTTTTTTTCACATACTCCCAACTTTCATTACAATTAAAAATTTACGACTTTATTTTTTATAATTTATTCCCACTATAAAAATAGAAATGCAAGCTTTGGATGGATTGCTTTAGTCCATCCACAAAACTTTGGAATTTATTTTGTATAATGAGTTCGCTTATTCTATGTTCTAAATTATAGTTTAATATATATATATATATATATATATATATCTTATAATGATTATACAATTAATTCCAAATATGAAATCAACAAACAAGAATCTTGCATTGGTTCAATGCAAGGGAAATTATTAGAAAAAAATAGTGGAAATAAATTCAACTTTCATTAAGTTTTAAGATTATTATGACTATAACCCGCTTTATATAATTGATTTTATCATGTGATGAAGTTATATGAATGCTTTATTATTTTCCATATGAAACTATATGTACAAAAAAAAATTTTAATTTATGAAAATAAAATAAATATAAATTAATTACAGTTTAATACACTTGAGTGTCATATATTTATAAATAAATAAAAAATTACAATGGGCTCATTGAGATTTGTCATAATTATAAATAGTTTTTCGTTGTTTGAGAGTTAACAAAACCTCAATTGAAATTAATGGTCGTCTAATAAATACCCTCTTATAACAATCCATTGTAAAGGGGTATTTGTTAAACAACCGCTACTTTCAGGAAAGTATTTGTAATTTATCAAACAATAAATGTATTTATAATTATGACAAATTTAAAAAATCCAATCCGAATCTCATAACTCAAGTCTTAATTTGTGAATAGTTAAATAATTAAACATGCTCTGCTTTTTATTTCCGCATTAATACAAGCAAAAATCTATAAACATATTCGCTAGATTAATTTCTGTTAAGACAAAAAAAACAAATAATAAATTAACCTAACTTCCAAAAAAAATAAAAAAATAAAAGATTTGCCATGCAAATGAGCCATTTACAGACATTAATCCAAAGAAAGAAAGAAAGATTTGAGTTAGGTCTTCAGCCCACAGGTTACTTCCAGCAGGAATCCTGCGGTTTATTCTTCATCCTCCTACCAATGCTTAGTTAGCTGCAGGAATAGGCGTTCTCGGACTAGGCAGCCCCATGTACGAAACTCTGGGAGAGAGTCGAACTTTTGGGCTTGGACGTGGTGATGGGATCGGGCCGTAGCTGCTAAAAGGTGCATTGGCCAGACGAGGCGAAAGGTTAACATGTTCGAGTGCACGGAACTGGAGTTCGGCCGGGTACTCCCTGACACAACCGATCCTCGGTCCAGCTCCCGTGCTCCATTTGCAGACATACGCTTGGCCAAGTTGTATACTGGCTTATCTTTGTGATCACATAGCGTGATTTCTTGTTCTGTTGCTGGGCCGTCCTTGGTGGATGTGCGAGTATTTTGTGGTTGGTTGCGACTGTCGTCTGATGTACATCTTGGGATTGATTCCTCGTTGGCGTCCTTACTGAGAGGAGGCCGGTCGTCATCGGTTGCACATCTCTGGAAGGATAGGAAACAGTTTTGTATTAGGATTAAGATGAGAGTTACTGTAATTTTTGATGATGTATGGCAATAGTTACACTAGTTCTTAGGAAAATGAAAGGTTTCGGAACAATTACCTTTACGTTTGCGAGATCAACATGATGCTCCTCGAGGAAGCTTATGAATTCCTTGAAGTTTTCTTCTGTCGGGAGATAGTGACCGCTGTATGGCCAAATTGCCTGTAAAAGTTGGATGAAGTTGTCAAAAATCAAACATGGAGTGAACTGAGAATGTCGTAATAATCCCTCTCAAGTGTAATTTACCTCAAGAACCCCGCCATGAGCTACCAATCTTCCAGCAGCTGTGATGGCTCCTCCAGCTAAGAAACTCGAGTGCTGGAAAAGGCCCTTTTTCTTCTGTCCTACGTACAATACCCTTGTCGTACTAAGAACGAATATCCACTTTGAGCCCTCGATGGTATCCACTAAGACGCCGCTGTGCTTGTACACAAGTTTGCCGTTTTCAACCACAACCTCATATGATTCTCTCTCGTTCTGTTGAAAAGAGAACAATTGAAGTACACACATCAATCAAACATCCTCTTCACACGGTTCGTGAGCACAGCTTTTTGTAAAAATCAATAATTCTCAATTCAAACGCGAGAATGCCCAGGTGAGTGGAGACTTACCGGTCCTAGATACTTGATGCATTGACGTTGCAAATGGCTCCTCGGGCATTTCTCAAGATTTACTTCTTTTCCGTCTCCCACATCCAACCTTCATATCACGAACAGTGTAAGAAAAAACCGGTAATGGATCAAGAAAAGCAAGAGGCAAAAAGTTTTTAATGCAGCCAAGGTGCCCATTTAAACAGGGATTCATATGGTACTCACCAGTAAAAGAACGGCTGTGCGCTTTCACTCTTGAACCAGATATATAGTAGAGGTGTAAATTGTGTCCATACCGATGGCGTGGATCAATCTACAGAAAAGCGTAGCATAAAAGCACGGGTCAGATCAGAAACTCAACATAAGAACTTAATTCAATATTGATCCAGAGAATTAACAGATCCTCTCTGTCATGAAACAAGGATCGTGTCGATCCTAGGATAAAGAAATTGATTACTTTTGATTGACAATTTTATTTGACTGACGCATGTAAGGTTTCAGGACTTACTGCTTCAAGCCAATGCTGTAGAGCCAATTTTTGAGCCTTTTCATGCTTAGACAATCCCTTTCCGACCTGAAACATATTCGACTGTTAGCATCCAAGTGGCAATAATGATCTAAATATGAAGAAAGAAAACGAAATTCATTCAAAGAATATCAATAGTGGCATTTGATATTGACCTTGGCTGCCCTGGTTCGTGCTCTAGCCCACCGCGAAACAGCAGTTTCTGGTTTCTCAACATTGAAAAATGATACGGAACTACGTTTCAGAGCTGCAAAGTCCAAGGCCTTCCACCTGTACACGTCCAAATAAGGCCAGTTAATTTAGTTGATGAAGGTCACAGAAGATAGGAAAAACATCTATTAGTCGCGAGAAACGAACCATAGCTCCTCTACAACGACGGCACAATCTGCAAGGTTTCTTCGGGTCCGGTAGCTCTTGTAGACCTTTTGAAGCTTGACAGCAGCCGCATCAAGCTCGCTAACAGGCCGTGGAGAGAACATGATCGCCGGCTCAGGGAGAGAAGCAACGGAAACCGACTTATTATTACGATCCTCATCATTCCCATCATCGGATTCTGATCTTCTGATGCTTTGAACTAAATCCTTGAACGAAAGGGAGGTTTCAAGAACCAGCTTCACAGGCTCGCAGTTCCTCAACTTTATCGAATTTTTCCTGCTCATCTTGTTGAACCCTCTTCTCATGGTCATTGCTGCAGATTCTGAATCGCCAAAGCTGTCGGCGCTTAAAGTCATCATCTCCTGATTTCCACCCCTGAATCCAACGCTGACCACAAAGTCAAAAAGACTGTGTTTTGTAATTTCTTGCCAAGCTGAAACGAGCAACGATAGCGATAATCCCATAAACTTTTAAGGCCTCCACCTGCACAAAATCATACAAAAAAATTGCTTGAATACACATAAATTACTACAACAAAAGATCTCAACCAAGTTTCTCTTCACCTGAACTCTAACTAAAATACCAAGAATGACAGTTGATGGTTGACCAAAGGCAGAAACAGTACCTCTAGACCACCTTATTAACTAACCTTAAAACAGAGAATCAGACAGAGTGAACATGGAAAAAAAAAAGACACATAGTCCTCAATCTTCAATTCCATGAAACAAACAATAAAAGCTATTACCAAATTTTTTGCAAAATCCTCATTTGTTGACCAAATCTTAACCAAATAACTCTGAAGAAAGATCAAGAACAAACAGGAACAGAACTACTATACATGTCACCAGATGGACAAAGTTAGCACCTTTCTGTACAAAATCCCTCGAATAAAATCAACAGCAAAAAACATCTCTGACTCCATAAAATTTAACCCTTTTCAACTGTAACACAAACTGAAATCCATAAAGAAATTCTTGTTCCCAGAACAAGATAAAAACCACTCACCAGAAATGGAAGACCTCAGCTCAATTTCAAGTCTTTTTGCTGTCAGAAACAAATACAAAGCAACTCACTTTTTACTATGCTTGTTTGTAAGTATTACACCAGCTCCCCTCTCTATATATATATGCCTATAGGGGTTTAGCAGCAGATTGTGGAAGTCAAGAAATGATATTTTTGGAAAATGGGAGTCTACGGTACCTTCAAATACGGTTAGTACGTGTAAAAGGGGCTGTTCAGTTGGTACTAATTTGAATTCTTTTTTCTCGTACAAAAATTTGACACTGATGAGAAGGTTCTCTACGTTTTCTTGAAAATGGGAATGCAGAAAAAAGAAATAGTGGGGGGGTTTGAATTTGATTCAAAGATTTCAATTCTACCCACTTTCAAAACCACGAGTTTTGGTGAAATTCAAAGCTTGCTAACTTTTTATTTGGGCAAGAAAACCATGAAACGCATTTCAGACATAAGACATACATATATACATACAGATACAAGTGTGTGTTGTGTGTGTGTGTGGAGGGATAAGGGAGAATGGTCAAAAAAGGGAAGCTTAAAAGACGCTGCTTCCATGAAGAATCAAAGATCAAACAACCCCGGGTTGGATTTTCTTGTTTATCATATATCATTTCTGCTTCGTTTAGCGCACACACTTTGCGTGTATAAAGATGATATTATTTATTTTATTTAAAAAATAAATTTATGCACATAATGTACGTATACTAAATAAAAAATAAAATAGACTATACAACAGAAAATTCGATCCTTAAACAACCCAAACCAACCAATCTTTGTTGCTGTACATTGGAAATTAGAACTTTAAACTTGTTTGGATCAACATTTTGGAAAATTTTAATGAAAGTCAACTGAAACAGTTTTGTTGGATTTGTCTGCTTGTATATGAATGAATAATCTAAGGTTGTCATGACTGAATTAAACGCGCCAAGAAAATTAATTACAGCGTTATGGGTTTGGTTTGTCGTTGTTTGTTTGCTTACATCAACATGTCTTTGTACAGACAGCTACTCCATCAGTTCAATGAACAGTGGGTGATTCATTCACTGTGTGTCTCCTCCCTGTTCTAATGTTGTTGCTGTTTTATTATGTATGTGAATTGCAATGAGTTTATGCCTATAATTCATGTTAGATAAAAGGGAAAAAAAATGCAAGCAATCTCTACAATATTACAATTAAGGAAATTATCCTCGTTTAAAAAAAAAGCAATTTATCTTTATGTATTTTTTAAAATACAATAATGTACCTATATTTTTTTAAAATGAAATAATTGACCTCTTTAGATATAAAGGTAAATTGCTACTTTTTTTTTTTTCATATAAGGTTAATTTGCTCATTTGCAATATCATAAGATAAACAATCTTTGTAAGTTTACTCTATATGCAGTTGAAAAAAGTAATATTTGTAATAAAATTAAGCGGACTATGAAATTATAAATTAAGTAAAGAATAATGACAAGAATGACGTGCATGTAGTGGCGATTTAGTGACAACATTGTTGTAGTTATTTTTGTGGTTACTGCATCTTTATACGTATTTAACTGGTTGTTAATTTATAGTAATAATTTTGTATTACTAATTATTGCTAATGATAATTTTTACCTAATTATTTTTACTATTTACCAACATGAAAGTTTCTTAATGCATATAATAAGTTGTAATTTTCGCTGTTTTTTGTAAATGTTATTAGAGTTTTATTTTAATGTTACTTAGATTTAATTTATGTTTTAAAAAAATGACTGAATTATTTATATGCTGAGAAAAAAAATGAATTGCATGTATTATTTGAGATTTAGTGTTATTAGATGTAGATTTTTGTAATTTAAAAAATTATATTTAGTACTCTTGAGGTTGGCTTTCATTTAATAATCGGTTCATGTTAATCAAAGTTTACTGAATTTGTTGATCTTAACTAAAAAAAAAAACAGAAAAAATTGATATTTACTCTTTGATTTGTTGTACTAAACTACCATGATAACAAGGTGAAAACATACCTCCTCACATACATTAATATGTGAAGATGTATAAGGGTAATATGGTTATAAAAATATATATTTGATCTGCAATAAGTAAGTAATAAATCAATCAAGGGTAAATATGCATATTTATTCCTTTTTATTCAATATCAGTAAACTTGTGAATTTTAACTAACGGACAGACTTATTTATAGATAGAAGCAAATAATAAAAATACTTAATATATTTTACAATCACAGAAATTTATCCTCAGAAAAAAATAGTGTAATTATCTTAAAAATAATAATAATTTTGGTCCGTCATTGGTTGAGAATTGGAGAATTGGAACCTCTCTTGGTCAAAAGTCAAGCACTTGTAGGCCTACAGACTTCAAAGGCGCAGACTTCATTTGGATGTATCTAAAGTTTATTATTAAAGAAAATCGCTCTTTTAATATCATATTTAATTTTGATATGTTATTTATTTTAAAAAATAAATAAATTAATTATTTTTAATCTCTCGAATTATGATTTTTTTTAATTACCTTTACGTAGTTATCTTTTCTCATATTTTTTTTGTTATTTCTCCAATATTATTTATTATTGTTATTTGTTAATATTTTTTATAAACTAAAATATATTATTAACTTAATATCTTAATATATATATATATAATATTTGTTATTTTTTGCTCTACAAAGATTAATATGAGTCTCTTTCTGGCTATTAAACTTTTAGATGAGACTGCCTTTTAGCAGACTAAAATCATCGTATATAGAACATGCAATTTTTTTTTTTTTTTAAAAAAAAATTATGTTATGATATATCAGTTAGATATAATCAATTGTTCTATTAAAATATTTTCCGTTTATGTCATGCCATTGGAATGTGCACGTAACCTAACCAAAAGAGATATAAATTATTTGAATATATAATCGATATTTAATTTTATAATACCATAATAGTTTAATTCAATAATTCACGACTCATATATAAATACCTATATATTCAAGTAGCAGCCTTCGGGCTTCCCTACTACCCTATTTTTTTAAATATATAGTTTGATTCCAAGATTATTTAAAAAACAAAAAAATAGTTGCAAAGTTGGAATAAAGATAAGTCTATATATGCTGCCCAATTTAAAACTTTTATTTATAATATAATATTTTCTATTCCAAGCATATATTAAAGTTGAATTAATGTGAAATATACGTGATTCCCTCTCATAAAATATAATAATAATAATAATAATAATAATAATAATATAATAATAAAATAATAATAATGCACGGGTGCTACATTTCTCTCATCTCATTCTATCTATTGTCAAACTTGCACGGGCCTATTCATTTTTTAAATTATGATGATGATGATGATGATGATGATGATGAGGGATAGATCAGGTACGATTTTTAGATTGTGGATTCAACTCAATTTTATTAGTTTTATTTGGATTTCAAAGTTATAATATTTTTAAATTTATGTAGGGTTTTATTTGGTCGTGCGTGCAATAATGCATAAAAAAAATAATTCTTAAATTTCATATATTTTTTGTTGGAAAATTTTAGCATTTCTTATTTGTCCTGCTTGTTATAAAAAAAAAAAGATTAAATGCATTTTTTTTGTAACTTAGGTCATTTGGAAAGGGTAGTATTTTGGTCTTATATTTTTTAATATTTGCGATTCCATTGGTTTTTTTCACCGGAGTTCATCTTTACAGGCGAAATGGATGAACTCTGACGAAAAAAAAAAATCACAAAAATTAAAAAGGTGCAATACCAGAATCCTACTTTAAAAAGTTAAAGAATGAAAATGCCAATCACCTAAATTACGGGATAAAAAATACATTTAAACGTAAAACACATTGTACATATAAACTTCCGATATCTCTAGTGCACTATGGGAAAATAAAATAAGGAAATACAAGTGATAAAAAAAAAAAAAAAAAAACAAGTCATAGTTGCGAGAAGGACTGATTGTTCTTATATTATAAATAAATTATTATAATTAAAAATTATTGTAAATCAATATTTTCAACTACAACACAACCAACGGAATGACGAAACTAAATAATGCAATTCAAACCAATCCCATAATTAATATATTTTTCCCTCGTTCGAGTTTAATAAGGTATTTGTCTATTTAAATAGTAATTACTCGTCTGCAATTTATTAGTATTAATTAAATAAATTAATATTAAAATCATAGGTAGTTGATATAGGTAGATATAATGATTTGGTTGATGGTTCCACTTAAAAGTAAAAGAGAATTACTATTTGAAAGAATCAAAGTAAAAAAATTGTGTGTGATTAAAGTCAAAAAGTGGAGTATGTATAGCTTTATCCTTTGACTTTTGGCTTGTAATTTTGGGGACAAAGAATTTACTGCGTCAATGGATTCGACTTGGGGTTCATTGCTCATAGAATTGCCCACAAATTATAATATTTTGCATTTATTTTCTAGTACAATTAGTTGTAGTAGCACGTCATTTTTATATGAATATAATAAATAATTTTTTATATTTTATATATTGTGAATAAGAATAAAATATGTAAATCAACAAATTATATTTTCAAAAAAAAAATACGAACTTAAGATATTATCGACAAATAAAAAAATTGGTGTAATGGTTTTAAAATAACGTGGGAGTCACTTTTGTTAAAAAAATAATAATAAAGTAATTATAATTAATTTTTAAAATTATCTAATTACACTACAAGAAATATAGCATTCAACACTACTAATTGTCATGGTTAATAATAAATAACCGTAGCAAATAGTCATTGATCACGTTTACACAAAGGTTGTTGGCCGTAGTTTTTGAGAGGCTGGCTAAAACATTTGCCATAACTTCAAATAATTTTTTACCATAGTTTTAAGCTGTGGCAAATAATTTATTTCATGGTGGTAAACTAATTTTTTTTTATATGAATATTATTTAATTGTGGTTAAAATAGTTATTTACTATAATTTTTAGCAAAAAAATAGAAAAATTGACCAGATCAGATTATAAATTCCTCTTAAATAAGATATTTTAAATAAATTTAGTAGGTGTTTGAACTTTGCATTTTTTTTGTTGGTCATCATTATTTTTATTTTATTACTCTATAGTTCAGTTGATTAAATTAATGATGTTATGACTAAAATTAATTATGCGATCAATAAATGATTATAATGAATATATCAATAGCTTCATATTAATTACTTTTATTCTTATAGGACAATTTTATAAAATGATAGTCAATAGTACAAAGTTATTTCAAAATAGTTAAATAGTATATATAATTCATATTAAATCTAGGTCACTATTATATAATTTTATCGTAGAATTGTCTACGAACTTAAATCCGAATAAACATATACTTAATTATAATTAAGCGCAAATTCAGTAATTTTTAATTGAATTTGAACATCAGTCGAAATTTATAAACTCGACGAACCTAATATTAAATTGTTAAAATTTACAATCTCAACGAACCCAATATCAAATTTGGCACGAACTTTGTAAGGCCTAAGAACTTATAATACGATTGCTTCAAGAAAAATAGTATTTTTAGTTCCATATGTAAGGATTTTTTTTCAATTTAGTCCTATTAATTCTGATTTTCTCACATTGCATTCCATAAGTCAGAATTTCTTTTTATTTTTAATCCTCACATGACATTTTCGTCATATAATTAACAGAGAAGTCACTGGGCCGTTACTTCAAACACTTGTTGGACCAACGATCACGGGACTTCTCCATTAATTATTGGAAAAAAAGTCACGACGACTAACAATGAGAAAATTTCAAACTTATGAAATGCAATGTGAGAAAATAATAATAAATTAAATTAGAATAAAAACGAGCCTGATTTACATGACTAAAAATGCAATTTTCTCAATTCCAGCACATGTTGTGCAATTATGAGATGGTGAAAGATTTAATTGGTATTAATCTAATGTATATTTTGGTACATATATCATAGCTTTTAATTGAATTATTGTGTAATGATTAAGAAGTGTGTTGATTTAATAACATTGTTTTAGGGTTGAACAATTTTCCACAAATGCCAAACAACTTGACAATTGGTCACAATGGAGAAGTGGGGGGAAGGGGAGTCTGCCCTGATTGGTCAAGAGTCAAGCATTTGATGGTCAACTTTTGGACCACGCACGACTACGTTTTTTTTAATGCATTTATTATAATTTAAATCGCCACGTAATTAGTTGGTGTAGCATTTATGGTACTCCTATATATGAGGGATCTATACAATATTTTGAAAATCAATCGATAATTAAGATTGGATGAGTTATTGAATTATTTGGTCCGATCGATCAAAAATATATTTTGTACATGTATATATATCTATACCATATCGATGCATTATGTATTAATTGATTAAATAAATATAAATTACGATAATAATTTATAAAAAATAATACAATTTATTAATAATTACAATCTATAATGATTTAACAATAATAAACCAACAAACAAGCAAATTAAATCAAAATTTAAAATTTAAAATCCCGTAAATCTTGAAATTTGAATGCTTTGTTGCTTTTTCTTTTCAATCAAACAGATGTAGCAATTGATGGCTCTGTATTTTTTTTTAAAGCTAAAAAAATTTGAATAAATTAACTTGGAGAAAAGGAGAAAGAAGTAGACGAAGAAGAAGACGCTGAAGGGAAGAAAAACCCTGTTAGCTATTGGAAGTGGCTCATTGTCGTCCCATGTTGAAAAAGTATAAGTCACATTTAAACAATTTAGATAGAAAATATGAAACAGTTTAAGCTAACTAATTGTTCCACATTGAAAAAGTAAACTTAAGTAAACTAACTATACTATAAATATGCAAAAATTTAAGTCAAGCTTATTCTTCCACATAGAAAAGTGTAAGCCAAGCATAAACACTTTTAATGCTATAAATATAGAAAAGTTTATTGTTTTTTCAAAAAAAAATAAATTGAGAATATGTTTTGAACCGATTTTTAGAACGATTGGTTTTTATCTATTTTGGCCAGTTTTGACCTGTCCACATCGATTTTGACCTTATTGGTTTGACCCTATGAAATCGAACTAGTTATAAATCAAGTTGATCCGATTCTGAGAACATTGGACCTGAGTAAACAACATGATTTAGGTTTGTTGGGTAGCACTAATAAAAAAATTTATGTTGTTTAAACTCAGGCCCATTACAATAGCTATTCCCTAAACTCAAAATTAATAGTATTATATTAAATTCAAAACGGGACTCATACCCATTGAAATAAATATTATGAGTATATAGGGCAAAAATTCAATAAATATTCTATATATGAGGTTCAAATAGGGTCATTACGAGTATTGACTGGATATGAGTTTGCGTAGGGTATTATATGTTCATTAATAAGCATAAAAAGAGCAGTAAGAATATCATACCTTCACTTGTGGCTGTATAAAATATTTACAGGGTCAAACGTCCGTACAAATAAAAATTCAATTGGCAATATCCAGACCAATCCACGTATGAGGTGTTGTTTGATTCTTGATTTATGTCAGTAGATATAAATAATTGTACATAATAATGTCAACATTTTACCTAACGATAATATTATATTCTTATTCAATAATAAAAGAAAAAAAGAAACATATTGAATATCCTTACCAAGCAAGTCCATGGCATGAAACTATGGAAAAATGACAAACACTCGTATAAATAAATAGAAAACCTCTTTGTCCTCGTCTCAAGTTGGTGTTAGGTATGTTTTCAAAAGTTTGGATTGGGTTTTGGATAGTTTATAAATATATTAGACGATACTGAAAATAATGGATTATTTTCTTGCATTACGATTACATACGGTTTAAGAATTATAATAAATAATGATACCAACCACGCTCCGGTGGAAAAATATGAAAAATTTAAATTTTTATAATAATTAATTAATATTCACGATGGTCGTGATTATGACCAGAGTAGTTGCTATGGTTTTGAACTACGGGTGAAAACATTTGTTTTGGTTTTTGGTTATAGCATTGCCTACTGCAATAATGACTAATAATCATTATGTAGTTATGTTAATTATTATTCATCATAATTTTTATTTTCTGGCCGTGGTAATCAGCCATGAAGAATAGGTGTTCACAAATCGATAAAAGTCGACCAAACAGGACAAAAATAAAAAATATCAATACACTTAAGTGAAAAATTCGATTCGTCGATTCGGTGTTCGAATCATTATTGTTTTTTAAAATTCGATATTCAATATGATTTTGATTTCTAGTATTGGTTTATCGAACAATACAAAATACCAACTTATTTACATTTACATATATATATACTAGCAGTTGCTGCACGCGATCCTCGCGCACATATATCTTTTTTTTTATTATAAGTAATAAATTTCATACTTCATTTATATAATTATGGTAACTCTCCATGTATCTTATATATCCAATGTCCATAAATACTTCTTCAAAAGCTGCAAATTGAATATAAAAAATAAAAATCATCAACTGCTAAGATACACGTGAAATTTATAAATAGGAATTGAAATGCTTTATACTTTTTTTTGGATAATCTATTGGTAATTCAAAATTTTTTTTCTCTTACATAATATTTTATTCTTTTTTTTTTCCGATAAGCAATGAGATAAAATAAGAAATGATAAAATTAATTTATCAAGGATAGAATTTTGCACAAAAACAATTGAATGCCTTTCAATTACATAATGTTTATAACTATGCAATAAAATTATTAATATTTAGAAGAAATCTCAAGCAATAGAGAAAGAATTTAATTCTCTCACTTATTCTACTGTTTTGTATTTTTGACGTATTGGCCTCTAAGGCCTCGCTGCAAGGAAATGGTCATAGGCCTTTTTTGTTTCAAAATAGAAAGACGACAATGAAGGTTATGAATTTTTGGTGGTCGGATAGAACTTAACATGCAAGGGAGAAAAAAAGGGTTTCGAATTAGATTGTGCCAGAAAAAAAAAAAAAAAAAAAATAGAAGGAAAGAAAGAAAGAAGTTGGTTTTGAGAACGTGGACTGCTTTGACCAAGGGGTATATTTGGTAGTTTGAAATTTTGGTATGAGAACTACCGATAATATGCAAAATTTCCATTTTTATCCTTCACAATTTATTAATTTTATTTTGTAGAAGGAAATAAGCAAATGCATTAACTAAAAGCAAAGGGCAAATTCCGTAAAATTCATAAAATAACTTCCACTTTAGACACAAGAGAGGGTTTGCTTTTATAATTAGGATATATATATATATATATATATATATATATATTATATAAAAATTATTTTTATACTGTTCTTGTTATTCTACTCATTAAATTTTTAAAAAGTAAATAAGAAATATAATTATTAGTTTTAGTATTTAATTTTTTAACCATTTTAAAAATTTAAATTATTTCTATTTACCAAATACCGAAAAAAATTCGGTACTTACCGAAACCAAATCGATTTATTCAATTCTGTATTTAGTATATCATTTGGCATATCGAATTTTTATTTTACCGAAACTTTAGTACAGTTTGATTTTTCGAATAAATTCCTCTATTTGAAAATAATAGCTACAAGTAGAAAAATGACACAGAAGTGGTCGATAAAAAAACTCGGTGTACATATACCAACTTATTTATAAAATTACTAAACTACCCTTCATCATTTTTCGGTAGGTGGGTGAAATTATTTTAATGTATTTTTTTAATTATATAAGATATAGTTAGAGCAAAAAAAAATTATAAAAAAAATTCAACTTATAGAAAATAATTTAAGTTGCAATAAACACTTTCTCGCCCCGTACGCAAAATCATTGTTGGTTAGTATGAAAAATGGAACCAAACAAAGGACTTGCATTTTTCAATTGAATATTATGATCAAGTAGAACAAGTTGTAATTGAAATAAATAAAAATTTCCCAACAACAAATAAATATTAATAAGAAGGTGTGAACAAAAATTATTCAGAGTCCTATTTAAATTATACACAAGTTGGGAACGTGGAAGCATCTAAGATCTATGTACAACAAGTAGCAGCCCCTTGGAATGGAGAATTAAATTATTCTATATTTCTATTAATTCCAAGGATCAAAGTTGTATTAATTAATAATGTCAATTGGTGATACCTTATGCTAATTAAATAGTGATATTTTTTTTTATCAAAATGAAAGCTGACTTCTTTGATGTCAAAATCAATAAATATATATAAAAAATGGTAATTACATTCACATTATGTAAGATTTGACCTAATTATAAACATATTTTTTATGTCGAGAGATTACAATTACTTATCTTGAAGTTTGTAAAATATTACTGATCCAGTCAGACAAATATTAAATGGCAAAATCACCAGAATAGATAATAATATTTGACACCCGTGTTGTTTCTTTTCTCCATCCCTCTAAGCCAGTTCTCTCAAGTCGGCATATTTTAGTTTTCTTTTAGCCACTTCGTCACCGACAATTTTTACTTTAAAGTAATACAACGCATGTGAAGTGATTTGGAATGTTTTACCTGAAATCTGGTCAAAAGGATATTTTAATCCAAAATTTTGTCAAATTACAATCAAAATTCTATATATATTTTTTTTCTTTTAATAGAATAACACATAAAAAATTTCGATCGAGCACTACAAGAAAATTAAAAAAAAAAAACAGCGACGAAAAAGATTTAGTGATAATTTTAGTATTTTCACTAATCATATATGTTTAGGGACAGAATTTTTATTTTGTTACAATAATAATTTTAAATTAAATTTCATAGAAATTAGAATGAAAGGCTAACTTACTCAACATGCTTTCCAAGAACCTCTATTCTACCAGGTTGAACCACCTGTTGAACCTAAAATACCGTAATTTTTTTGAAAATTTGATGTGGATTCCTTGCTATTGAAAAATGTTGCCCCCCCCCCCCCCCCTAATGGCATGTTGTTAAACACAAGAATATTTCGAATGGTTCTTTTTCTGTTGATTTTTATGGATGTTCGTATTGTATAGGATATTTTCTTATCCTTCTCATTCAATCGTCATAGCAAATTGAGAACAATCACAACTGATCTCACATAAATCGATTGGTCTATCCACAAAAAAATCATATCCATTCCTTCTCCCCACTTCAAAGAACATGCATAAACCTCGTACTTAGATTGTCAGATGACTGATGTTTTTAAATGAGCATATTTTAACAACAACAATCAATATTGTTTGAACTGTGTGATGTTTGAGATATTTTTTCCCCACAAAAAATAAGATCAATTTTTTTAGCTTCTTGGCCTGTTAGCAAGATATTAGACTTGACCAAAGGAAGGCAGTTTCCTTAAAAAAAAATGACAACTGTTTGCTAAGGGGCCCCTTAGTGCCACATTTTTTAAAGTTACAGTATTTATTTTGTTATCTCCATAAATTTTGGGACTAAAATTATATTGCTTTCTAAATTATCGGACGAAAAATACAATTTTGATTTATTTTTATTTATTTTATTTGGTTCGAACCTAATTTTAGCATGATCGTTTGGAACATAATATTTTGAACTTAAGAATTATAGTTAGGGATGGTAAATGGCAAAAGTAGAGCAAGCTCGAGCCAAGTATGAGTTTGGGAACTGATCTAGAACCTTTCTCGAACCTGCTCTGAATAAAATTTATAAATATATTTAATATTTAATTATTTAATACATACATATATATATATATATTTATTAATACATACATATAATATATAATATATATATATATATATATATATATAATATATACATTAAACCTACACTCAGACCTATATTTTAAAATTAGATCTAGATTCAAACCCAAACTCATTGAAATAAAATATTTGAATATGGATCGATATATATTTGAAAATTAGGGTGCTTGTCTTATCATGTTCTTCCAATTCTTGTTTCTACTTCTTCAGTTTCATTTGCTTTTGTTAACTGTACATGCAATTTCGTGGAATATCTCTACCTACCAGATTTCCTTGACAAAATTGATTGTTCACTTTTTAGTTGCGGGAAAAATAAAAATCGGGTCTAACCCGACCCATAAAATCAGATATGATCTATCAGACCTATTTTGTGGATCATTTGACATCAGACTAGATCTGGTCGGATAGGGTGCAGTAGGCAAATAATGGGTATGGACCCGGACTTGGGCATGTGTATTTTTTATCCATTGATAAGCTTATTCTAAATCTATGACACCGGAACTCAATATAAGCTTTTTTTTTTTTTTTTTTCCAACTTTTCCCTTTTTCTTTGTACAGTATATATAGTGATTGGTTATTCATTGTTGTATCGATGAGGGGCTTGGATTGTGTTATGTTGTTTTCTTGAATCTGGACTCGTTTTTGGATTTTGTTCATTGGAACCACTCTACTAGTTCTCGCTACATTATCTTGTCGAACTTGGACAGATTTCTAGCCCTGTTGGACAGATTTATAGGTTTTATACATTAGAGGCAATTATGTTACTTACCATATCAACCTTAATTACTTAATAATGAAAAATACTATTTATTATAATTATTCAATTTACAACCTTTCTTTTTCTAAGTTGATTTTTCCTCCATTTAGCAGTCCCCCCGATTTCTGAGTATCCTCAGAATATTTAGGAACTACATCGGATCACAAGCTCTTTCGCAAGCATGTTTTGCCTTAAGGAGCCAATGGTAAAATTAAAAGCTAAGTATGCAAACAATTTCAAAAAAGTAACATGGTCGTTGTAACTAGATCTATTGCAGAACAATAGTCAATACAAAAAGTATTGCTTTCCTTTTAGAAGCCAATTTATTAGTTTGATTTTAGCGAGAGTACAATTGCAAGGTTTAGCCTCGCCTGTTGGGGGACGAGATAATTTCTTTGTGATGATAGGCTTTCGAATACGAAGTTATATGAATGTTTTAAAAATTTTGTCCCTACTTGGGTGTTAACCTTTTTGGATTTGAAATTTAAATTCATAAAATGTTTATATATAATTCGTTCATGGGCTTTTTCTCACATCATGTTGTATTACTTTAATCTTCTAATTATTGTGGTCATTTCTTATTTGAAAAATTCTTAGGAGTTCTCATATTTTTTCCTTGATTTGGGGCGTTCTATTGTGCAATTCAAGAAGTTTGATTGTAATTAGCTTCAGGACTTTCTATTATACGTTTCAAAGAAGCTTGATTGTCAATAATTTCAAGCCCTATGACATTGGCCTCGGATGCTCTTTTATATGACTCAAGAAAGATTTCAGGAATTTAATTAAAAATATAAGTTTATTATTCCCTATTTGGGGGCGTTATTGTCGCGATAAACATTCTGTACGATATTTTTATTATCTTTTGCATTAAATATTTTAAATTGTCATATTATCATGCATAAACAAAGGTGTATTAGTCTATTGTTTGGAGTATCATGCTAATAGCGCCAAGTGCTGCAGTTCGACCTCTTGAAAATCTAATTGTGGAAATACAGAGAAAAATGAAAAGAGTCGAACAAGAGACAGGTTTTGCACACAGCTGGGAGAGTCAGGTCGATCTCTGTACAATTCTTCTCGAAATAAGAAATTATTTTTTTATTATGTGTTAATCTATCATGTGGGGCACCCATCATGGAAAAGATCAATTAGACAACTATATTAATTTCAATCTTCTCATCCACCTAAACAAAAAGAACATAAATTTTGTAGTAATCCCACCAAATGAGGTGGGATTAACTATCGCACAAAACACACCGGCTCGAAATAATATTTTAAAGGCCTAATTATTATACACCCTTCACGTGCAAACTCTTCACATGAAATCTTTATTTCATAAATGAGTGGTAATAAAATTTGAACACCAGGTCTCTTGATTAGGGCTAAAAAAACAACCATATTTAGATATTCGATTTGAGATAAATTGGAGAAGCTCGTTTTTTAGTTCAATTCGTTAATTTAACAAATCAGTCTTGAACTTAAATTTTTATTTGATATATTTTCAAGCTCAATTTAAACTCGATTAGATACTTTAGATTACCAAAACAAATAAAAATAAAATACTTTTGAAGATATCAACTTGCCCCCAATTTAACTTAACTCGTTTGAGCTCGATTTAATTATTAATAAAATTAAATTCAAACATAATTTCTCAAGCTCGATATCTCAAATAAATTAGAAAAAAAACGTTCGACTCGATTTAACTTATTACAACCCTACACTTATTTGATTTTGAATCATTTAACATTTAATATTTACATTTAGCGTATACATTAATTTGGGTATAATTGGAATTGAATTCGAATTATAGATTTTCATGATATTCTATTTAACAAACGAATATTCGCTCTAACAGGAAAATGCAAAAATAAAGATAAAAATATACACATAGTCTCACGTGTTCTTTTGAAAAAAAAATTGGTCCCTCGAAAGTCGAAAAACGGCAGTGTAGTGTTTGGATTTGTTTTTTGAGTTTTTTGTTGTATTTTGTGGAGATAGAGAGAGAAAAATAAAAATAAATAAGTATGTATTAGAGATAGTGTATATGTTTGGATTTGTTTTTTAAGATAATTTAAAATAAATATTGTATGTTTGATGTTGTGTTTTTTGAGATAAAAATTACTGTTCATTGTCAAATCATATATTTTTTTATAAGGTTGTATTGTTTAATGTTGTGTTTTGGAAGACAAAAATCACTGTTCATTGTCAATTCATTGTCAAATCATGTATTTTTTATATATATTTATGTATATGTGTGCGTATATATATGTATGTATTTATATTAAAACAGATAAAAATAATTAAACAATGTGTTTCTGTATGACGACAAATATTATGTATATTTTGACTTGTCTCGAAAATAACTTGAAAACGAAAACAAACCAACTGCGGCTTTTTCAAACCGGGCAGCATCTGTCAAACGTTTGATTCCTTGTTCTCCCACCCTCCGTTCCAACTCATTGGCTACACACAATCAGGTTGGAATCAGAGATAATTATCCACAGAGAGAAACTCAAGAGAACCTGTTCATGGCTGAATCCAAGCCGGACCCTTCATCAAACTCTTTGTCAGGTATCCTCCGTCGCTTTCTGATCTAAAACCCATGTTGTTTTATCTCTTTCTGTACATTTATATGGTTGCAAATCGCAGAATTTTCGATGAAATAAACAAAGGGATATGAACCAACCCTTTTGCTGAAAATTCATTCTTGTTTCTTAGGATTTGCAATCGTGTAGGATTAGTATGAGGGAGACGGTGTTTAAGGTTCTGTCATTGGTGGGCAGGGAAAGATGTGAAGGCGCCAATGTGTTTGAGAGAGCAAAAGAAGAGATTGTGGCAGTTTTGCATCATGAGAAAAACCGGCATCGCCATCACAAAGAAACTCATGGATCGCGTGAAGATATCGATGTGAATACTCCAATGAGTGATGTGAAGGCTCCGAATGTGTTTGAGAGAGCAAAGGAGGAAATTGAGGCCATTGTGGAGGCATTTCATGCCAAGAAGGAATCAAAGGATGATGGTTCGCAGATGTATCGTGAAACAAGGTAGGGAAAAAGGGTATTGGATGCATCATCTTCGTAATCGGACAAGGTGGGAGTGTGATTTCTGCTAACAACATTGGATTATTTGCAGGGAGAATGGTGCAAAGGATTCTTTGAAATCCAAGAAATCAGACTCGCATTCACAACATCACAAAGAAACTCATGGGTTACGTGATGATATTGATGCGAATACTCCAATGAGTGACGTGAAGGCTCCAAATGTGTTCGAGAGAGCAAAGGAGGAAATTGAGGCCCTTGTGGAGGCATTTCATTCCAAGAAGGAATCGAAGAGTGATGGTTCGCCCTTGTATGGCGAGACAAGGTATGGAGGAGCTGATTTTGTTAATCGGAAGGTGAAAATGTGATTTCTGTTGACAGTATTGGATTATTTGCAGGGACAACGGTGCAAAGGATTCTCTGAAATCCAACAAGTCAGACTCAGACTCAGGTTTGAACTATGTTTCCATTATATTTGCAAACTGGAAAGCAAGTTATGTTAATGTCTTTAGGGGAAGATATGTCCCGTCTGAATTCTGTATAGTCATGAGTCACGACCACTCATTCTTACTCATAGTTCTGTTTGCTTTATCTATACCAAGTCCTCTTTTTGCACTTTCATTAATGAAAAATTGCTGCATATCATGGAATGAATGTGAACTTTTGGAGCCAGGTCAGGCTGTAAATAGTAAAAGTTACTTAGGAATAACATAGCAGAAATAAGAGATTGGTGGAAAAACTGAAAAGAAAATTTGAGGTAAATTCTATACTGAAGAGGTCCGGACTGAGGACAGGCCTATGCTGTTCATATGTTGAGTCCTGTGATTGGTAAATGCATCAACATGAGTTAGTAATAATGTAGCAAAATATAATTACACTTGCTAGATAAGTTGGCATGGTGTGACTAGGCCTGTAGGCTGGAACGAATGTCTGAAGTTTATTGGTGGAATGATGTGAAACTGGGATGCATGAATCTGTGGAGTTCCATTTTCTTTGGTGGAAGATGTCAAAGTAATTGTTTGCTGGTTATCAGAAAAAATTGCCGTGGTTTTAGACTTCTGGAATAAAATATGTATGAAGAGAGTGTTTATTTATGATGTGTTGTTTCATATTTCGGCTACTTGAGGTTGTTGATTGCTCTGGAGAATACTTCTGCTAGAACTGGTGAGAAGGAAGAAAGACGTATCATATTAGACTAACCATGATTTATTGCTTCACTCCGATTGAAAACAAGTTTGACCTCCATCCATCAAATTTTGTTAACTCATGTTCTCAGTGTTTACTTCTTTTGCATATCAATACACATCCAAGTTATCCACATCGAACGTTTTATGGTCCATGGCATTGTTGATCAATGGAACTTTTTCCTTGACGGTGTACATTTCAAAATTGGCAGAAAAGCATGTCAAGGCACCAAACCTTACTGTAAAGGCCAAAGAAGAGAAATCACCCGAACACAAACCGCATCATAAGGAAACTCATGGAATGAGTGATGATATTGATGAGAATACACCAATCAGTCAAGTTAAAGGTCCCAGTGTGTTTGAACGAGCAAAGGAAGAAATTGAAGCACTTATCGAGACAATCCATCCCAAGAAGGATTCTGCTGATCGTTGAAGAAGGAAGGTGGATTTCTCTCCTTGAAGTCATAACAAGGATTGATTTTAAGATTTCATTAGTTGTTATGTTTTGAAAATTTTATATGTCAAGAAAACCACATTTACAAAGGCCAACAGATTACTAAAATCTTCGACAGTACTTCTGTTGGAGATTCATGTTCATACAGGTTTTTTCCATTGTATATGACAGTTGCAAAGAGTTAATTGACTCTTACAAAAGTTACTGGAATTGAAGGAGATGTCTGATTCTATTGTTTACAAGTTTAAGTGAAAATCACCAGCATTTGCATTTTAGGGGACGCAGGACAACGCAAGTCTTCTCTAATCAATTTAACTGCTCCCCATCAAGCTTCCTCTCTGTAACTGCATTCTGGTTGGAAATTCTTGTTATCTCATTGGAGTCAGCTCATTTTGCATCAATTCTTCTGATGGTGCGCCTTTACAATTACACGAAGCCCACAATTCATTTGTCAGACTACGAATATACATGCTGGATGTGTCTGTTTCTCTAGTTGATTGATGCTGTCCGTCATTGCTTCTGGTGGCTGTTGACGGGCCATCAACTGATAGCACGTCTGTTCATTCTATAATACACTTCACGATATTCAGGAAGTAGCATTCCTTGCTTACGTTTACAACTGTTGTTTCTTTACTTGTAAGACACTAATAATCTATATCTCTCCCAGCACAGCATGCTTTCTTATTCCGTTTCTTTTCTTGTTTTTTAAGTGTTACAGCTTCCGATGTTCTGTCTTAGTGCATAATAACATATTTGGAATCTAACAGTTCAATCGTTATTGTATTTCTGGATCTTTCTCATGCACTCTGTGTTGTTAACAAACCTGCAGGCTTCATTCTCTTAGATTGCACATGATGTTTGAGTTTTAAAATCAAGCAACCTCATATGATCTACTTAGTCAACATTTTTTTTCTTCTCACACACGCACCCTAAACACACTCAAGAATCGAACACAAGGCCTCGCATAGCAAAGTTTTGTGTCTGAACTATTGGATTGTTCCTCTTGAGGACGACTTTGTCAATATCGAATTATCAGAGGATGACAGCAGCTGTGTTTTAGGGGGCTTTTCAAGATCCAGAAATCATGAAAGCTATGCTTCATGTTCTTCATAATCCAAGTCATGGTTGATTGTTCCGAATCTTGTCAATCTCTACCCTCTTTACTAAATTTACATTAAGACAGACAAATATTATATATTTATTCATAAAAACCTCAACTTACCATTAAATTAAAAAATTATTGGTGTGGCTGCACTTCTCTACTAACTCAGATATCAATTAATCCAACGTCTCACGAAATGTTTGCTGAATTAGCGTAGGTCGTAATATTGAATCAAACTCTTAGAATTCATGTATACCACCCTTTCATTAAAAAAAAAAACACCACCGCCACCACCGACCACCGACAACAACATTCATTACACCATAGATATGATTTTGCCCATCCCAGTTTTTTCATTTTTACACAGCTCTTCACATTCACTATTTACACCGTATTCTCGTAAGATTTGGTGTAGTTATACGTAATTTTCTTGTAATTTGAGAAATTACATCTATTATCCCTGATTTTTGTGTCTAGTAAATAGATTTTTTCGTTAGTCAAAATTCACTAAAATTTATAAATATTAGCAAAAAAGTTAAATGAAAATCTCTATTTGATTGATTTATTGTTCATCTATTGCTGGCCAAACAAATATTTTTTTCTGACCAAACTATTCATATTCATTTTTACACGATAATGCATGTGAAAATGCACATCTTCACCCTTATAAGAATATTTTGATCATATTTGACCTGCAATAAACGAATAATAAATTAGTTGGGGTAAATATAAAATTTGATTCAACTTTTTGTTAAATTCATCAAATTTGATTAACTTTGACTAACGAAATATAGATTTGTTAGATAGAAACAAACGTTAGGGGTACTAAATGTAAATTTTTAAACAATAAAAGATTCACGTATAATCTATATTATAGAAAAAAAAATTCTATTTTCACTTACAAATAGCGGTTACTTACACCGCGACACTAATTTTTTAAATTATAAAAAATGTCTCTATGTATTTTCAACCACCCTATTCAAATTCTTCTTCTCATCTATATGATCTATATTATCTATCTATACTAATATGAAAATTTCATCCACACCAAAACTTTTTTATGTCGACAATGTCCCTAAAAATTAGTTTTTATTTTATTTATTTCTTTTTTAAAATATGATGTATTGACTTATATATTTTATTCTTATTTATTATATATTTTAAAAATATAAATAATTATTTACTATACGCACGCAGAATCGACGTACTGTAACGACTAGTTATACTAAATTTCAAAAGATGAGTGTAATTATTCCTTTATTTTAGGGTTACTGTTCAGATCTTTTATGCCATTTTGGTATGTTTTGAGAAACGTAAGAAAGAGATTCCTCCCTTTTTTCGCACGTTCTCCCCCTTTTCCTCCATATCTGTTTCTACCTTTTCTTCTTCATCCATATTAGATTTTTCTTCATCTTTTTCTCTGTTCCTCTTTAATTTCGACACTACTGATCATCTCATGAATAAAGATTTATACTTGTTGCCATAAAAATACCATAATCCCAATTTTATTTTTTTTACAAAAACTATTGTGGTGATGTCAAGTATTATGTGCGAGGTTGTTTTTTGTGGTTTATTCTCTGTATTATTTTGGGAAATTTGAACTTAAATTAAGTTTGGATGAACTTGAATCAATTATATGGTAAGTGAAATATGCTAATCGTGATTGATGTACAGTTCAGAAAAGCAAGAAATCACATAACAAGTGTATCAAACTTTCTCTGTGATTGATTTGATTTGATCAAACTTAATTTGGATATGAATTTTATGTGCTTCCCTAATATTAGGAGGACTGATTTCCATTGAGTAAAAGTAATTCTATACCTCCTTCGTATGATTTTCTATACCTTTTATTTTTCTTTTAGGGCACATTTACTTTGGATGATATGATTAAAATAGGATATATTAAATTGTGATTATTATCATGAAAAAATCACATCATATTTTGAATTTGAGGCACTAATCATGAGTTAATAAAAAATAAAGTAAACAAAAAATAAAGGGTGATTAGCCATGATATCATGGCTAATCACTCAAAGTAAAGATGCCCTTAAAGTTGTTTTAAACCACTTCTTTGTACTATCCGTTATATTTTGCTGGTAACCAGACACGTGTATACACAACTTGGTTAATTAACAAAGGCGGTATTTGAGAAGTTCACAAAATTGCACTTATCACCCCACACTTAAAGGAATTAACAAAGTAGGTCCTGTAAAATAAGAAAACTTCGCACTTTTGGTCTCTAAGGCAAATGGCCATTTATTATTATCTTTTTCTTTTATGGAAATCACTTAAGGATTGGTCAGACCCGGCTTCCTTGGTTGGGAAAACAGTCTTGCTACCATGAAGAGAAAGTTGGCCATTTTTGGTTCTCTCATCCATAAAACACCCGGAAGCCAACACTAAAAGGACCAAGAATAAAAAATAAAACTCTATTGATGAAAATTCGAGTGCAGGAAAAAATATCTGTATAATTCAAAAAATATTTATTGTTATTGTAAAAAACATTCTCCTTTGACGGCATCATGCACATCCATGATCCAACAATCTAGGTAGGAAGTTTTATGCGTGTTCTTTGACATTGGGAATGGGTGGATGCAGGGTCGTTCCTGAGGGTAGGCCACCTATAGCGACGGCCTAGGGCCCAACTCTCAGGGGACCTCCAGCCCAAAGTAGTTTTACTATATATATATATATATATATATATGTGTGTGTGTGTGTGTGTGTGTGTGTGTGTGTGTGTGTGTAAAATCACTTGCTACTTTAAAAAAAAACCTCATCGAATTTCTTTTTACATGGACCGAAAGATCAGGGAATAGACAAAAAATCCCCACAGTGATTTCGATCATGGAATAAATATTGATATCATATGACTTTTTTTTAGTATTTTTCTATAGCACCATCTCAAATTCTCAAATGGACTTGTCGATCAATTCATCACAGTCCCCACTCCATCAAGGTATATCAATCTTTCTAATTAAATTAATTGAGTGATGAAACTTAATTTAAATTTTCTCATCAATAATGCTAATTTAAGTCATAAAACTTTGAATTAATTTTTTATGGGCTTCTAATTATCAATTTGTTTTTGTGGTGGCTTAGTGAGTAAACGTGTCTTCTTTTATTGTTTAGTCGCTATCATATTGTTAAAATCTTGTGCTCCTTTTCTTTTTTTTTTTTTTTTTTTTTGATTTTTTGGTATATGACATATTATATATTAACTCATTGATCAATTATAATTATAATAAAGAAAATTATAGTTATGGATCAACTATTTTATATATACTTCGTTAGGGGGCCTCTTTCTTTTACTTGCCCTAGGACCACCAAAATGTCCGAAACGGGCCCGGGTGGATGTGGTATTTTTGTGTGGCTAGACTCACCGATGTATGCAAGATCAACTATCATTATTCTCGATTTACTACGGCGAGTAAACTCAAAGGACCATAAAATTGCAAAGTCATTGAAAGAGGAATGAAATTCTAATAGGAATTATTATTGCCCTAAGTTTGTTGGTTATGTATTTAATAGCTTGATCTTATTAAGTTGATTTAATTTCTGCAAATTCAATATTTTTGAAATGATATTATTATTAATGAAATATTAATATTATTTTTAGGGTTAATTACACTTAAACACCCTTTAAAATAAGAAATTACACTTTTTTCTAAAAAGAAAATTAAAATTATACTTACACCCACTTTAAAATATTCTCTATTTACACTTGGGCTCCTTTCGTCAGGATTTGGACTGAATTTTACCCTCCACCCCTCCCAATATTTTCCAATAATTACAATGAAAAAATATACAAAAGTTAATGGGTAAGACATAAACCTCACTCGATATTTTGAGTACTCGATACTTTTGAGTATAATGTAAGTAAGACTATACGAATATTTCTCAAATAAATAAAAACAAGATATAAGGAAAACCATTTCATGAACTCATTAAATAAATTTGAATAAAATCCTACCCACCCATCAACAAATCTATAGTATACTAATCATTGTTGAATAAAACAAGAAAATTTCGTATTTAAATCAAAAGCATGAGATGGGATACATATAATAATATTGTGGAATGTAAAAATTAGAGGATTGGTGGGAAGTATTTGGTGATAAAAGAATTGTATGTATTATTGTTATGGCAACAAACTTGAGGTATCAATCAATCACACTCACACTAATGGCCCATTTACTTTATAAGGAAAGCAGAGCAGACGCGTGGCTCTGAACTTTCTAGGAATTTTGATTTGGACAACCAAACCAAACCCCCCCCCCCCCCCCAAGAATTCCTGTTCAAAATTGACAGTAATATAAGTCCATTCAGGGGATGATCCCCAATTGTCTGTCATTTGTCGGGGAAACACCTACACCTAAACCGACCCCCACCCTTTTTTGCGGACTCTAATTACTGCCACGTCTTATGTCTTGACGTCCACCACCTCGCCTATAACATCATCCCCGCAACCCCCTCCAAATTTTTAGAAATTCATCCGAATTTTTGTTCTGCTGCCTGAAACTGTTGAAACTACAGTTGGGATAAAGAATAGAGTCACAAACATCAAGAAACATAATTCTACAACTAAAGCATCATGCGGTTTTATAAAACCTTTCAACTTCTTAAGGAACTGTGTAAAATTTACAGCAGACAAGAATCTACATAAGATGAGAAACCCTGAAGAATGAACATAACCTAAACCTGGGAAAAGAAACAAAGCAAGATTGAGGATTCACAATGTCAATGACAAACAACAGGAACCACAATGCCGAAGCGTAAGGTGCGGCAGCGCCCCTTTCGGTTTGTCAATCCTACTTTCCTATTAAACACCTTGTTTTTCGTCTAAACGGAGAAGAAAAACCGTATCAGTCAGCCCAAGACTTTCCAATTTTTTCCTCCTTGAACATCAGCAGGATCACACCCTGGGAACTATGCTGTGGATGCTGGACACCCAACCGGTTCAACCAGACCTCTGATTGGCGTGCTGCATTCAGATGGCTTGGTGATCAAATTCTCCAATTCAGAAACGAAGTCAGATTGTTGCTTCGACCCTGCTGCTTCGTCCTCATAAATCATGTCATCTTCCATGAGTTTCTCCCATAAGACAAAACTCTCTGAGCAAGCGTCGAAGATATTTGTCTCGGAGGATTTTTCGTTCTTCTGCTCCTGAGCAGGGCTGCCCGACTCATCAGAGAACAATGTCTGAATTTCTGATTGTATTGTTGTCAGCTCTTCTTGAAATTGGAGCCTCTTATCATTAATACTCACATCAGCAATCTCATCGATATCAACGGTTTTCATCGCTTCCATCAAGCTGCCATCACCCAAGTCACAAGCTGCCAACCTTCTCTTTTTCAAGATTCCTCCACATGTAAGTGCCCTTTTCTTTCTAATTTTTTCAATGCAGTGCTGCAAAAACAAAGGGTTCTTGAACGATTTAATCAAGAGCAAAACCATGTGCTTTTGCTTCACTTCAGTTATTCGAAGGCGCTCTCTAATGGCTGCCAGACGATGCTGTGTGGTCTCCTGCTGTTGTCTTAGCTTGAGGACTTCCGTCTGCAAAGTACTCTGATCATTTCTCAGTTTTTCAAGATCTGCCTCCACTCCGTTCTTGGTGGAACTCAGCCAAGAGTGTGCTGCCCTCTGTTGCTCCATTATCTGAGAATTTTGCTTCCTCCTCTTGATGTGCTTCAGCAAATGCTTCTTCCCCTGCTGAAATCCTTCGTTCGCAAACTCCCATCTGTCCGAATCAATCTTCCTGAACCGCTACAAATAATTGCATCATGAAGCCCCAATCAATTATAGTTCATAAACAAACAATCAAGCCACAATTGGAACCAAATTACTAGACAGGAAACAGCAACTGAACATACTCTAATCTTATTGGGGGGAAAACAGTAAATTCGAACGAAAAATCCCAAAATTCAAAAGGCTGAAACATCTACCAAAACTAATCCAAGATATCAACGAAGCGCAGCAAGGCTGTGAAATTTGCCCCCCGCAATATCTGATCGAACCCAACAACTTCAGACATTCAGAAACGATACATAATCCAGACAACTACCCTTATTTTACAAGAAAGCAAAGCGAAGTTGCATCAAAGTTTTGAACTCTAAGAACAACAAATTGAATAACTACAGCACCCAAAAATTTCCTACCAACAACCCCTACAAAATTCCCATGAAACTCATCAAAGAAAAATGCAATAGGAAACACAAGAAAGCTAGACGGAACATATTTAGATATGTATTGGGATCAAAATTCACAACTGTGAATTTGGACTGAAGAAAAGGAACTCATGCCCATTAAATTCTCTTCCACATAAGAACACAAACAGGAAATTTGCTTCCCCTATCTCCCAACAGTGAGAAACTCCCAAAATTCACAACAAAAAACACAAAAGTAAATGGTAGATGCTCACATAGGTGTTGAGCTGGCGAACAAAGCTAGAGAAATTGTTGTGCTTGAAGTGTTTAGGCAGCAAATCCGTGGAGAATTTGTGCGGGTCCCAAACAACGAAACTGGTTCTTGACGGACTCCACGATATTATAGAGTCTGTGTCGGGATCATCCACCATCTCAAACGTCTTCTTCAAAAATGGCGGTGGCCCAATCTCTTTCAGCCCGTCGATCGGCCTCGCGTGCTGCTCCGCCGCCCATCCATCCCCACCTCCACCAACCCCAAGATTCTCATGCTCATCAAGAAACAAGAAGGGCTCCTCTTTGACACTGACCATAACTTCATCTTCCTTGCCTCCATTCTCCTCACCCCTCGCCATTTTCAGCTCATCAAGCTCCATTTCCTTCAGGGCCTACACTCTAACTAGCTCCGAGAACAGTACTCTCCTTGGGGATGAGAATAGCACGCAGATTTTATGACAAAAAAGGGTAAAGGTTACGTGAGGAAAGAGAAGTTGTCGAGAGGAAACGGTGCTTGGAGTTGGGAATACAGCGTACGTACTGCACATTTGTACCAAGCGGTGGCAATGTGGCGGTACAGGTGGAGTGAGAGTGGGCATGAGAGAGAAAGCGGTGCTCCAACTCTCACTCTCACTCTACACTATTCAAATACTATTTATTGGGAACTAACCTCATCCAAAATTAAATATTATCTCATTCATTTTGATAATCTTCCCAATTTTTCATTTAATTCTTTTGAAAACAAATAATTTTTCAAATTATAGATAACCCTATATATACTTATAGCCTCAAACATTTAATTATATATTAATTAATGTTGTGTCTGCATCAACTAATTGAAACCAATAATTTTAACTCTACAGGGTTCAATTTAATTAGCGAAATTAAAGTTGTGGATTCGAGTCATGTGAGTATTAATCTATTTTAATAGTAGTTGTTTGTTTATTACAAGTTATTTATTAGTCATACATATATTTGACGTAAATTAATTAAAGTAAATTTATATTTTATTATTCGAGTTATGTCCGTTTTTATACTTTAGCATCTGAAGTCTTTTTTTTTTTTTGGTATCAACTTATTATCTCAAATTTGCATTTTACCATATATGACAGTCTTTTTGTTGATTTTTCTACCGAAAAAGCATCACATTTTGTGCATATGTGAAAAATATCACATCACTTAACTCTTAAATATCACATGTGCGTTGCATGTATTTTTTTTTTTTGGACAAAAAAACTTGATGAAAAAGTGCAAAATTTCATAAAGTTGAATTGTAGTTGACACAAAAAAAAAAAAAATAGTTTAGATGCCATAATATAAAATTTATCATAGTTCGGATGATAAATATAATTAACCCTATTAATTTTTGATAATTGAAATTCATGATATAATTGAAATCGACTAATTCAAAAAAAAAAATCTACAATAAACAATCTCATATATAAATATATATTTACAATTATGCTGGAAATGATTTGAAATGGCTCAACTCTCAATTTGAGTTAATTTTAGCTATATTATAAGAGATTTTGAGTTCATATAATATGAAGTCATTTGAATTTTTTTTTTCAAAACAAATTTAAAAATTTTATTATTAGAAATGTGAAACCCCTAATAAGCCCTTAAGCAAAATAATATAAAAAGTTATTAATTTGTGAAAAATAGAAATAAAAGATATTGGAGTGTATTAGGGGTATGGATAAGGGACAAAAGGACAGCCAAGTGGAGTAATAGGCATCACAAGTTTGCTCAAAACATAGGGCGGAGAGAAAAGGTGGCGTTGCATTAAAGTTAGCCCATAATGTCACCTCTGCCCACACTTCTTCAACTCCCTTAACTTTCCATAATTTCTCTCCCACCCACAATTTAAGCATAATTACATTCCTCTTTTTTGAGATTTAATTTAATTATACGCACGCTTTTGTAGTTTAAAAAAATTATATTTAATATTTTTAAATTTTGTTTCTATCTAATAAAAAAAAAAATTGTTAGTCAAAATTTATTAAATTTAGTGATAATAACAATTATATATATATAAGTCCGTATTTATTCCTACTTGATTTATTACTGATTTATTACACGTCAAATAAATTTTTTCATGATCAAATTATTCTTATACATCTTCACTGTTGTAAGGGTAGTTTAATCAGAAAAAAAATTATTTGACATATAATAATTCAGTAACAAGTCAAACGAAGAGAAAATATCAAATTCATTCTCTCTCTTTTTTTCTTTTGTTAACATCAATAAATTTAATGAATTTTGACTAATGAATGAACCTATTTGTTCGATAGAAGCAAATTTTGCATTTTTTGTATAAAAATATAATTAATAGATATTATAGTGTATTGAAAAAAACATAATTTTAATTAATTACAAAATATAAATAAATTAACTTTATAAATTTAAGTACTTGAAAAGTATATTTGATTAAAAAAAATGAGAATGCATTAGCTATTTATTAATATCTAAACAAATCTTGAATTTTTTTTCTATAAATATAAATAATAATTTTAATTTACAAAATATATATTCAATTTCTTATGAGACTATATATATCCAGGTGTGCGCACACATAGCACTAAGATGGCTAGATTCTTATTTAACGTACAATAAATTAATAATAAGTTAATTAAAAATAAATATAGATTTTTATCCGATTTTTGTTAATATCGATAAAATTTATTAATTTTGATTAATAGAGAGAGTTATTTGTTAAACGGAAGTAAATTCAAGGATATTATCTGTAATTTTTTAAGCCATAAGGAGTCAACAAGTAATTACAGTAAACCAAAGAAAAGGAATGTAATTACCTCCATATTTTACCATAAAGTGTTTAAAATAATTATATCCTATTAATAATGGTTAAAGTTAATATTCATCTATTCATTTTGAATATAAATAGTTGAAGGTTTTTAGATCCATTTAGTTTGTTGTTTAAAAGACGCGGACGGCGGAAGAGAGGGCGGCGCCACGACGGAAGGGAGGGGGTTTGGGGCGGCAGATTTGAGAAAGAGGAAGACATGCAAAGTAATTTTTCGATGAGGTTGCTTTGATCAAGAAGTTTATATTTGATTTTTTTTTTATAGGTAAGAGCAATTAACTATTATTAATTAAAATAAATAGCCTATTATTAGATAACAACTCCTGCTATGTAGGAGCTAACATTCCATACACCTGAACGAGTTCGAACCCATCATGGGATCTCAACTTCACTAATTGAGCTATGCCTCATTGACAACTTATATTTGTTTTTGAAATGAAATTTTACGCCCTAAATTCTTCCAAATTTCGAAATTTTTAATTTAAGAAAAAAAACATATTTTTTGTGATTAAATATAATTGAAGTATATAAAATAATTATTACATATTTATGATTATAGATATTATATTTGTACTATAATTCATTACAAGTACTTTAAATATATTAGAAAATAGGATCTAGTTGCCATAATTATAATATCACAAAATAAATTAATTAAATAATTTATTGGTTATTTATTATCGTTAAAGTACAATTTATTATTTGAAATTCAATTCTCATTACAGTTCACCAAATAAATCAATGAAGCATAACATCATTGTTTTTCTGCAATTGTATGCAATACTATACATATAGGTTATTTATTATCATTTAAATACAACGTATACATTACTTAAAATTTCATACTTATATATTTGTGTGGATTATTATTTACCAAATTTCAATAATTCCATCTCAACATCTAATCGAAAGTAGGACTGATAGATATAATCACAGCAACACTAATATTATTGCATTGAAATTTGACATGCATCGAAATAACAGATCTATAGTTAGTACATTACAAAATAGTACGAGTGTTAGTTGAGATTAATTTGTTACAGAATTTGTGACGGAGTTTGGGACGACCAAGCTAATTCATCCCAAACGTCGTCTCTCATCTATCCTAAATTCAAAATTCAACTCGTGAAACAAAGTCGTTTCTATTTGGGAAGGATGTTCTCGTCCCTAATTTCGTATCAAACATTGCAAGTTTTCATTCAGCCAGAATTATTTTAAGTATGCATTAAAAATAAATAAATAATGACGATATTTGGATGGATTTTGCAATAACTTTAGTAGAAAATTCACCTCTTCAATATATCTATCCCAAAGTCGCCGCAAAGGAGTCCGGAAATGTGCCAAAACTTTGGACACATTCACAATTTTCCCATATCTGTTACAAATTGAGACGAATTTTGCAACGACTTTGTAGCAGAATCCGCTCTACCAAGATTTTCATCCCAAATACATCACAATACTCTCCCAATGCCCGTGCAAATTTTTGACAATACGTATATGTTGTAAAAGTCTTCTTTAAATCTTGTACAGAATTAAATTTGCGGCATCATTTGCAACTAATTGGTCCCAACTAATTTTGGGATGATTTTGGCACCGATTTTGTAACACATGTACCATAAAAAATATTCATCATTTTATGGTGACGAAATATGCTATATTTTTTATTCGCTTGCTGCTATCCGTTCCAAAGGTGTCATAAATTCTATTTTAAATTGAATCGAATATTTTTCAGTTCGAAAAATACATAGCAAATATTTTTTTTTGGTGCTTGTAACATCTCTCTCAAAATTAACATTGCAGCAGGTGTAGTGATAGAAATTTGTATCATTCACAACTCTATAATTTTCCTAAGCACCTTTATAGTCATTGTAAACCAGAGATTGTCAGAATTGAGGACATGCTCTGGCCAATATGTTATGATTCTCTTCCATGCATCCTATTCACAGAATCCCAAGAGGCAATAAGGCAGCTGGCTGTCACTATTTGACCAACTCTGTTGAAACATTGGAGTTGTGAGTCTTGTGACTGCAACTCTGGTGACACCGTCTTGAATGAAAAGTGAAAGTGTAGCAACTCTTTTGAAGTAAAATCAGTATGTTGAAGTTTTTAAATTAAAAATAAAAATAGAAAAATTGGGTATATATATATACTGAACTATCTACCATTAGAACTGAGTTATAACTAATTTTATTGCCAGAACAGTTAGATTCTGAAATAATACATAAGTCTTATTCTATTAATTATGAATTTAATTAACAACCTTTGTAATCATAATGTATTATACATTGGGTTTAATCATTTTGTTCACTTGTGAATATAAAATTCAAATATTATTATAACGCAGGTGTTGATATTTTGGTCTTTCTCTCTATATTTTCATATGAAATGTCGAATTCAAATTCTATCAATTTTTAAAAATTTTTAAAAAGAAAATAACGAACCAAGCAGTTTATTTGATTAGGACTAAGTCAATCAGGTCACTAATTCAACCTGCACGTTAAGCTATTTTCAAAAAATTGACTGGGTTTTAGCCTAGTCCAGTTATGGTGTGACCAGATTATTTTATGAACCGAGTGACGGTTCAACTAGTCCGACCGGCCAATCCGTATTGAGTTTTTGAAAATTCGATGCCATTAGTGTTGTAAAACTGAGATCCTTTCAAGTCCAGCACGTACCACGTCCATCAAGTGGGTATCCCAGAACCTAAACTGGAAGACATGGACATTATTTCCAATCTTCACAAATTTGATACTCCAGAGTTTGCTACATAAGAAACCAAAATTCTCCTTGCTTTACTAAACAACCTGAGGATTTCTACCTTCCCTGTTGATGAAGGGATGATCCAATTTTAACGTCAGTCTCAAATTTAGCTGCAAATGCCAGTGTAGAGTGGACAGCTTTCTGCACCGAGCTTGGTGAATTCGACAACAGTGATGTCTTGAAAGGGCTAAATAAATCTACATTCTGCCCACCTGTTGATCGATCCCAAGACCCACCAAAGGAAAGGGAACGTTTTCTAATTGAATCCTGTATCATACTTGGTGCACTTGGTCCCTCTTTAACCAATGAAAATGCAGTGTCAAAGTGAGTGCCCAAAGGAATTCCACTAACCTCTTCAGACAGCCCCCGTACTAGACTGTTAGCACTTTGGTTCATCTGCTGATTGACTTTAAGAGTTTGGACACTCGCTGGCAATGACCAGGTTGGTTTATCTTCACCCATATCATCTATGACTGATTTTCCAGTTTCATTTTTACGATTCGCAATAAAGTCAGGGAGCGCCTTACTACTGGAATCATCAGCGCGAGGTTGGGCAAAGGAGAGAAAATTTATTCCCCGTGGTTTCCTTGGAGCTAAGCCCTCAAAAATCTGATTCGTCTTGTTAAAGCTACCTGGCACTTTAATCGTTGTATTAGAAGCAGCATCAACACCATCACTTCTTTTTATACAGGATCCATCTTGTGTGTGCTTACTGGCATTGCCAAGTGACATCCCCCCATTCAAAAGGAAGCTAACTCCTTTGGGTGCCCGCCCAGCAGGCCTTGCAACTGGTTTTGGTGCAAGCAGTTCTGCGCCCTTACCAGAGGAGACCCCAACAGAGCAGAATTTGGCATCAATCTTCTGACCAGAGTTATCTGTGTGCTTGCTAGAGTTTGAATTATTCAGTGGGGATGGCAACTTAACTTCAGGCTTACTGATCTTTGATATTGCAACTGATCCTCCCTTGTCAGGCATTATATGCTGCGCAGATGTCAACTCAGATTTTGATACATTTGGTTCCTTAGACAAACTCTGTTTGGCCAGAATCTGAAAAATGTCATTTAAAAAAAATGATAAGCACAATTCAGTTACCATATTGTATAGGAAGTATAAAGATGGTAGCAGGTGACAACACTTCAACAGTTAGAAGTCATAGAAGAAAACATTACCTCATGTGAAAACAAACAGTCAGAGCCTCTACTGCAGAAACCATTTGAAGCATAATTGTTGCATGGGTACTTAGAGAGTTGATGGTCAAATGGACAGTCATCCCCTTTCATGCAAGAGTGACGAGCAAAATGTCCACATGGCTACAAAACAATTAGATAACCAGTTACCAAAGCTATAAACCATGAATCCTCGAATCAACATAATTTAGATGAGGCTACCCATGAGAAGTACCATATTCTAAATCACGCAAAAATTGACAAAAAGACCATCAGCGTTTCAATTTTCACTTTTTCAATATTGATTGCGCCCTACTTTAAGTTTTAGACACATATATGTTCCAAAGCAACATTTATATATTAGTAAGGATAACACAAACTGTTATGTAGAATGACATGATAGGAGCATCTAGCAGAAAAATTAAACATGACATTCTTTCTCAGTGTAGAGAGTAAATTGAATGATAAAAAGGATCAGTTGATAAGTAAAAGTTGATTTGGCATGACACAAAAATAGCCTGGATCTCTTTCCTTCCAAACCCTTTTCGCTCCACCCACAAGTAGTGCTTTTTCCCCTCCTCTTTTTTCTCTTTCTGGCGGGGATTTGGCCCCCAGGAGAGGGTATATAGAAAACAAATCAGTAGTAGTTGATGGATAGACGTCATTTGAGTCACATAAAGTGCATTATTCAAAATAGCAATGAAGTGATTCAGTTCAAGAAAAAGAACAATAACCCAAACAGATCACCAATCAAAACTCTCTTAATGATATTAAAGGGCTTTAATAGTTTCTGATGAAAGAGAAAGAACGAAAGTCCCACTTCCAAAGCACAGTTAGAGTGTATTTTATGAATTCGTGTAGTATGATGGTCAATATAGCAAAAAGTTAATTGCATTAGAAACAATCTCTATCATACAAGAAAAGTAGGACGCTGGTGTCATGTATGTCCAAACAATGAAGTCACTTAGTCTTTACACCATGAAGGATATATCTTTAGATAAACATCTTGCAGGAGCACTCTGTATGTATGTGATCTATAATATTATTTGTCCCATTAAAATTTGAGTATATTTGAGATGGGGATCTTATATATGAAACTGTTAATAGGATTAAAGCTAGTGAAATTAAGTACAGCACCTTTTCTGTCTTATTTCATCATTGACTTCCTCTTAAACTTAAAAGGAATCGTTGTATGTCTACCAGGGATTAGTAATGCTTTGTAAGGCAAATGGCATCCACATAACTAAAAAGAGCTGACTTGAAAAGACAGAGTTGATATGCACTAAAATGATGTAAAGACATCACAAAACAAATTGCATGCCTTACTTCAAAACATATATATTAGCAATAATGTGTCACTTGCTTAAACATACCTTCGACTTTGTCAAGGGAACTGTATCATGGGAGAATTTGCACTTCTCACCCTGTATAAACAAAAATAAGTGTAAGATCAGGTCTCCAGCTCTGTGCGTGTGTGATTTCATTTCTTAGTATGTGGAACAATAGAAGATTTCATCAAAGCAACTAACATATGATCCAAACATACTATAACGGACAATAACATAGTTCAAGATCCCACACAACCTCATGGCATCTCCCCTGTAGATAGTGGCGGCAATAAACTTTTGTCTTTGGCTTTACAACTGGTTGCAGCTTTAATCTTTTAACACCAAGTTTTCTGTTCTTTTCTGCTCGTTTAAGTCTTTCTTTTTTCTGCAAAATAACATTGGGTAACCAGTGTAGAAGTATAACCCCAACACTAGTAGTTGAGCTTCGTAGATGATAAAAGAGATCATATAAGATAAAATTTACTCCTCCAGTAGATAATTACAACATTACCTTTTTCTTAGCTCTTCTTTCCTTGGTCAAAGGACCATGCTTCCTTTTCTTTTTGCTGGCACTGCCGTTCTGCATAAAGTGTGACATCAAGTTTACTAGTTATGAAGGCAACATATACTTTGAAACTCTAGTAAAGTAGAGTTTGCAAACTCCAAATCTTAGAATGATTTTAATTACTTGAAAACAAACATATTTCAATTGAAAATAGCTTATTGTATTTGACATCTGAAAAAGATGAAGAAAAGTGCAACAATTATCTTTTTCCTTAGCTACTGCCATGCTTATGGCCACACTGCCAATGGGAACATTATGGTACATATGATAACAGGTACAGGTGCCTTTACAAAGATCAAAATGTAATTGAATACAGCCACCAGCGCCCCCCCCCCCTCCCGCCAAAAAAATGAAACACACCCTTCACATTTCTGGATGTCAAATCAAAACTGTTGGATCTAAAAGGTTAAAATTTCTGCAACAATCTTTTTACCCATAAGAGAAGAAGAAAATAATTGAATGAAAAACAAAATTTGCTCAAAATTCAAATTTCAAACTGCTGCAAGGAGGGAAATCACATCCAGAACTTAATCATCTGAAAATACATAAATAGTTCGAGTTCCCAAAGTGATCATTTCTTAAAATCGGACTGACTAGAGTTCATGAATTTTGGTATACTATTCATGGCAAAAAAAAGAGATCAAAATTATTCAATACCAATTATTTAGCAATGAGATTAAAAGCAATATTAACCTAACTATGATGCAGCTTGTGCTGAGCGTAGACATAATTTCTGTTGCAATGACAATCGTTTTATACTAACCCACAAATTACAACATGAAAATAAAGAACACTTACACACACATTTATACCTTTTCAGTGGCAGCAGGCGTTCGATTTTCAGCAGTATCCTCTTGTACATTTCTGCCAGATGGAGTTGGATTTTCAGCAGAAGGTGCTACAGGACCACTTCTTTGAGTGTTCATATTATTATCATGAAAGACATTCTGAGAATGACAATCCTGCATCTTTCCAGTACTTGTTCTGCTTTGCACCTCCCTACAATTACTGTCATTATTCACTAAGTTGACAAGTGGGGGATCAGACATTTCATGTCGCCCATGCTCTCTATCTCCATCATTACAATTGAATTTTTCTTTATCAAAAGAATCCTCAGAAGCATGCACCATTTCTGTAGTTCTCTCTCCCAGTGATACTGCATCTTCAGGCCTCATCCATGATCAGCAGCCCTCTCTTCTCCCTTCTTCAATCTCTTCATCAGCATTTATATGACAAGACGACCCCATCACACCTGAATTATATATGAGATTCTCCAGTTCCATCTCCTTTAGCTTCAATTCATGCTCAGCTTCTTTAGGTAGGTTCTCCTCCACAGTTACTTTCTCTTGGCGATCCTCTCCCGCTTTTGATGATTCAATGACCATATCCACACCAAAACAACCATCAAGAACTTCAGAAAACTCCTGAATAGAGAACGTCTCATCCAATTCAAGCTGTTCCAATGTGACAATATCGTTAAAGCTGTTCCATTTTCTCGATCCTCGGCAGTCCAAATAGCAGAATCACTCGTCTGGTTTTCATTCACAAAGAAGTCCCCCACATTATTTCTATTTTCTGGAATGACTTCTTGCTCGCCATCTGTTAACAACCTTATGTGATCCAAATTTGGTAGTGCTGCTTGTTTACCGTCAAAACCTTCATCCTCAAAAACATGTTCTTTGTTCTTACCAACAGAAGCTCCTTGAGCTAATGAATCCTTGGACTCCTCGTTACTAGGAAGCGGGACTAATGAATCAACTGGATTCACCTCTTGACAAGCTATTGATCTCTTTTCTTCACTTACTCGTCTTAATTCAACATCACCAGTATCAACTTCATCAAAGGCAAAAAATAATCAATTAACTTGGTCAAAATTCCAGTTATCAAGTTAATGCAGCATTAAAAACCCAGTTACGCACATACAAATTATAACCTTACTTTAATATATAGGTGAATACGAGTCGAAGAAGCAAAGAAGCAAAGGAATTTCACAGAATGAGAAAATCCCAAAACCATACCAACTAAATTTATTTCATTCAGTAAGCCAACCAAATTCTTATTTATCACAATTACACTCCATTCCAAAGAAACGAAAAAGGCCGACATGAGAATCACATCACCTCTGCTGTTCTTCCAACTTTAACTTCTGTCTATCGAATTATAACAAATGGCAACTTCTCAATCAAACTTTGCAGGAAAAAAGTTGAAACCGGAAAGTATATTGAACAAATAAACTAAGACCCGCAAACCAAAAACGGGTTTTCTGTAATACCTTGCGTTTGATTCTGGGGCAAGTTGGTGCGGCAGTGAGAGAGAATTTCGATTAGAGTGCAGTAAGTACGGCTGCGAAGTGGCCGGCGGCGGTGCGGAGGGAAAGAAAATGTGGCTTCTGATGGATTTCGAGTTAAGGTTTGCAGCTGCGACGAGTCCTCCATTAAAACGGTACCGTTGATGTTCGAGCTCTGGTGTTGAGCAGGAAGGCGGGCGGTTAGGGGATCCGAAATTCCCAACTCTGGAGAATATATGGGTTTCGCGGACACCAAACGACGCCGTTTGTAGTATCATGTCAATATGAATTATTTCGGGAAAAATGCAATTTACCCCATGTGATATTGTAAATGTGCAAATTACATCCATATGAAAAAAAACCTTTAACAATAACTCCTTATATTTTTTAAAATAAAGCAATTTACCTCCTGATATTTTTAAAATGAAGCCATTTACTCCTTGTTTAGGGGGATAATTTATCCATTTACAATATCATCGAAAATAAATTATATTAAATTGGAATTATTTCCAATTACAACAAGTTTGAGTGAGGGTTTAAAATAACTATGATTCATTTTCATTCTTTGAAAAGCTATAAATATTCCCGATGTTTAATGAGATTTTTTTTTATAAAGATATAAAATTGTTAATTTTGCTTTATTATATTTTTTTATAAATATATATATATATATATATATATATATATATATATATCTAAATAGATAAATTAGACGATATGGATAGAAAAATTTAAAAATTATAAAAATATTATACACTTAATACATAAATAAATGTAATAACTTAAAAATAATTAAAAGTATAATTTATAGTTCAAATGGGTATTTTGGTCAATTCATCATAAAAGATTGATAAAAATCCAATAGAAACTAACGAATTAGAATAATTATTAGATGACCGTTAAAAATCAGGAGGCATTTGTAATTTTTCAAATAACAAATAACATTTATAATTATGTCAAACATTAAGTAATTTACCCTTATTTCTAGGAGTAAATAAAAAGAGTTATTTGCATCATCCTCCCACAATTTGTGATTCTTTTTTGCAGGGTAAATTATATTTTGTTATCCGAATTATGCTAATTTTTATACTTTACCATCAAAACTTTTTTTGTGTTAACGTACCATCTCAACTTTGCGTAATTCGCACTTTGCTATATATGATTTTCTTTTTCTTGATTTTTTAGCGAAAAAATATTACATATTGTAATATATGAAAAATATCACATCATATAACCCTTAAATATCATATGTGTACCATATGATATTTTTTCGATAAAAATTTAATTTAAAAATAACTATAAATGGCAAAATATAAAATTTTGTAAAGTTGAGATGGTAAGTTAACACAAATAAAAGTTTAGATGCCAAAATATAAAAACAATCATAATTTGCCCATTTTTTGCACTCTCCCTTTTCTTATATTGTATTTTACTTAAATATTAAATAGGGTAAAATACACTTTGCCCCCCTAAACTATCCCTGATATAACAATTACCACCCTAAATTAACAAATGTAACACTAACCCTCTTGATTGGACAAAAATGCTCCTCATGCTTTGAATAATTATATTATTTTTAACACATATTTTAGTTTTTTGCATATTAAATCATCACTAAATTATTTTTTAATTAATTTTTTTAATAAGGGGAGAATTTAAATTACAAGTGGATATAAATTAATATATAGTAGATATACAACAAATATAATATAACCAACATTTTATACATGCTTTTTAAAAGAAATTGACAAATATATATGCTTAACCAAAATTTAAATAGTTTTAGAAAAATATGAATAAATATAAATATTTTATCATACTTTTTAAAAAATATATTCAAAAAACCATTTAATTACTCATTTTTATCTAAAAGAATAAATAGTTAATAACTTGATTTTATTATCAAATTAATAAAATCTTTTTATGAAATTATTTTGTGTATTTTTTGTACTCATTTATTACTTAACTTTGAGTCTGTAAAATGTAATAACATTCAAACTTTTTATTTTACTAATTTTATATTACTTCATTATAATTAAAAGATATTTTTTTCAATTGAGAAAATTTTAATTAAACTTAAAATACAAAATTGTTAGAAATTTTTTTTTGAACTATATATATAATATAAGGGCAAGATTGTCCAAAATTTAATTATAAGGGGTAAGTGTTACGTTTATTAGTATAGGGGGCTAAATGTTACATCAAGTATAGTTCAAGGGAGCAAAGTGTATTTTACCCTATTAAGTATCTCTATATATATATATTATTTTTACGATATTACATAGAATTGATTCTTAAAAATCAAAATATAAAAAGTGTGCGGTCCATTGTACCAAGCTACGTAGATGAACCATTGTTGCTAACTTAACTATCTCCATGACTGCCTACACTTGAAATCAGACACTTCATTGTTGACTTTGCTTCGATTTTCTAATCCGCTCCTCGACATCCACCCGACAAAAACCTCCTAACTCTACTTCGGGACTGTCGGTTCATATTCACTAAATTCAATCCAGTCGAGCTTCAATTTTGTTACAGACAGACTGACAAAGTGGCTGATCTTCTTACTCAGTATGCTGCCCACCATAAATATTTAGGTGTTTTTTTTTTATGAATGTTCGAGTTTTTTGGAACTATTATTCAAGTTGGACCTAACTCAAACTTATTATGAAAAAAAAAAAAAATTACAATTTACCCTTCTGTATTTTTTTAAATAAAGCACAATATCCTCTATACCCAACAGTACATTACATGAGCATCCTCCGCGTGAATATTATTTTGTATATTGTAATATATATATATATATATAGACATATACATATACCCATTTTCTTCTTGTTCCTCCCAATGCCGGCCGTCGCGGTCGGCCGTGTTGCACCCCAGCGCTACCCACCCCATCGTGCTGACAGGTGGGGCTACAAGACAGGCAAGAAAGAGTTTGAGTTGAGGAAGAATTCATCGGTCTTCAACAAGTCTCAGTTTCGCTCTTTCTAAATAGTAATTTGAAAAATATTTTTTTTAATGTGATTTGTTGGTTTATATATTTTATTTTTATTTATAAATTTATTTTAAAGCATAAAAAGTATTTATTGTATATGTACACAAACACGACATGTCGTGATGACTAGCATGTATAAAGGTATTTTGTTTAAGAAAAAACACTTTTTAAAAGTCTAACATTCTGTACTTCCTTGGCCCCAATCGTCCTTACCGAAGCAGAGAAACATGCATCACTCAATTCATTTATGAATTCTAAGACAGAAGAATTCAAGGTAATTTCCTCTTTTTCTTTTTTATTTTTTTGAAATTTTGGTTACTTTAATTATTTATCGTACCAAACTGAAATTTTTGGTTATTTACTGAATCATAATAAAAAAATTTAGTTCGTTACGCCAATTTGACATACTGAACATTCGTTTAATCAATTTGTCAATTCAATTTAATTCAGGAATACCAAGTGCATACCCTTACCTGTATATTATAGTTGAGTCATATCAGTGTTGTATCTGTGTGTGAGACATGCATTAGAAAAAAATTTGCTATTATTTACATTTTAATAACTATGGTCTAAAAGTCATGATAAATGACTATTATAAATCATAGTTAGATAAAACAAATGCAAAAACTTACACTATGTTTGGTTTCGTTTTCTGCTCATTTTCGAGATGGGCCAAAATACATCCAATGTTTGCCTTTATTTTTTTACACTTTAACTGTGTGTTTTTTTTTTAGAAAAAATTAGTGTTCATTGTCAAATCATGTATCTTTTATATAATATTTATATGTATACATATATATATTAATAATATATATAAAAAATTATGATTTGACAATGAACAGTGACTTTTGTCTCCCAAAACACAACATAAAACATACAACATTTATTTTAAATTATTTCTAGAAAAAAATTCAAACATACACACTATCTTTAAAACATACTTATTTATCCTTATTTTTTTCTCTCTATCTCCACAAAAATACTCCAGAAAACGAATCCAAACGCTATGTTGATGTATCCACTATGACAACAATATTTGCCATAATTCTTACCCATATTAAATGTCTTAGTCATACTTGCACAAGGGTCAATAGCAATTTACCCTCCTCTGATATAGAAAATGAGCAAATCTCCTTATGAAAAAAAAAATTAGCAAATTACCCCCTGTATTTTTCTAAATGAAAGCAATTTACCTCTCTAACAATTGCTTGTATAATAGGGATGTAATTTGCTCATTTACAATATCACATGGGGGTTGCTTGCAACAAACCAAGGGCAATAACATTACGTAGCCATGGTCAATAACTATTTATTTTTTAATCATAACTATTAACAATTATTAAATGTTATATTGTCGAATACTCCATGTGATAATTTTTGAAAGTGTCAGTGCATTATAGGTTATATATGTATGTATAAATCAGAAATTAAGGAGCATTTAATAATGAAAATTACACATTAAAAAATTCAAGATTAAACAGTATAAAAAATTGAATGACCATAATGACGTCTAGAAGATTGAAGGGAGGATACATTCAGAAACCCAGTTCTGGTCATTCTCTTAAACATTGGGTTACTTAATTGAATTAAGTCTTGTGTATTACAAGTCAAAACCATTGCCTCACCATAGCTTTGAATTCTTCCCAACAAATTAATATAATTAACACTTTCATAAAAATACTGAAATTCGCAAGAAAAAGGACCCAAACAAAGACTATGTGAAATTTATATATATGTTCCAGAACCATTAGAAATTATTCAAAGAAAAAAAAAAAAAAAGAAACCGTAATTAGAAATTATGGAATTCTTAAATATTCTTGTGTAATTAATTATTGGGTAAATTATGCTGAGTTCCCCTGAAGTTTTGTATAACTACAAGTACCATCTGATATGTAATAATTATATAGTCTTTGGATGGTAGCTCAGTAAGGTGAAATTAATATCAACTTTACTTTGATGAAATTTAATAATTAAATAAACTATTAATAATAGAGGGCAAATTACATTTTTAATCATGTGATTTTAGGTCATTAGCGCTTTTGATTCTGTAACTTACTCCACTTACATATTTAGTCTTTTTTTTTATGAGTTTAATCTCACATTTAGTCATTTTTCGGCAATTTAGTCTTGTGTTGACAATTTTTTGGTCCTACTCACATTGTAATGGATCTCATTTTTTTTATCCTATAACTATTGGTCATTAGGACCAAAATTGTCGATGTTGGACTAAGTTTGTTATACTAGGACCAAATATGAGATGTTTAGAACTAAATTTTTCAAAAAAAATGACTAAATATATATGTAAATAGAGTAAGTTACAAGACTAAAAGTGCTGATAACCTAAAGTCATAGGACCAAAATGTACTTTGCCAAAAAAGAATTATGTTTTAATCTGATGGTGGACGGATGTAAATTTTTTATTTTTTATTTTTTGTAAAATTAGATTCATGCTCACAAGGGTATTTTGCGTGTTAAATCTTGAAAAACCCCACAATAAAAGCTAACAGATATGATCAATTGTTTGTCCAACGTTATTAGCAAGGAATATCGATAACTTTTTAAATAATAAAAAAATATTTATAATTATATCAAATTTAAAGAGCTCGACATACGTAATTTACTCGTAATTATTATAGTCGCACGGGCCATGCTGATGAAAGCAACATTTGATTAGGTGGAGTTTTTCTTTATTTTTCATTTGTGGAAAAGTATATATATATATATATATATATATATATATATATATATATATAATATAAGTATAGTAGGTTTGAGGCATTGACCATGATTTAATGCATCAATCAACAATCTTTGTTGGACGCTATCGCTTTCATTTGATTTGATCCCCAAATTGGACTACACAAAAATATTACGAGTCAAGATCGGCAACAAATGAATTACATATACACTATTATTCAAACACAACTCCCCCAAATGCCCACCAAACCCTAACTAAATCTTTATGCCCAAAAATACACTTCCACTGCAGACTACATACAACTGTCAAATAATCTAAATAAATTTATTTTATTAATTTTATCTATCTATCTATATATATATATTGCACGCATTGATTACGTCCCTCCAAGAATTTAAAATAAACGATACAAAATAAAATATAAGTTCTTATACTACTTCTAACAAACTACACTTCTAATCCCATATGATTGAGGGTTCAACTCATTTAGTTCTTTATTTTATGAAATTTTTAAAATTGTAACAAAATTAAAAAAAAAATGATTAATACATTTAGTCATATTACTTTATGAAACTTTCACAATAGTCCCAAAATTAAGAAAATTCGACATGTTTAATCCTATATATTCTGCAAAGTAAAGGACTAAATATGTCGAGATTTCTAAGTTTCGGGACCATTTTGAAAATTCCATAAAGTTGAAAACTAAATGTGTTGAATTTTCTCAATTTTAGGATAATTTTGAGAATTCCATAAAGTATAGGACTAAAAATGTTGAAACCCCCGTTCTATAGGACTAAAAGTGTAATTTGCCTTCTATGTCAAATGAAAAAAAAAACCCTAATAGACTATAGTTTTAGCCACTAATTTTCTTTGGAATGGCTACAAAATTGTGGAATTAGGTGGAAGAGAAAATCAAATTAAAGAGCAGCCATATATGTATATATGGGCCATAGATGCATGGTTACTATGACTGTGGCAGGTCATCAACAACTCTTCTTACTGCTTCCTGGAAAGCAGACTCGTCAAATTCATCTCCCTGCGGACAAACAAAATCAAACAAGAATCAACCTTTTCTTTCTTACACCTATTAACGTTATTCCACAACAATAATGATTCTTAAAAGTAGTTCAACATGTGATGAATTACATCTTCTTGGTAATTTCCTAATACCCTTTAATTTGCCCAAATTAACCTTGTAATTTCCATGTCATGCTAATCGAATATATAGGTATTAATTATTATATAGCAAAACCAAAACATAAAAAAGTAACTGATTAATACCTAAATTATGCAAGCAAATAGTAATATTCAGCTCATACGCTAGTCACATGCAATTTTTCGGTCAAAGTGATCGAAAATGACTAAAATTGTCAAAATTAAAATTGCAGGACTAAATTAAATCAATTGGTGTATGACAAAAAATGTCACTCCCCTAAATTACAGGACTGAAATTGCGATTTTTGTGTATTTTATATGTGTGACGTGTGTAGTTTAAGTGAAATATTTAAATGAACAATTTAAATGTAACCTATAAATACATGCATGGAAACATGCTTAAGCTTGTCCTATTACAGTACTTAGCTGTAGGAAGAAAGAACATATGATAACCCCCTAGTTTGATGAATTTAAATTAACATAATTATAATCATCAGGAGAACTACTTATTAATTAATGCCACAGTTAGCTAAAGAGTATGAATTAGACTACATTAATTATAATCAAGCAAATATATATATCATGGGATTATCGAATTTTACTTAACAAAAATATAAGGTTTAGTTGTACTCATGAGAATCCATACCTCAATTTTCAGTCTCAGCATTATCCGGTGCACTGGGATTGATTCTAGCATCCTGGTATTGGATTCTACAGACAACAAGCTCACGTTCCTTTGTTGTTTCAAGAACTCCAATACCCGACTGGCCAAATCCAACATGCTGGTTTCTCCTCTTACTGTCACTCTCAAATCCAAGAATCTTGCTTCTGATGCTGATGATGATGAAACCTGGTTCATCTCCACGTTCACCCTTTCCACTGATGAAGAAGAGCCCTCCACTTGTTCTTGATTGCTAGCTTCGACCGATCTTTGGACGCGAGCTGCGATTCCAGCATCTGATTTCTCTTGCTTAGTTCTTCCACTTGAGATTTCAATGAACTCAGGTACTCAGTTGTGCTGCTAAGTACAGAAGCCTTATCCTTCTGCATATATAGAGAAAAACCCGATTTTGAAATTCGACTATTGTTAATTAATCAATTGAGCAAGTTTGAATATATATAGCCTAGCTATATACCTTTGATCCTGGAGGAAGTAATGATCTGAGGATTTGAAAGCTTTCGTTTAGCTTTTCTCGTCGTCTTCTTTCTGAGATCATGTGGTGCAGCTGTGTTGTCGTGGGCCGGTTTCCTTGTATTTGTAGTTCCTGTCTTCTCCTCATGTTAAAAGAAGTTTTCTTTTTGTATGTTTTTGTGTGTGTGTTTTCGTGAAGAACTGTGTGTTGTTTGTGTTTGAGATTTGATTTGATTTTTTTGTTTGTTTGTTTGTTTGTTTTTTTGTTTTTTGTTTTTTTTTTTTGATGCTGTTGGGTTTTTTTTTTTGTGTTTCTTTGTTTTTGCTGTTTTGTGGTTTTGTGTTTTTGGTTTTTTGTTTTTGTTTTGTCTTGTTATTGTTTTTTTTTTTTGTTGTTCGAATGTATTTGTTTTTTTTTTGTTGTTTTTTTTGTTTTGATGTGCTTAGTTAATGTTTCTTTGTTGTCTTGGACTGAATTTTGTGTTGTGTTGTTTTAAAAGTTAGGAAGAGTTTCTTTGTTTTTGTTGTTTGTTTTTTTTGTGTTGTTTGGTTTTTTTTTGATGTTTTTAGTTCTTGTTATGATTTTTGTTTTTGTTGTTATGACTGGTATGTCTTGGTTTTTTTTCTTTGATTGTTTTGATTTGTTGCTCTTGTTTTTGTGGGTGCTATTGTTTTTTTTTTTTTTTGTTTTTTGAAGCGCTCTTTTTTTTTTTGCTTTTTTTGATTTTGTATTTTTCTCTTGGCTTGATTTTTTGTTTTTTTGGTTTTTTTTTGTTTGATTGTTCTGATTTTTTCTGTGATGTGTGGATGTTTTTTGTTTTTGTTTGTTTTTTTGTTTTGGTTCTTTTTGGTTATTGATTGTTTTGTTTTTTTGTTTTGTCTTTTTTTTTTTTTTGTGGTTTTTGTATTTTGTGTGTTGGTGTGATGATTTGTTGGTTTTTTGTTTGTTTTTGGATGTTTTTTCTTGTTTTTTGATTTTGTGTTTTTTGTTGTTTTTATTTTTTTTTTTGTGGTGATCTTGTTTTTTTTGTTTGTTCTGTGATTCTCTTGTTTTTTTTTTGTTGTTGTTTTGTTTTGTTTTTGTTTATTGGGTTTTTGTTTTTTTGATTTTTTGACTTGTTTTGTTTTTGTTTGATTGTGTTGTTTCTGTGTGATGTGTGTGTGAATTTTGTTATTTTTTGAGTTTTTTGTTTTGGGGAGGGTTTTAGAGAGTAGTAACGGTAGATAAGTAGTATAGTAGTAGTTTGCTTGTGCGTTGTTTTTTGATTGTTTGATTGTTTTTGTTGTGTGGTTTTTTTTTTGTTGGTTGTTTTTGTTTGTTTTGTTGTTTGGTTTGATTTTTTGTTGTTTTTGGTTTGTTTTTTGGTTTTTTGGTGGTGTGATTTTTTGACTGTTTGTTTTTTTTTTTTTGGAATTTGTTTGTTTTTTGTGTGTCTTTTTTTGGTTTTTCTTTCGAAGCTTTCTGTGTTATTTGGATTTTTTTGGGTTTTTTTTTTGTTTTTGGGATTTTGTTTTTTATTGGTTTTTGTTTTGGATGTTTTTTTTTTTTGTTTGAGGTTTGTGGTTTATTGGTTGTGTTTTGTTTGGTTTTTGTTGTGTGTTGTGGTGTTGTGTTGTATTTTGATTTGTGGTTGTTTATTGTTTTGCTGGTGATAGTTTGTGGTTGTTTGTGTTTCTTGTTGTATGCGTTTTTGTTTTGGTGTTGATTGTTGTTTTGTTTTTTTTTGTTTTTTTCGTGGATGTGTGTTTTGTTTTTTTGGTGTTTTTATGTTTTTGGTTGGTGTTGATTTTTGGTTTGGTGTTTGTTGTTTGTTGATGTTTTGTTTGTGATGGTGTGTTTTTTGTTTTTTTTTGATTGTTTGTTGATCTTGTTTTTGTGTGCTTTGGTGTTTGTTTTGTTGTTTGTTGTTTGTTGGGTGTTGTTGGATTTGTTTTTTTTTGTTGGTGTTGGTTTTTGGTGTTTTTTGTTGGTTTTCTTTGTTTTTGTTATTGTTGTTGGTCTTTTTGTTTTGAATTTGTTTTTTTTTTGTGTTTTTGTTTTTGTGTTTGTGTGATTTTGATTGTTTTTGTTTGTTTGAAGATTTGTTTGTTGATGAGTGATGTTTTGTGTTTGTTTTGTTTTGGTGGTTGGTTTGAAAGTGAGTGTGAGGGATTTTTGTTTTGTTTGGGACTTTGGGTTGTTGTTTTGATGGGTTTGTGATTATTTGGTTGGTTTTGTTCTTGGTGGTTGGTTTTTTTTTGTGTTGGTGATGTTGGGTTTTTTTGATGTGTGTGAGACAAACAAGCTCTTTGAAATTTTTGTTTGTTTTTTTTTTGTTTGTCGAATTGACCTTTTTGTGTGAGGAACAAAAAGCTGGATTGGTTTTATTGGTTGGTTTTTTGTTTTTTTTGTGTTTGTTTTGTGTTGTTTGTTGGTGTGATTGATTGTCTTTGTTTTGTTGTTGTTGTTTTGTTTGTTTTTTGTGTGTTTGGGGTTTGTTTGTTGTGTTTTTGAATTTTTGTTTTGTTGGATGTTTTTTTTTGTTTTTTGTTGATTGTTTGGGTGTGTTTTTTTTTGATGTGTTTTGATTTTGTTTTTTTGAGTGCTTGTGTTGAAAGAACAAACAGCTCTTTTAAACATGCTGTGCTTCGATTACTTCTCATGCAAGGGCGCTAACGTGCTGATGATAACTCCTGAATGCAGTTGGACTACGGCTGGTTGGCGGAAAGTTTGGCGCAATTTGCTGATGACAAGATGAGGAAGCACTGGAAGGGGAAGATAAGACAGCAAGAATGGCTTTTGTCATTGCAGAATCTTCACTCTCCATTGATGGGAATTGAACGTTTCGGATTTGGCTTAAGGCTTGTATGGCTGCTTGGTGATGATCAGGGCTAGTGGTGATCAATGGTGCCGATATTGGAAGTGATCTCAACGTCTCCCCGAGAAGGGTTTGTCCAATGTTGAGGGCTTCCTTTGAAGGTTCTTGAATGAAGGAAGAAGTAGGAATGTTGAACAATAGAGGCGAGTACTCGGTGCTGTCGACAGATAATGACCTTAGTGATGACGAAGATGAAGATGGAGGCTGGTTTGGATCGGTGGGAGGAGGCTGCTCGCTAGACATGGCCTGTCGAGAGAAGTCATCCGGGAACAAATTTTTCATCTCAACTTGCAGGTCTGCCTGAAAATCACACGCAACATATATTGGGATTACTAATACTTAATTTCCTGCGTCGGATAACGAGACTGGTTCTCAACTCTCGTCCCATGACTGAATTCATGCCGAATGATGAAGTCCTCTTGTAACATTGCTTGATTTCTTATGAAATGTACAAAAATCTTGCAGGATATATAACAAAACTAACCTGAGGATCATTAGACATGCCTAGCTCAATCTCCCCCGTGGCGCAACCCATAAACACGACTGTCTGCAACAAAACGAAAGACACTGCAATAAATTTACAATGCCAAATAAAACCAAAGAGATAAAGAACGAGTTGTTTCTGAATGAAGGGTTTTATGCAAACCTTAATCCCAGCTTCCTGTAATAGAAAAACACAATGGCTAAGATCAGTTACAGTCTCCAAGAATTGGTGAAAAACACATAGAAAAAGGACTAATTACTTGGTAGAAATGCAGCTGCACTTCACTGGAAGCCATCCGCCGAAGATCATGCAACTTCAACTCCATGTAAGAAAGCTGGTTCTTGAAAGCAAAACCGGGAATTCGCCTAAAAGTAATTGTTCAACAAAAAAAAACATACACTTCAATTTGGAAAACTACAATGTATTGAACTTAAAGCATTACTTCACATATACCCACCCAGAATCAATAAAGATGACTGATTCTCGATACACACCGAAAAGACGCCCAGCAAGGCTTCCAGCCGACGAGCTTGGCTGATCGCTTACTTCCCGGTAGACTCCATCCAAAGCTAGCAAGCAGCTGCAATAAGTATAAGAATTTCATGATCAGGGGTTGTAATTTGGTGTATTCTTACACAAATTACAGTACCAGAAATCAAAGAAAAGAAGAGGTTGAGTTATCTAACTTGGATGGAGGGGGTAAGTAAGACCAAAGGCAAATGTAAGCACAACCGAAAGACTGCATCATTTGCTGGAGAAAAGCGGCACGCTCTCCTTCACCCAGGTGGAATATGGAGTCCATGAGAACTAGCTAGCTATAGCTGGCTGCAGCTTCTACGAATAGCAGTCGGAGAAAATCGCGGTCATGAGGCCGATGATGATGCCAAGACATCGTCGTCTTCGTTATGCAACCGATCCATGTTCACTAGCTATATATATATGCATCAAGAATCCAACCACATGAGAACTCATTTATTGCTGATCATCTGATCATGAGGAAAGAATTGAAAAGTATATGATGATTAGTAGTAGTAGTAGTAGGTGGGAAAGAAGGGTTGTGATGGTATATGCAAGAAGTAAGAGAGTTTGCTTAATAAAAGGTAGGGGGTGGAGGTGTGAAGATGGGTGTTGAAAAGTAGGGTAAAGGTGGAGATGAGGGATTATTCAGCAAAGACATCAGAGCATGAAAAGTATTGCTGAGAAAGGTGGGGTGGGTTTGGGGGTAGGATTTTGAGGGGAAGGGGGAGAAAAGTAATGGTCAAAGTCCATTGTTTTGAATTGAGTCAAGGTGGTCCTTGTCTATTTCTTTTTCTTTCTTTTTTATTTCCTATAAATTTTATCTATACGTTTATAATTGAAGAACGCTCTATTTGTTCTCTCAATTTTATGATATGTCATTTTTTTATTTCTTTCTTTTCAAATTTATTTTTCCTCTCTTTTTAATTTTTTCGTTTTTCTCTCTTCCCAACTTCCACGTCCCTTTTTCCACTATCATTTTCTTTTCAATATTTTCTCATAATTTTTTTGAATTTTTAATATTTAATTTATATAAATAATATGTTTTTAAATAATAATAACTTTTTTTAAATTTTAAATTAATCTTACACACATATTTGAGGGGTGCCACATATGCTAGTATATCATTCATATGTCAAATTAAGATTTGTGTCACCAGTCCCACTTGTCCTTAGAAAATCGAATACTAAGAGAAATAATATTGTATACTCGTACGACTCCTCTCTCAAAGATGTAGAATGAAGAACTTGTAACAATTTGACTAAAAAAAAAAAAACTATCTTTTGGATGAATTTTGAAATGAATATGTAAAGTATATATCATGAAGGTTTCGATTTTTTGGACGAATCTTCGGATGGGTAAATTCCCATCGTTGTCAATGGTGTCGGAAAAAATTTGGGAATACATCGTCCCAAATTTGCAACGATTAGAAAGGGATAGACCTGGTAGTAACAAATATTGTTCAATAGACGGATAATAATTACATTTGCAAAAGATTTACAATGACTTTTGGGGCGAAATTTGCTTATTAAAAAAAAACTACAACAATTTTGAGACGGATAATTGTCTCAAAATCATCCAAAATTTTGATATTGGTCTCCATCCCAAACATCCAAAAGTTGGGATAAGTTGAAGACAAATTTTGCATCGGATCCTCTAGAAAATTTTGGGACAGAATTATTTGAGATGGACTTTGCGACATTATTTCTATCAAATTTTGGGACGGATCTTGCATTGATTTTTTAATTTTCTAATGAATTTTTTATTTTTACTTTTTAATTTTTTACGAAAATTTCCGTTGCAAAATCCTCAACACAATTTAAAATTTTTCCTCCTTTGAACTTTTTGATAATTTGCATTCACTGTCATTTAGGTTTTAGAAAGTAAAATTGCACTTTTTGGAGCTATTTGGTAGGGTTGAATCTAGTTATTCAATGCAAAAGAAATATACATATATATTATATATATATATATATATATACTTTATTCTATTTTTTTCTTTTTGAAATGATATATTTGATTTTTTTTAGTTTATTATCGTCGACAGGCTAATAGAAATACACATTCGAGATAGTTCAGATCTTCTACTCTGAATTAAGATTTTATTTTATGCTTTATTCAATTTATACACTTTGGGTCGTTTATTTTTCAAAATAAAAAAATAGTGGATTGGATTCAGTGGAATAAAATAAAAAAATATGGTAAATACACAAATTTTATTAAGAGAAGTAAATATTGGTTTTGTGGCTGATTTGTAAATCAGTTTTGTGGGTGTATTTTGTATTATAGGATAATTTAGGGGCATTGCATGTTAATTTTAAAAAGATACCCTTATGATCATACACAACAAATTTTGGACAGTTCATTGATTAGCTTGTAATTAACATAAAATAATTACATCAAAATTATTGAATATTGACGAATTAATTTTTTTGATCATAGGAAAGTTAAAATAATTGGAATCAAGTTAAATTTCTCTTGAAAAATTACAAGTTGGTTTTGGTTTGAAAGTTTAACGAAATTCATCGCTAATTTGTCCAAAAAAAAAACTTCCAAGAATATTCTTGAAGAGTTTAATAATTATTTTAACAATTATTGATTCTAGTTAAAATTATTTTGGGTGTATTTTGCTTGTAAAAAAAATATTAATTGTGTTAAAACTTATTCCCTATGTACAAAAAATTAAATTATAGCCTAAAAAAAATTTCAACCGAGTTAAAATTAGTTCTAGCACAATCATCAATCAATCGAGTTAATTCCCATAATGCAAACCGAGTTAAATAATTTTTCAGAATGCAACCGTAAGTAGAAATTATTATATATATATATATATATATATATATAAATATGTAAATAGAGAATTTTGCTGGACCAATTCTGTAAAGTGTTTGGCCCCTTTATGTATCTAAAATTGGTATATATAACTAATATAATCGATAGAAGAATTTACGCATGCATGGTATACGTTGAAAGTGGATAAAAGAATAAAACATTCTTTAAAATGGAAGGATCCAATTTGCACAAGTAGAAGGTACGATCACATTTGTTCATACCAATAGAATGATGATTTGATCCTGATGTAAAAAGCTATCCCACATCGATTGCAGATGGGGAGTTTGAGTGATTTATAAGTCCTAAGACCTTCTCTTTCTAGCGAGGTGCTTTTTTAGGACAACGTGAGGCTCATGCAAAGTCAAAGCGGACAATACATCGCGCAATGGGGCACCGATCAAGTTGCATGTTGCATCAGACCCATAAGAGACCATTAGACTCGATTTAAAATTTGAAATATATTATATTTTAGATTATAGCATATCAATATGGTCGTTTTTTTTTTTTAATTTTTGGTTTAAAAACTTAATAATTATCTTTTTTGGTTCAAATTGATAAAATGATATTGAGATTTGGAACTATTATGAATTAATTTTCTTTTCTTTTTCTTTTTAATTGTCTTTCTTATAATTCATTAAAAGAAAATTTGCATTTTTTATCTCACTCGATAAGGTCATTTTTATTTTTGATTTCACGCTTTAAGGGTTGATACTTCTTAATGAATAATTCTTTTTATTATTATAGCATATTAATACAGAAATTTTATTAAAGTATCATTTAATACGAATAATACTTTTTAGGGGAGTTTATATACATCTAATATCTTTTACATAATGTTTTTTTATTTATTGAAATTGAGAATATATATATTATATATATATATATATATATATATTGTATTTGACACTTATAAAAGTATTTTTCTCAATGTGTAGAAATATGACAATATTGCATTATTATTTTCAAAAGATTTCATAAATAAACTTAAAAAAGAATTTTATATAAATAAATTTGCACTATTGTATATATTAACACGGTCATTAAAATATGACATACAATTATATGATTTAGAATTCATAAAAATGCTATAAAATTTATAATTGTTTGTGCTTAGCACGGGGTCCACGCTAGTTTGAGATATGACATACCATTATATGATATTCAATTTTTGTGAGAGGAGAGAAAAAATCTTCTTTTTTTACCCTTTTTTGCAAGATTTATTCTTTTCTCCTCAAATATAATTATATTTGTCCCCGAAAGTATAGTTTCAAGCTGAAAAATATGACAATCTTTCTTCCAACCAAAAATACTTAATAATCACGTGTTGGGCACATGGCCTACGCCATTAAATTACAAATAAAAAAGTGGATGAGGACCAATTAATTTTATCAAATAATTATATATTTAATTTTAAAAATTAAATAATATATTTAATATTTCAGTTTTTATTTTTTTCAGTACTAAATCAATAAGGTCTGTGTGATTTTGCTCAAAATTTAAAATTATAATTTGTTCAATAAATGGAAAAATTTTACTTTTCATACTCAAAGTAAACTCCTTTTTTAATCTTAGGACCCAGGTTTTAATTTTTATCCACCTAACTACCCTCCGTTAAGTTGATCATTAAAACAAACAGTCAATCCAATTTTAGAGAAAAAATTAGGTGGAAATTTGTCTGTGTGAAGGCATGTTTGGCTTTTATTTTATTCAACACACAAAATAAAATTCTATTTTGATTCATTTTTATTTTAATTTCATAATTGAGGATAATAATTTAAAAATATCACATACTTAATCCAATTTCTATATAAAAAAAGGTACCAATTTTACTGGGAAAAAATACTTTTTTTTTTTTTTCTTTTTGCTTGGCCACAAGACAAATTTTGATATACTCTATTTATCGAGGGGTTTATGCTATAATTTTTCATACTTTTTTTTTATTTTAACAAATATTTTTTTTGGCATTTTTTGTGCTCAGTGAAATAGAAAGTTTTAATAAACTTATAAACAAAATTCTCTCAATACAAAATAACAATTGAATGCATTTCTTATTTTGTGTACAAACAACGATGTAATATATCAAAGTATGAATATACAAATTTATTTGACTCAAAAGTATATTGACATCATTTGAGTGACTTATTCAATTTTTTTCTATTTACTTTTTTGCAAATAATTAATGCGAGTTGTGATTGAAATAAGACTCTATTAGTCTTCTTGAATTATTACTAGGCAGATATCTCTATATTACTCAGCATTTAGCATGAGTTTTTACTTCCATAATAATTTGAATTGGGAGAAAATATTTGAATTGGTATTTCCATAATGATTTGAATTAGTATTTTTCCAATAGAAATTGGGTTAAATATTTTTTAATATTATTGTCCTCAATTATAAAATTAAAATCAAAATAAATAAATTTTGTCTGTTGAATACAATATCAGTCAAACATGCCCTTTTATAAGCCAGCTCCCGCCTAATTTTTTCTCCAAAAATATTGGATTGACCGTTTGTCTTAACGATCAACCTAACGAAAGGTACTCAAATGGATGAAAATTGAAAACTTTGTGTACCAAATCGAAACCTGAGATACTAAAACATAAAATGAATATACTTTGAATATGAAAAATAAAATTATCCCTAAAATAAATTACATAAACAATTTTATTCGGCGCGCTGCATTTTTGGGAAAAGAAAATAAAATTATCACCCCTACTTTCATATCCCCAACTAAATGGAATGAAAAGTACACCTTTTCTAGATCAGGGGAGTAGGTGAAAAACTAGTTTGCCAAATTTTATAATTATAGAATTTTAACAATAATACTTTTGAGCCCACAAAATTTAAAGGTCGTGAGTTTGAATTTACGAATATGGATGCATACGTCTACTTTTATAATAATTTATTATTTATTATCTTATTTGAATAAATAGGATTCAACGATAAGATAAGAATAGTTTTCGAGTTTTAGCCACTCAGTTTATAGTTTCTTGTAATTATATGTCAATTTATGTTATAAAAAATGGGGCCAAGCTCTTTTCTTCTTCTTTTTCCCCTTGAAAGTAGTATTATTTGATTATGTTATTATCTCAATAAATTGAGTAATATATTAATTGAAATTAATATATTAGTATAACTAAAAATAATAAAATAAATTACAATAAACTTATATAAAGTCGAATAAATACCACATGACCTGTAGAATCTGAATCCATAATTTTAAATTTGTTCATGAAATCTCAATCTCAATCACTGCATTAAAAGATTATGGGTCTGAGGCAAGCTCTTTTACGCTGCATGATTTGGGAACATTGGGAAAAAATTACTATTGGCTATAATATTAGTATAGTTAAAAATCATGGTAAATGACTACTATTAATTATGGTTAAATAAAATCGATGGAAAAAAAAAATAGATTTTCCACCATAAAAAAAAAAATATTTATCACGGCTAAGAGTCATGGTCAAACATCTGCAATGTCGGTTGATTACAAGCATTCCTATCGGATATCATAATCCAACAAAAACCATTACAATAATCATACTCTATTCATTAATATCAAATACACTATATCTAGCAAACACCTATTATTCCGTAAAAATAACATCCATGAACAAAAACCATTACGATAATTATACTCTGATCAATATAAAAAATAAAGTCCCCCAAAACGCTGTAAAAACACCATCACTCGCGCATGTACTGCACATTCTATTAATTACTAACAAAAATGGTGCTTTTTTTAATTAAAGTTTACAAAATACAAGGGGTATTTTAGCCTATTTTCAAAATACATATGATTTTTTTTACTATTACAACAAAACACATGGGGTTAAATGGATTTTAACCCATTATTTGGTAAAATTTAGCACTTCTTCTTATTGATATGATGTGGATATATGTCAACAGACTTGAAAAAAATCTTTCCCGAATCTAGTTTGGTCGAATCAATCCAATCACACTTCTTGCTTTGTGATTGATCACTTTCCCTAAATTGTACACAAATCATATGATAATTGTATTACACTTACCATATAATTAGTTTAGATTTGACTAAATCGGATTCGGACAAAAAATTTCCACAGACTTGAATCCAAACTTAGACATACCCCAAGTATTTTAAAGTTATGATCGGATCTTGAGGCGGGCATCATTCTAAACTTAGTCCTAACCGAACCTATGGAAAAATATGTATATATTTTATTTAGTACTTGCATATCATACATAGCAGTACTACTTGATTTTATAAATTAACAATGATCTAAAATTATTTGTAGTAGTAATATATACAATTAAAATATTTTTGAAAATTTTAATAATTTAGAGTCATAGACATGCACATATATATTTATTTTTTAAAAAAGAATTTTTTTATAATAGTGTTATTATCTCATATGTATAATATATGGTAGTATTACTTTCAGAAAATTCTATGAGGGATTGGGTCGGTCTAATAAATTCTTTGTGAGTTGGGTCTTAAATTTTGACAAACTCATATTGATATAGCTTGCAATTTTATTAGTACATCTTACTTGAGATATTATCCGTTCTGACTTTATATGAACATCACGATTTTGTTTTGAAAAGGTTCATCGCGAGGGAGATGAGGTTTTGGGGCTTATAAGCCGCTCAAGTTTCTCTTCTATAATCCATTTGAAACGTTTGCCTACATCATCAGGCCCTCCAGATGAGGGATTTGGGATGGGCAACATGGTCTCGTTCCCACATACGACATGTGGCTTGCAACTCGATTGTGTCTTATTGTGCGAAGTATTGTCCTTTCTGACTTCAAATCATGAGTCTCGCAATTTTTGTCCTAAAAATGCATTTCACTAAAGAGATGAGGTCTTGAGTCTTATAAATTGCTCAAATTTCTCGTTTGAAATTAATATGAAAATTTGCCTAAAAGGATTAATATAGATTTATGGTGGTAAAGACTATTTTATTAAATTAGCACCACATCTTCTATTGGAGAAAAATGTCAATAGTTCAAATTCAAGTTTTCCACATCCTCCCACCATTGTAAATAAAAAAGAAAATGAAAAATAGGGTTGATGTAGAATGTTCTCTGATTTTGGGAATGGAATCTTGCATCTGCTGACATTTGGTAACACAAATTTTAGTGAAAATACTTAGAAAATTCTATAATTTTGTAATAAAAAGTGAGAAGGATAATTTCCACCTTCTCTGGTTTTTTTTTTTTTTTTTTGGCAATTTTTTATTTTTTTAAAATCAAACAACAATGAAAAATTGACAATTTCTGACATTCATCTAAGGATTAAATTACTTAATCAAATATTAGTTGGTATTGATAATTTTTTAAATAATAAAAAACATTCATATTTATGCTAGTCTCTGACCCATTAACTTACCCTTCTAAAAATCACTAAGGGACTCATTGTAATTTATCCTTTTTCTAAAAAAAATAAAAGTAAAAATGTACAAGCTCCTAAAGTAATGTTTTGGGGGCATATAGTTGTTGGAAAAAATTCAATCAATCGTAGCGCAGTCTCGAAAATCAATCAAATTTAATAATAACAGTTTTGGAAATCAATTTCGCAAAACAAATACGTTGGAACAAATAAAAAATCAATTAGATATGTTGTTATAACAAAAATTTTAATCGAAAACTTACAAAAGAGTTGTATCATAACAACTCTCAGTCCAAAGCAGATTATCGATCGAATCATTTTTGTTTGCCTTGAAGAAATTATGTGCCCCATATTCAAGTGCATGAGGTACTACATAACTTCTTCCAGGACAATACGATTCTATTCTTTCATCACTGCACTAATACCGAAAATAATTCGAACAATACTCAATCGCCTTTCAAAAAGATTTAAGAACAAATCTCGGATTTTTGGACGAAAAACTGAGAGAAATAATTAGAGGACGTTTAGTACATAATTAAATCCGGACACAAACTCTAAACAGAAATGGTAAAAACCGGACAGCAGTTTCAAGTTTTGAAACAAAAGCTGATAAAACAAACTTGAAACTGTTTTGACTGAAATGAATTTAAAACACCAATATCTGTTTTTTTTTTTTTCCAGATAATTCAAACGTTTTTGTTGCAAAAAACATATACTGAAACTAAAATATTTGCCCACATGCGCGCATGTGAAGCAACCTCATATTTGCTCTATTCTTCATAACGATTCAAAAATCCTTTAAACCTTAAACCCAATATAAGTTATTTATTTATTCAATAAACTTCCTACATGGGACAAGAATGAGTGTGAATACTCTCATCCCCACATCCAATTGTATACACATTAAGGCGCAAATTTCTCCCAACATATTTCTTTGTGGGGCAACATCAGTACCTTTTTTTCTACTCAATTTAATCTATGGATTCACCTAAGTATTGGCACTTATATTTTAGAATAATTGTTGGTACAAATTAAAAGCATGAGTGAATCATTCTCCGCTCCTTCCCACAATGTTAACATGCCAATTACAACATTTGTTTCCTAAAAGATTTGTCAAAATACACAATATTTTCTAACCCTAAAATATTTTCAGGGATAAATTACATTTACATTTACATTCTCTGACTTATGGTCTATTTATACAAACCATATCTGCTTTTGGAATAATCACACATACACCCATAAGAAACGTCACTATCGTTTACACAAATCGCTCCTGCTTTTTAAAAAACTACATATACACACCCTAAAAACATTAATATCATGATGCAAACTATCCCTATTTTTTTACTGTTACGAGCTATTTTTGTAATTATGCAAAAAATATAGATAATTTGTACAAACAAATACTAGCTAAGGGTGTAAATATAATTATCCTTTTTTTAAAAATATTGAGAAGAGTTTATAAATTGAGTTGACGAAGACACGTCCTTAGGAAAAAATGCAATTTACCCCCTGTGTTAAGCAAAATGTGCAAATATCCCCCTGTGAAAAAAAAAGGTAGCAATTTACCCCCCTGTATTATAAAAAATAGAGCAAAACACTCCCTTATACCTTTGAGTGCATTACACACGCCCCCTCCGAGACTGGTGATGATTTTTCGCTAATAAATGTTATTATATAATATATATATATATATATATATATATATATTATTTTTATAAATAATATATATACATATAATCACTCATCGCCGGCCGCCGCCATCGTCGCTACCTAGCCCCGCACTGGCCACCCACCCCCAGCCCTCGCGCCTCCACCACTCCCAGCCCCTCGCGCCGGCCACCCCCCCCCAGCCCTCGCACCGTCGACCCCCCCCCCCCCCTCGCGCCGCCGACCCCCCAAGCCCCTAGCCCCCCCGCGCCGAATCCGCCTCATCCCCAGCCGCACAGCCCCCCTTCCTCCCAACTCGCCGCCGGCACCATCTTCCATTCTCTCTCTCTTCTTTATATATATATATATATATATATATATTAGATATATTTAAATATATAAATATATTATCACATTACACACGCCCCCTCCGAGACTGGTGATGATTTCTAGATATTTATATATATATAATTATATATTTTAATTATTATTTAGTTAAATCTAAATCGTTGATTTGAATGAGATGAAATCTAGTTTATTGATCTATTAATTAAATTTGAATCTTCAATTAAAATCAAGATCCAACGATTATTAAATAAGGATATAAATGTTATTTTTAATTTAAAATTTAAAATTAAAAAAAGGCGTGTGTAATTTCAAAAACACGTCAGGGAGCATTTTGCTTTATTTTTTATAACATAGGAGGATAAATTACTATTTTATTTTTTACATGGGATAGATTGCTCATTTCTCTTACATGGGTAAATTTACCCCATTTCCTTATTCCAAATAGTGATATTGAGAAGGATTGTCTCACAACCAACCACTCCCATTCCGGCAGGCGACTGGGGAACAATATTTCTATTTATTTCAGCTGCTCTCTGGCCCATTAAATTTTAATTTGGGCCCTCACATTAATTTTTCTAATTAGACGACTTTGATCATTGACTGGATGGACTATGTCAAATCTGAGTTGATTGCCGTTTCTTACCTCTTCAATCTAAAGAATATCACTTATAATTAATCAACTATCAGATTACACTTTTAATTTTAGGATAGAAAATCAATATTTTAGTTTTTATTTTATAAAATTTTTAAAAGTTAGATACTGAAATAGTCAAAATTAAGAAATATAAAAAAAATTACGGACCTATTTTGCAACACTAAAAATATAAAATGATAACAATACAACAGTATGAAAATTACGGAATCAAAAATATATATAAGCCTTATTTTACTAACAATTCCACTATCCTAGAGTCGGATCAGTGAGTGCCCTGTCTAATGGAGTTCGACGGCAATGTATGTTGTGGCGTGAGTTCTATAAAGGAGTGTAGGCGAGGGATCCGACTCGATTGGGCCGGCTTAAGACCTGTACGAAGTAGCCTCAGAAATTCAGTTTAGGACCAGCCCACTACTATTCATTACTGATCATGGAGTGGTCCTGGGCCTTAAAATGGAAATGGACCTTAATTGGGCTCATTTACAAATCCAGGGTCAGCTCATGAACCGACCCGATTGAGATTCGAATGTGCCTATTTTTTTTTTTTTTATGAAATTAAGGTTTTCTTTTCAATAATTACATAAATTATGATTGTATTATAAATTAATATAAATAATAAATTAAATCACAAAAAATTATAACTAAAAAAGTAATAGTTAAGACTATAAAATATACTTAATAACAATTCGATAAACAAGCTTACAATAATAAACTTAGGGCCCATTTACTTAGACTTATTAGGTTTGATATCCTAAACTATCCTTAACAATATCTTGTTTACTTTAATTTTATGCAACCCGTTATTATATACCTAAGCCGGTATAAATTAGGATTTGGGAATGATTATAATCAAAGTCTATTAGGTGGTATTAACCAATCCCATTGGCTCATTTAATCCTTAATAAAATTTTCTCTCCATATGACCCTCCACTTCTAGTCATATTTTCCAAAAAACCCCTCATATTTAAATTTAATTCCCCAATCAATTTGTCATTGAACAAAATCAATTGTATATTGAAAATATTTTGGTCTGTCATATCATTGGTCCATCAAATAATTTATTTCGTGTGTATATTATATATTGCGATCAATTAAAATATTTTATTCTGGAATGACATAGGACTTACAATATATATGATTGACTGTAGACAATCATGTTATCTAATAATTTATTTTAATGCCAATAACATCTTAGGAAATTTTAAAAAAAAAATAAAAAAAAAGACAATTATGTTGATTGATTTTTGCAAATAATAGTGATATTGACGGGTGCATGAGGGTATTATTGTCATTTATTATATTTACCATGAATAGAAAATGTGTTAGTAAATATAAGACTAAACAATCAACACATTAGGATAATTTTAATCAAACATTATAAACACAATATTATATAATAAACACATCGCTAATCCTCATTTCAATCACAATTTTATCTATCATAAAGTAATCATATCCAAGTAAGTAAAGGGGCCCATAGATGATAATAAATTAAAAATGATTAAAAATAAATTTTGAAAAAAAATACATAAAGAGTATTAATGAACTAAAGTACTGAAAATTTAGAAGTGGAACAATAAAGATAATGGTTTTATTACAATTTCAAAAGTGTAAAAGAGCTATTAGAATAGTCAATTTTGAAGAATAAAATAAAAATTATATGTCATGTATTATTTTTTCATAAAAAAAAATGGCCCAGCAAGCTCGGCCCAAGCTTAGCTCATGACCAAACCAAAGTAAGAATTGGTAGCCTAAACAACATACATAATATTGAATTGAATATTTTTGATTCAATTAGATAAAACCGAAAAAATTTAGTTCGATTCAAGTCATACTATATTTTTTCAAGTCCAAACTAGGCCAGATTGGCCATATTAAATTTTTTCTGATTTAGGCTAAGCCCAAATATTGTTTGAGCTCAGCCCAAGCAAGAAATAGACTAAAAAAAAAAAAAAAAAACTAAAAATGAGGCTGCGCTATTATCAAATATTAATATTTAAAATCAGTCCAGGACCAATTCGATCCCACTTTTGAAAAAATGGTATTTTATGTATATATACATTAAAGAGATTAATGTTTGATTTCGATTAGTCAATAATATAAGTAAAATACGAGTGCAATTTTTAAAAAAATTTATATCAAATACTGAATTGAATTTTTAATTTAATATTTGATATGATTTAAATTCAATACAGTATTGGAAGTAATTCAAAATTACAATTTGTACAAAATTCCAATCAATTTATCAAGTTGTGTGCCACCAATCTAGATCCAGCAAGGATGAGTCATTTTCCTTACTTTTTTTTTATATTTAATATTTAATATTGTATTTTAAAAGACAAAAATCACTATTTCTCGTTAAATTATATCTCTTTTATATATATATATTTATATATGTGAAGATATATATATATATATATATATATATATGCCAAATAAAAAAATAATACAAACAAATGAACATGATTTGACGATAAAACACTTAATTTTTTATTTTTTTAATCTTCGTAAAACACAACAAAACGCTTAAAAAATGAATTGAAGCATAATGATGATATTTGTGTATGAAAGTAAAGATTGAAGGTATTTTAGGCTATTCCAGAGATGGGCCGAAAATGAACTCCGACAAAGCGCATGATTGACCCGCTTCAATACGACGCCGTCATGCTCGAAGTCGGCAACTCAAACGCTTTCCTTCAACCGTGAGCCCCAAACTTCTGCTGCAACCCCCAATTATAAGGTACGCTCAAACAAAAACCAACTTCACTCAAATCCTAATATACATACATATATATATGCCCGTTGGTGAATCATTGTTAAATATATGTATATATATACGTACTTGCGCGTTCTTGAATTTGCTTTCATATTCCTCTGAATATACAGTTTATTGGTCTTCTCTGTGTCTGTGAGAAGAGATGGGGGCAGAAATTGAAGCAGATGGGCTGAAGAAGCTGGAGTACCTATCTCTAGTCTCTAAAGTGTGTTCGGAGTTAGAGACCCATCTAGGGTTTGGTGATAAGGTGTTGGCTGAGTTCATCACGGAGATGGGTCGGAATTGTGAGAAAGTGGACGAATTCGATGCCAAACTGAAGGAGAACGGTGCGGAGATGCCGGATTATTTTGTGCGGACTCTGCTCACTATTATTCATGCGATTTTGCCGCCGAAGCAGAAATCGAAATCGGATAAGGGGTCGAAGGAGGGAGACAAAACCCATTTGCAGCTTTGAAGATCAAGGATGGTAAGGAGAGGGTGAAGGATTTGGAGAAGGAGATTGAAGAGGAAGCTAAAAGCCGGAGGAGAATAGAGGAAGAGGATGAGGAAGACAAGTATAGGGATAGAGGGAGGGATAGTGACAGAAGAGAGAGAAGGGACAGAGGGAAGGACAGGGAAAGGGGTAGATATGGGGATATAGAGGAAAGGGGCAGACATGGGGATAGAGAGGAAAGGGGGAGACATGGGGATAGAGAGGAAAGGGGTAGACATAGGGATAGAGGAAAGGGCAGACACGACGATAGGTATGGCGATGATAAAGGTAGGCGAAGAAACAGTGACAGGGACAGAAATAGAGACGAACAGAATTGGAGGAATGGGTATGAGGAAGAGATGGATGATGACAGGAGGGAGACGAAGAAGGAGAGGAGTAAACGGCCGGACGAGCCAGAATTGTATAAAGTTTACAAGGGAAGGGTTTCAAGGGTGATGGACAAGGGATGTTTTGTTCAGTTTCATGAATTTAGAGGGAAAGAGGGTCTAGTACATGTGTCTCAGATGGCAACTAGGAGGATTACAAATGCAAAGGATGTAGTGAAGCGAGATCAGGAAGTCTACGTGAAAGTTATCTCGGTTAGTGGGAATAATCTGAGTTTGTCAATGAGGGATGTGGATCAGAACAGTGGAAAGGATTTGTTGCCCTTGAAGAGGAGTGAGGTGGATGATGGTTTGAGAACAAACCCTTCAGGTAGGAACGAAGGTGGAGGGATGGGGAGTAGGATTGGTCTATCAGGGATCAAAATCATCGAGGAAGATGAAGCTGTGCCATCACGAAGACCACTGAAGAGAATGAGTTCGCCAGAGAGGTGGGAGGCTAAGCAGCTGATTGCTTCTGGTGTTATGAGCGTAAAGGAGTATCCTATGTTTGATGAAGACGGAGATGGGATGCTTTATCAGGAGGAAGGAGCAGAAGAGGAGCTAGAGATCGAATTGAATGAGGATGAACCTGCTTTTTTGCAGGGTCAGAGTAGGTACTCTATTGACATGTCCCCTGTAAAGATATTCAAGAACCCTGAGGGGTCTCTGAGTCGTGCAGCAGCACTTCAATCCGCTCTGATAAAGGAGAGGAGGGAAGTTAGGGAACAACAACAACGAACAATGTTGGACTCCATCCCAAAGGATCTGAATCGGCCGTGGGAAGATCCAATGCCAGAAACAGGTGAGAGGCATCTTGCTCAGGAACTGAGAGGTGTTGGTTTGTCCGCATATGACATGCCAGAGTGGAAAAAGGATGCGTATGGTAAAGCTTTAACTTTTGGACAGAGATCAAAGCTATCCATACAGGAACAGAGACAAAGTTTGCCCATCTATAAGTTGAAGAATGAACTGGTTAAGGCTTGCCATGATAATCAGGTCCTGGTTGTCATTGGTGAGACAGGGTCAGGTAAGACGACACAGGTAACGCAATATCTTGCTGAAGCTGGATATACTACTAAAGGCAAAATAGGATGTACTCAACCACGTAGAGTGGCTGCAATGTCTGTGGCCAAGAGAGTTGCTGAGGAATTTGGTTGTCGTTTAGGGGAAGAAGTTGGGTATGCAATTCGTTTTGAGGATTGTACTAGTCCAGAGACAGTAATCAAGTATATGACAGATGGTATGCTTCTTAGGGAGATTCTGATTGATGAAGATTTGTCTCAGTACTCAGTGATAATGCTTGATGAAGCTCATGAAAGGACAATTCACACGGATGTCCTTTTTGGATTACTGAAGCAACTTGTGAAACGGAGACCTGATCTTCGTCTCATTGTCACATCCGCAACTTTAGATGCAGAAAAGTTTTCTGGCTATTTCTTCAATTGCAACATCTTCACTATTCCTGGGAGAACATTTCCTGTAGAAATACTCTACACCAAGCAGCCAGAAAGTGACTACTTGGACGCCTCACTGATCACTGTATTGCAGATTCACTTGACTGAACCTGAAGGTGATGTACTTCTGTTCTTGACTGGTCAAGAAGAGATCGATTATGCATGTCAATGCCTTTATGAGAGGATGAAGGGTTTAGGTAGAAATGTCCCTGAGTTGATTATTTTACCTGTGTACAGTGCCTTACCTAGTGAAATGCAGTCCAGGATTTTTGAACCTGCACCTCCTGGAAAAAGAAAAGTAGTAGTTGCTACAAATATTGCTGAAGCTTCTTTGACTATTGATGGCATATTCTATGTGATTGATCCTGGGTTTGCAAAGCAAAATGTCTACAATCCTAAACAGGGGCTTGATTCACTGGTGATAACTCCAATATCACAAGCATCTGCAAAGCAAAGGGCAGGACGAGCTGGGCGAACAGGACCAGGAAAGTGCTATCGTCTCTATACAGAGAGTGCATTCCACAATGAGATGTCTCCCACTTCAATTCCAGAGATACAAAGGATTAATCTTGGAATGACTACTTAATTTGAAAGCTATGGGTATTAATGATCTATTATCTTTTGATTTTATGGACCCTCCTTCACCGCAGGCACTTATATCTGCCATGGAGCAGTTATACAGTTTAGGAGCTCTGGATGAAGAGGGTCTCCTTACCAAGTTGGGTAGGAAAATGGCTGAATTTCCTCTAGATCCGCCACTGTCCAAAATGCTTCTTGCCAGTGTGGATCTTGGTTGCAGTGATGAGATTCTGACCATCATTGCAATGATTCAGACTGGAAATATATTCTATCGACCAAGAGAAAAACAGGCTCAGGCAGACCAGAAAAGAGCAAAGTTTTTTCAGCCTGAAGGAGACCATTTGACACTACTTGCTGTTTATGAGGCGTGGAAAGCAAAGAATTTCTCAGGTCCATGGTGCTTTGAGAATTTTGTTCAGTCTCGATCATTGAGGAGGGCGCAGGATGTCAGAAAACAGCTTCTCTCCATCATGGACAAGTACGTGATCATATTCTTCATTACTTTATGGTTTCTGGTTGACTTGAATGATGCTGAATATATTATTTCTGTTAATTCTTTAAATATGCTCCTTAAAGATTGCATCTCTTATTGAATTATGCATCTGAAGTGGATTTAATGTGATATCATGAACTTCTTTGGAAAGGCGCTTAAAATCTGATAGACTTCTTTGGATAGCTTTCTCTGGTGTAAAACAATTCCTAAAACGTTTTACTGTTCCTCAGACTGTCCTCACAGTTTAAACTTTTTATCTACTTTCTCTTCTAAACACTGAGTCCTCCCAGCACTAGCTGTATGATTTACATTATTTTTTAGCCTCTGACTAGGTCTATGATTTACATGTTATTTCTTGACCTTTTAATATGCCAAATAGTTATTTCATGTGACTTTTGACTTTTTGTTTACTTATTAAAATTTTCTTTTCTTTTAAAAATTTTGACGCATTAGTTTACATGGTTCGGTTTCTCTCATTCTCCTGATGCACTACTGAATGATCAATGGTTCTAAATGAATGTGCTTAAACCATATGAAAAACTTGTAATTTTTCTACTTGATATAGAGGTATCATTATATGAAGTGTCTTTACCAAGACTTAAATGGCTGCTGTATTAACAGGTACAAGTTGGACGTTGTAAGTGCTGGTAAGAATTTTTCAAAGATTCGGAAAGCTATAGCTGCTGGTTTCTTTTTCCATGCTGCCAGAAAGGATCCACAAGAAGGGTACAGAACGCTAGTTGAGAACCAGCCAGTTTATATACATCCAAGCAGTGCTTTGTTCCAAAGACAACCTGACTGGGTTATTTACCACGAATTGGTGATGACCACTAAGGAGTATATGCGTGAGGTCACAGTTATAGACCCAAAGTGGCTTGTTGAACTAGCTCCAAGATTCTTCAAGGTCTCAGATCCTACCAAAATGAGCAAGCGCAAGAGACAAGAGCGTATTGAGCCACTCTATGACAGATATCATGAACCAAATTCTTGGCGTTTTGAGCAAAAGGCGTGCTTAGTCTTGCTTGATGTTGTTGCTGGTTAGTTTTGCAGTTTTAGTTTTTGGCTTCTTGCTCTAAGTACATCTTTATGGCTCTAATATGAGTCAAGTGTTGAACTTCCACTGATTACTGTATAAAGGTGATTGGATTTCTGTTGCCAATTGCCTGCTGATTGTAACATCATAGTCCTATATATTGAAATTTCCCCTGTTGAGTTCTAATTCTGGGTCCTCCTTTTCTACTTTTGTGTTTAAAAATATCACATATTTATAAGAAGAAGAAGAAATGGAGCAGTTAATTGCCAAAAGATTTCCGTTGTTTTGCTTGTTTTTTCTAGACATATGCTTGTGATGTTCAGCTGTAGATATTGCAACCTATCATTTCTTGACAAGTATTCTCCAACTCTACGTATATGTGTATATATATATTCCTAGTTGTTGGCGGCACAAGGATTTTTATGGAACATTTTAAGGAGTCCAAGCTATACGATCACATGAATATCCTATTGATTCCGAAAGCTCAAGCCTCGAGAGTGTAAAGAGGAAGCGCTAGCCCGAGAAGAGGGGGGGTTTAACAAATGTTGTAAATTGTGACGTTATGCTCAGTTTACTTTTATCAAAAATTTAATTTGGAGTTGCTACTATGGCAATAAAGATGATTTTCTTTTGATAAATTTTAGGGTGAATTACAACTAATTTCATTGAGGTTTGTCATGATTATAAATACCTCCTTCTTATTTGAAAAATTACAAATACCCCTGAGGTTTGATGAAATTATGTAATCCTTGAACGGATGTATGAAATTGTCAACTTTGTCCTTACTGTATTTTTTTATATTTGTAAAAAAATTAAAAATTTTATAAAAAAATCGAATAGAGTGGTTGAAATTTTTTTAAAATTACAAAAAAAATTATTTACTTAGTCAATAAAAAATCACAAAATCTTAAAAAATATATATATAATTATAATTTTAAATCTACAAGGGCATTTTGGTCAGTTCAATAAAAAAATGAATGAAAACAAAAAAGATATAGCAAATTGTTAGACAACCATTAAAATTAGGGGGTATTGATAATTTTTTAAACGGGGGATATTCGTAATTATGCCAAACTTCAGGGGGACTCCAGTCTAAAGTAGCATACTATATATAAGAGGAAAAAAATCGCTTGCTACTTAAAAAAAAAAAAATTCCTCACCGCATTTCTTGTCCTAGTTTGTTGGATGTTGGAGCTTCTCTTTGCTCTAGTTTGTTGAATGATACTATTTTTACTTGACTTAAAGCTGTATGTTGCTTCTTACATTAAAGTTTATAAATCGAGCTAGTAATATTATTTAGTAGCTATCATATGGCTATTTTCTTGTGTTAAGGCAATGACCAATTAAAATTATAATAAAGAAATTTATAGTCATGGATCAACTATTTTACATATGCTTCGTTAGGGGGCCTCTTTTTTCTCACTCGCCCTAGAGCCACCAAAATATCAAGAACGTGCTTGCTACAAAAACAAATTTCAAGGATACTAAATGTAATTTTTTAAACTACCAGAACGATTGCGTGCAATTACACCAAATTTTAGGAATGAAGAGCGTAATTGTTCATTTAATTAATATTAATATATCACTATGTTGATCAATTAATTTAATAATAATAAAATAAATTATAATAAACTCTTGTAAAGAAATGGCGCGCGCGTGTGAAACTCGAATCCGTCGTAACCACTCATGAGTCATATATCACCAGCTTTGATTTCAGGCTTCAGCTCTTTGTTTATCCACTCCATTTCTGTTTTTATTATTCATCGACTCTAAATTCACTATAAAATATGCTAATCTCTTCAAATTTAGTGCTCCCAAATGTATCAATTCAAAACAAGAGTCCCTTTTTACCATTCTTTGCTCTTCAACAGCTCAGGTTTTCCTCTTCACGCATCCACAGCATCAAGTTCAAGAGAAATCTCGTCGTAGCTCAAAATCCAGGTGAGGAGGAGTCTTCGTCTCCATATTGATGACTGATACTGTAACATTATGTGGAAAGGAAACGTTATTATTGATGAAAATGAAGTCTGATTACTGATTGACTCTTGAGCATCAATATTTCCTTTTCTGGATTTTGATTTATCTTTCACCACCTTGTGCGCTGCAGTGTGAGTGGGTGATGAGCAGGCATGGTTGAATGGTTTATAAAAGATGACCTGGGTGAAAGCGGGTTGTTCCAATTATGTAATTATGGTTTCCCAAATTGAATGCATGTGGTAAAGGTCTTCAACAACCTAGCTTTTAGATAATTAATTGATATGGCAAGCATTCTGCTCAATTTTCGTACTGCTTCGAGTAATTGTTGTATACTTGGGCTTGTAAAGATTTGATAATGTGGGGTTGTTGCTTGTGCTCTTAAGTTAATCATTTTCTTATTTGGGGGTGAAGTGTGCATGCTTGAATGATCACGTTTGTTCTTGGTAAAAGTATCTTATCTTCTCCAATGTTAAGTTGAGAAGGGTATGGCTGAGCATGCTCCTCTACTGCATGGTTGAGCCATACAGGGCTTGATGATGTTTTATGGATGAATCCCATGTCATTGTGTATTTTCCACAGGTGTAAATACCATAATTTATTTGCTCTGGGCTCTGTAACCTACTGCTTGTTATCACATGCTATGAGAAAGAATTCAACATGAACAGAAAGCAATTACATCATCCTTCTTTTTTTCACTATTGTTCTGCTAGCTAATCTCTCTGCCCGCAACCTGTGGGTGCGTGCTTCGGATGGATGAAATATGAATACATGAGTAGTTCAGTAAATTGTACGAGCTAAAACCTGATTGTCTTATACTCGGCAGTGAGCCTTGATTGGGGTTGAGAAGCAATAAATAGCATCTGTCAGGTTGATTGTGCTCAATCCATCCATGGGTTCAAAGGGTCCTAATGCTACTGTGTATTTTCTTTTACATATTTCTTTTTGGAGTTTTCAGGAATTGTTAAATCTGCATAAACTTAAAAAAGTTGTGGTTTCCTTCCTGATATTCTTTCTCTTTCTGTTAGATGATAATATTGAGGTTCAGAAAACTAACTTGTATGGTGGATTTATAATATTCCAAAAACCTTCCTTTTACTTAGATTTCTGAACTGAATTTGCATAAATTCAAAATAAAATTATAGTTTCCCGATGTTCTTTCTCTTTTCCCTAGATGATAATTGTGAGGTCAGTGGAAATTGACTTGCATGGTGGATTTATAATATTCGAGAAACCTCTCATTTACTTAGATTTCAGAACTCAATACCCATCCCCTCTATCTTTGCTATCCTATCAGGAAGAGCTCAAGGGGTATTACATCCTGACATAGCAGTAGTTACTGGAAAAAAATTGTAGACTTTGGTGCTTTTTGTGGTTATTACTGTATATTAATTACAATGTTTCAGCAGCTATGCAGCAGAAAATAACAATACTCAACAAGCGTGGTGAAAAACTTAGTGGTGTGCTGCACGAGACTGGATCACAAAAAATTGTAGTTTTATGCCATGGTTTTCGGTCCTCAAAGGTAAGTGAGCTCCTTTGGCTTGGTTACTTTTTTCCTTCCACTTTACTACACTAAGTAATGCCTTCAGTAGAGAAAGAAAAAAGATGGACCGGGGAAAAGAAAAATAAGATTTAATGCCCTTCAATTTTTATATCGAAGAAGTACAGAATAAGGTTTTATATTAAGTAACTCGTTTTAAAATGTTACCAGATAATATGAAAATGAAGGCTACTTCATGCAGCTTCTTATCTTTAAAAGTAATGGAAATGCTTGTCCTAAGAGCATTATGTATTAGAGTGATAAAAAGTTTAATTTTCCCGTATTTTGTAAAATAAAAATGGCAGAGTAAGCTATTCGAAGACCCTCTTATTGAGCAGCATTGTATTGTTTTCTTCTGGTGCATTTTATTATCATGTCTGTACTTTACCAAGGAATCTAGGATAGATATAGATGCCGGGAAAAAGAAATAATGAAGATTATAATATACCAGCGAACGTTCTAGCTACAGCCCTCGGCAATCTTCAGCGTTGAATGAACATTAATATTGGAAAACCACAGAATAGAAATATGTGAAACAAAGCTTTACTATTGAATTGCATGAAATATTAGATGCAATATGTATATCTCGGTTAACTTTCTCTATCACTCACTTGATTTGAATGACCAAGTATTCTACACAAGGGTCGTGTTACATCAAGCATTGCAATATTAGGTCCTAATATCATGGGTGGATGTATTTGACTTTTGATCTTCACTTGGTCAGTGAATTTCAGGTTTATATTTCCAAATCTATGACTGGCTAGGACTTGAATGATAGAAGTGTGCTCATTTTTCTTCTCCTAATTTTGCTTGCTCCCCCCCCCACCCCCATTGACACATCATTTATCGTAAGAAGGTTCGGTTTTCAGATAGATTATTTGACTTGTACTCCTTGGGTCTGTCGTGACACTATGTTTCATGCTGTTGTCAGGTGCCAGGGTACATGTAGCTTCCTCCTAAAAACAAACTCACCAATTAGTCAGTTTTATAGTATTGCTAGAATTTCCAAAGTGTGACTTTTAACTGCAAAAGATAAATCTTTACCCAAAAAGGTATTATCAGCTTCAATGAAGAAGAGGCCAATATTAAATCGTATTGTGTAATCCTTTGGTTGATCAACTACTGCACCACAATTGGATATTAAGCAGGAAAAATTGCTTGACTTTTGAGTAAGCACTAGTGTGGGAAGAACTTTTCTGTGTTTTACCAATAAGCAGATTAGGAGCTCATGGTCCCTAGTTTATTGGATTCAATTCATCCCTAGATCTTTCAATATGCAGGACAACACCATGATGGTCAACCTTGCTGCTGCTTTAGAAAATGAAGGAATCAGTGCATTTCGCTTCGATTTTTCTGGAAATGGGTGAGGTCTTGGAACAGGGTGTATCCACTTGTGGTTTCTGCAATAATAATATTATTAGAACAATATTTCTTATGGTCATTTGTAACAAACTTTCATGAACATTTTCTCTTGCTGTCTACCTTATCATGATGACATGCCATCCACTTGGTTAACACTGCCAAAGTGATTGCTCTTCTTTTAAGGGAAAACAGAAATACATTTCTCAAACTTCAGAACATTATAGAAGTTTATCCATATTCAGCTATAAATTTCCCCAAAACAGGCACATTTTCCATTAGAATGTGTCCTTGTTTTTGTCCAAACAATTGCATCTTTATGCCTTATGGTGGTGGCCCCCGGAATTGGTGATCCTTTGAATTGAGTGCGTCTCTGGAATTATTCGCTTCCTAGTACGCTACAATTTTTTCCTTTTTCTTCTGCAGCTATATTATTGGTTAATTTATTTAAGTTTCATGGTTTCATGTTTTGATTTGATTTGCAGTGAAAGTGAAGGCCCTTTTCATTATGGTAACTACTCTGGTGAGACTGACGACTTAAGATCTGTGATTGAATACTTTTCTGGAGTAAACCGTTCAACAGTTGCAATTCTTGGGCATAGTAAAGGTATATCAGAAATATTCTTAGAATGTTGCAATAAGAAATACAAATACTGAATGGATTCCCATTCTAATTTGTTGAATTACCAAAGTTCAAAATTAGTGGATACATTCTTTGGTGGCCTGCCTAACTATCATGAATCTTAGCACTTCTGGTGATTTTTTGTACTTTTTCCTGGTTGAGAAAAGGTTACATCACACTAGTACACACTCGTCTATCTATTGTTTGTTATCTAATGCATATGCACACTGGTGGATGTTTGTGTGCCTGTATCTTGTTAGGAAATTAACAATATTTTCGTAATCAGACAATGTGACATCTAACTCTACCATCTCACTTCTGGACGATCATTCTGGCCCTTTCTTTGTGATTCTAGAGATAAGTTATTCTTCTTGAAGTTGTTTTGTTCATAGCTCTGTTTCTTTGGGGATCTATATTTGATAAGTTGGAATGACCTGCATTCTTGGTAACTCGTTTGAAAACTCAAGATAACAGTATATGGGTGAGCGCACTCCAGAATAGTATTCTGGCCCATTTTCGAGATTTGTCCTGAGGGTTCTTTAGTTCGCTCAGTTTCCGGTGTTTCTGGGAATCTTTTCTTTGTTTTTTTAAGTTGTCGGACCTGATTATACTGGAGTGAGGATTGGATGCTCTCAATATTGAAAATTTCCCTTTTCCTTTTCCTCTCTTAAACATAGAGTTTAAAGAGATCCTAAAGAAAATTGGTTATTTTGCCCCACCCCCACAACCACTCGATGGATATTTTGATTTTTCGAGCATTCAGTTCTGCTTGGCTTGATATGCTGACCAATTGCATCTTCATTATACTTGTTTCCACATATTGCAGGTGGCAATATTGTCCTCCTTTATGCATCGAAGTATGATGATATAGGTGCTGTGGTTAATGTCTGTGGTCGTTATGATCTCAAGAAAGGCATTGAAGAACGCCTGGGCAAAGAGTTCGTGGAAAGAATCAAGAAGGAGGGGCACATTGATGTTCAAACTAGATCTGGTAATACTTTGCATGTTTTTAGAAGTAAAAATTCAGCAGGTAACAATCACTTTCACTTAAAGGATCATGCCTACAGATATAGATCACTGTATTGCTAGTTCCCATCTGGAACCCAAGTTAGGAGCATGGGAGCAAGCAACTCTTCATGCTCACAAATTTCTTTGCTTTTTTTGAATCCTGGAACTATTTGAGTTATTTCTTTCGGGAACAATCACAGTACACATGCATAGGAGAATGATATAGTTCTTTTCAACATTTTTAGTTCATCAAAGTATCTTACCATAGTACGGAACTGATTGGCCAGTCTGTTGTCTGTTGCCTTCATTCAGTTGAAGTTATGTGTAAATAGCTTAATCTTTCACTAAGCATTGTATGTGAGCAATATATGGATACCCTTCCTCATATTGATTGCACAGGAGCTTTGTTACTAAATAGAGTTTGCTGTCTCCTCGATTTATATAGGAGATTATCGAGTCACAGAGGAAAGTTTGATGGAGCGACTCAATACGAACATGCATGAAGCATGCCTCTCAATTGACGAGAGATGCAGGTAAACATGATGTTAATCTCATCTAATAAGATCTCTCTCATGTTATTTTTTGACCTACTGCAGCACAGTTCAGGAAATCATCTTTATGTTTATCCCTTATGACTCCAATTTCAACCCTCAAATCTGTTGGCCAAATGTTCTAACATCTTTTGGACTAGTTAATATGGGCTGGTTATTCTACTGAACTTTTTATTGATAACTATTAATTGGAAGTTGTGGAATCCATATAACCTTTTGTTTTCCACATAAAGGTGGTGATTTTCATGGATATTGGTTTCAAAGTGTGCTTGGTCCTACGGCCTTATCATATTTGGCTAGTGATGGATGATAGGATGAACCAGAAAATGCATGTAAATTGTGCTTCTCTTTGGGAAGTAATTACTAATATTGCGATGTAGACTTTCACCCTAGTTTTAGGGTTCCTTATGAAATTAACCAAATTGTTTAGTGAATGGAACCTGTCTATCTATTATTTGGCCTATATTATTTTGGACCTTGATATTCTTCCAGGAAAGTGTTTGAAAGCACTGGAAAGAATGCTTCAATTATGAATTCAGTGTAAAAAGACTTCAATATCATAAAAAGTTCAGAAGAATTTTTCATTACTGAAGTCAACAGTTGTGCTTCTCATGATGTCTGAGAAAATGAGAGCACAGGAAGATAATTTATGTCATCAAAGAAACTGTAAAAACCATATTCATACCTCGAACTGGTGAAAACAGTCATTATTCCCTCTCACTCGTCTGCACATGCCCAGCCAATGGACACATTTGTTTTGACATTGTTTATTAGACATCCAAGACCTGAAAGTGTTACTGGTTCTATAATTACATTGAGAGAGAAACACTAGGATATAGGAGAACTCGGTAATCCTATATCTTCAAAACATAACCCATGATATGTTCAGGTACAGATTTTGTCATTGTTTTAAGATTCCACAGAATACTTATTAGTTTTTGGTTTCAAGAATGCTATCTGCATTTGACTACAATTAGGTCAAGAAGGCTGTTCGTTTAGACTTTTTGTTTTTTATTTATATGTGAGACAAACTATTTATAAAGGAAATGAGTACGAAGGAATGATGGATGTATTCGTCGTCTTTCTTCACATGGATGGTTCTCTTTTGCTGGTGAGTATGGTTTGTCAAATTTATTTAGTATATGTGGCTCAAGAAGTAAGTGGCTTGGTTTTACGTTTTAGCTCTACAGAAGGTTTTATATGTCTGTTTTGGTGATTTTTCTGATTTTTATTTGAGAGCTCCTGTTATTGGTTAGAGTGGATCTCCGGAGATTGAAATAGACAAGAACCTTCACCATTAGATGGATATGCACATCTTGTGTTTTCCAACAGCAAGGAAGCTTATCGTGATTGTGTGATTCCAGTGGTGCTTGTTCGCAACAATTATGGGATAAGTCCCAGATCTTCTTTAAACACGAGTTGACGCTTCATACATCCACTCTATGCACTGTCATCCCTAGGTTTTAAAGAGCTTGCCTCCATTTTGAACTTCAACGTTCTATCAGGTTTTCCAATTATAGTAATATGGACACTATTTATAAACTAATCAATCTGCTATCTTAGGTCAATCCCAAAGAAACAGAAAAAGAAAAAGGGAAAGAGAAGAGGTTTCCTTTCCAGGCAACCGCATATGGAAATAAGTTATATTATTTCTTCTTTCGACTTGAATAGAATGCTCAAACATTACAACTCTATGAAAGGTCATGGTTGCTACATTGTATCGGTTCTTATGACTAATTGCAAGACCAAAAGGGTTCAAGATTTCAGATGTGTTACTGATCTACAGTATTAGCTGGATAATGAGCATGAGGAATCATTTGAACTCGTTGGAGTAATTGAATTTGGTAACACCTTGAATGATGTCCTTGATCTGTGGCTATTTAGACAAGCCTCTCCAGAAAAAGGCACATTCAAGTGTGATACTATCCCAGTGTTCTCCTAGTCTAGTTGTGATCTGACAGCCCAGATCCAAAAACTGGTAATGTTCATTCTGAATAGTCAAACACTTGAAGTCAGTTCCGTGTTATAATTCTGGCTTCACGAGATTCAACAGTTCTATTTCATTGCTGTTGATGGATTACCCCATATCTCTTTAGTAATAGAAACCTGCTTGGAAATGGGCAACGCCCCAAACCTGGTTCAAAGGCTTATGACTTACTTTGAGTAATCGACGTATTTAGAAACATAGGTATATCTTGGTTTGTCATCAGAGTGGTGTAACTCCATGATATTGGTTCCTTTTCTATCTGATAGTCCACGTTTCTGTTGTACCTAGTTATGTACTACTTTCCATAACATTACGGTAACTATATAAAAAAAGATTGTGCTAAGTTGTCAAAATGTATATACAGGGTGTTAACAGTTCATGGATCAGCCGATAAAACCATCTCAGTACAAGATGCACTGGAATTCGCCAAGATTATACCAAACCACCGGTTGCAAATAATTGAAGGGGCTGATCATAAATATTCTTCACACCAAGATGAATTAGTTTCAGCAGTTTTGCATTTCATAAAGGAATGCTTGCAATGAGGTGAGGACTATCTCGCAACAGGTAAGTTAATTTCTGAAACTCATATACTTCAATATATGCTGTGATTATTCTGTAAATTTACCTCCCATTTGTGAACAGATGGAGTCTTGAGATTTGCAATTAGGCTCTCCATCTGGAAGGTCGTATCCAGTACTGAAGGTTATCAAGTTCACCATCCATAAATGTAAGTTATTCTTTGATCAACTTCTAGCCGTTAGTTTGGCTGATTGGGGAACGAATGAGATAGAAATACTCTCTGCTGTGTTTAGCTGGCTTGAAGTTGAAGGGATGCTTAATCTTTTCTTGTTTGTACCTACCTGCATTATGCTTTCAAGATGCTCATCATTACCCCAGTTCCCATTGAGCGGGGATCATTCATTGATTAGTTCATATTTGCCAAATCTTACGTCTTTTCCAGAGAAAAGGTCTCTCTTTTTGTTGGTTAACTTCTCTTGCTGAGATCATGCCTGATCTTGAATTTTAGAAACTCGAGTTGATCTAATATTAGGGTCTGGGGCACAAGCATATGATTGGTTGGTCATGTTATGCGACAATATTCCTACAATGTTCACATATACATAGGGTTTTGCGATGCCGTCCATATGGGTTTATACCCACATCAACTATTTGATCACAAATAATATCATCCCCACATGTTAATCTTACTATTCACAATGTATGTGGCACAAATTTACATGAATGGAATCAAATTTAATGCATAAAATCCCTTGGGATCTGCACTTCATTTATTCAAGTTGCACCGATTTGAATTCGAGTACAAACATTAACAGCTCATGCACAAATACACAATTCAATCACGCCTATAAATACACATTCTCTATGCTCAAGAGATAATTTTAGCTATCCTTGATATTCTTTTGAGCTTTTTCTTTTTATGATTTTACGGACTTAAGTATTGAAAAATTATAAACAAGATCTTCTCGAAGTTGTTCTAATCTATTTTGTAGTCTACATAAGCAAATTTACTGATATCTAAGCATTTTGGACTCAAATGTATGTATAAAAGAAAATAAATAAGGAAGGCGATAGAAAATTAAATGCATCTGTTTTAACTTTTCCGAAACTACTTGATCCAATTATTTTCGTTCCTTTTCTTTTTCGACCTTTTCTTTTCAGTTTATACAAATTCAAGTTGATGTGAACACAAATTTATTGGTGTATTTCAAACACTTAGTATCATGGTGTTACAAATTGCCGCTAAAAATTAGGGATAATTATACTCCCCTCCTCTGAGATTCAGTTACATAGACCTTCTATGATTTGAAAAATTATATCTAGTACTTTCGAGGTTTGCTTCTGTCTAATAACTAAATTCATCCGTTAGTCAAAATTTACTGAATTTATTGGTATTAACAAAAAGAATTGAATGAAAATTGATATTTACCCTTGATTGGCTTATTTTTGACTTATTGTAATTCAAACATTTTTTTGTTTATCGACTAAGCTACGTTTATAATGGTGAAGATGTATTAACACGTGAAAACGTATGAGGGTAATTCGGAAATAGAAATATTTATTTGACCTGCAATAAATCAGTAATAAGTCAATTGGAGGTAAATATAGAATTTTTTTTGTTAATATCAACAAATGAGAAGATTTATTTGTTCAAGAGTGCTATACATAATTTTTCAAATAACAGGGAGTTTATGTATAGTTATTCCAAATATCAAGAAATAGAAGTGTAATGAAGCGTAGGTTTTATGATGCAAAATCATAAAACAAAGAAAAAAGACAAGTTTTTTTCTTTTTAACCATAATCGCTTTATGGATTTTTCTAATCCAGATCTTGTTGCAACTTCTCACGGGTATTTTTTTTTTTTTAAATAAAATGATTTTTTTATAATTTGTAATTTTTTGCTATTTTTAAATTATTTACCTGTATCGGTAGTGGTTCGTGCGTGGCACATATCCAACTCGGGTTTGTAACTACACTTTGTAATAATTTTGATTATAATTAGTTTATTCGATATTATTTATCACGATATAATTGTTATGATAGTCTTAAATATCAATATTTGATAAGAATAATTGTAATCGATTTATTTTATTAATAAATAATTCATCACTCGTATTAAAAAAAAAAATTTGTTTGATAGGATGAAAAATGAATGTACAACAAAAATAGAAAATTATGTGCGATTAGAGAAAATAGGGAAAATTATTTTTTTAGTCTGTTAAGTATGTCCAATATTAGATTTAGTCCAGTAACTATGCCCATTTTTTTTTAAGTCTAGTAAGTTTTAATATTTGATGAAATTTAGTCTTTCGGTGGTCGAATTTTTTATTTTTGGCTGGGAAAATGACATGTCATTCCAACTGGATATTTTTTTAGGAGTTGGCAGACATGTTGGGAATTTTTAAGCTTATGTGGCAATTGAAATGAGGTGGAATTTTTTTTCAAAATATTTTGAAATATATTATAATTTATAAAATTAAAATTATTATTTAAAAAAAAAACCTCTCCCCCCCCTGCGCCCCCCTGTTTCCTCCCCCCCCCCTGTCAACCCTCCTCCAATCGCCCCCCCCCTACCCTTCTCCCTACCCCCGGCGACCCCGTAGAGGGGGGCGACGCCAATCGCCCGATCAATTTCTGGTCGGGGCGACTAGCGTCGCGTCGCCCCCAATCTGGGCGACAGCTTCGCCCAGTGGTGCCCGCTGGGGTAAGCGATGCTGTCGCCTAGAGGTGAGAGGGGCGGGACGCCGCCCTCCTCCTCCTCTGCGGCGGCCGGTGGTGGGCGGCGAGCGGCGGTGGAGGTAATTTTATCAACATTATTTATTTTTATTTAATTTAATTAAAAATAATTAATTTAATCTTAATTTGATTGAAAATAATTAGAAAATTTTAAACTAAATAATAAATTTTATTAAATATATTTAAATTAAATAATTATTTAATTAATAAAATATAATTTTTATAGTTAATTAATATTTATTCTTATAAATATTTAATTTGATTTTTTTATATTAATATTGAATTATAATTTAAATTTGCAATTTAAAATTACAAAATTTTAAATTTTTATTTATTTTTCTAAAATTTTTATATTAAAATTAAGAAAATTTAGGTTTTCAAAAAAAAGTTAAAAATATTTTTAAAATAAGAAAATTGATTTACTTTTTTTAAATATATAAATAATATAAAAAAGAATTTAATTTATATAAATCGCCCAGTCAGCTTGAGGCTTATGTGGCTGCACACATGGCTACACGCATGGGATATTTGGCCGGACATTAAGCAAGAAAATGACACGCGTGTAATTTTCGGCGAAAAATTCAAAGTTGGCCGGAAAATTACATAAAAAACCCTAATTCGGACTAAATTTCATCATAGTTTAAAATTTACAGGACTTAGAAAAAAATGAGCATAGTTACCGAACTAAAATTAATATTAGGTAAACTTAAAGGACTAAAAAAATCTTTTTCCCGAGAAAATATATGACAAATGACTTCTCAGTCTAGTGGTTGAGGTTCTATGAGAATTTTTAGTCCACAAGAGAATTTTGGTTAGTTCACCACAAAAAAGTGGATGAATTGAGACTAACGAAATGTACTAATTGTTAGATAACCATTAAAATCAAGATGTATTGATAATTTTTCAAACAACAACGAATATTTATAATTATGCCAAATCTAGGAATTCATTGTAATTTACCCTATATAAAATTCTTCGGGTCCAATTCTATTTCTGTAAATTGGATACAAGAGTAAAAATATAAACTACCCAAATTGTATTAATTATTTACTACTAGTCATTCCTACGCGCATATAATAAATAATTTTTCACGTTTTAAAATATATTATAAATAAACAAAATATAAATTGATACATTACATTAATAAAAAAAAATAATGTATCAAAATATAAATTTTGAAAAATTAAATAAATTAGTTATTTTATCATGAAGAGCATTTTTTACTTCTAAAAAATTAGTGCAGCCATACCGTTAACCGCCGTTTATAAATGTGGAAATTTTTTTCTTTTTATATTAATATAGATATAAATATTGCTTGTATACATAACCGAACCCACTCTTTTTACTTAAAGATATCGACATTTAACAAAAATATCATTCTTGTTACTCTTTGATGCATTTTCATTAATAAGTGTTCATATTTAATTTTTGTTTTTTTAATAATAAGAATTATTCTTAGTATTAATTTATTTGTTTTTTAATACAGACATGGACTAGGTTTTAATGCAAAATTAATCTTTCATTTGCAATTTACTTTGTCCGAATCAAATAGATGAAAGTATTTGATATTTACTTTTGCCTCTACAGTACCAAATAATTTAAAGAAAAAAATATTATTCTTTCCCTTCCCTTTCACTTCCAATATCCTTTCCATTCCCCCAACAAGGCCTAAATTAGCTATAGCAGAGGTGAATCAGTAGGGACCTTTTTTTGCAATTATCCCACCAAAATGAGTAGAATACATCACTAAAGCCACAAACATTCTGTGCAAAAAACTTGAAATGCACCACTTCTTTCAGAAAGATATGGCGATTTTTGTCCGTTTCCGTTGCTCTATTCACAATAGTTGCAGCAATTCTCATTCAAAAATTGTGAAGAGCCAAGACATCTAAGCTACCTGTCCTTATAGCCCATAACATCGAGGCGTTGGATGACTTCACAAAATGTTCCTGTTTTCCGAGGACCAACCCTGTTAGAATGCATAAGAACGTGTCTTCGTTTTGAGCATGGAATCTCATGTACATCTTGTTCCATGTCTTCTTTTTGTCTCCTTGCCCAACGAAAGTTTGATCTTGTACCAAGGGACTCGTCCTTAGGAACTCTTTGTAACCGTCCTCCTGCAACATGAACTAAAACTCTATCAGGCAATACAACCACCTGAAAGTCCAATCTTACATTCTGAAAGATAATAGGCAATTGTGCTTGAAACAACTCAATAAACTCAGAGGACTAACGAAAGCAGAATATCTTGGACAATCCAGTTCTAAAGAGGAGATAAAAGCAATCAGACTAAAAAGCTAAAGTGAATCTCATCTACCAATTATAAAACAGGATTTGCCAAGGTACGACTGCCAGGAAATCAGAGTACCTGTCAGCTACTAGAAAATCTAAAGAACAACGTAGGAAACTAGGAAATGTTAACAACTAGAATTAGAATGAGTGCCTATTAGGACATAGAAGTCCAAATCGTCTCTCACCGTCTCCTCGTCTTCATCATCATTGCAATCAGATGCAGCTGCATCGGTCCTCGAAGCCAAGGCCTCCCCGCCATTATTATTTGCAGTCACCATTTCTTCCTGTAAGTTCGTTGCCAAAGTATACAAATTATGTGTCAAAAATCATAGGAATCATGAACTCAACATTGTTAATACATTTTTAAAGAATAGCAAGTCATACTAGCTCCTGCTTTAGCTTCTCAAGGTTTTCTTCAAGTTCCAGGATGTGGTGCTTCAGTGCCTGCAGATGTTTTAATATAATTTTGCATCAAATTAGTTATCAATACATGCAGCTAAAGGTTTAATACAGGCTATTTAACAGATACTACCTCTCGTCGCTGAAGTTCAATAGAACGAGCTAATGCCTGTCTTTTTGTGAGAAGATTTCTTGGCCTAAATGCAAGAGGGCGCTGGTAATTTTTTCCACGATAGACTATTATAGCATAGCCTTTGGTAGTTCTGTCCACGGATACCAACAACCCGCCACTCTCGGCCTCCAGTGAGACTGCAATATGCTTGACTTGTGCAAAAGTTTTGCGTTCTACGATTATTTTTCACCAACTCCCGGTACTTCCAGTGTAAGTGCATATTTTCGATAGTACCATCAAAAACCTCTCGCCTCCCTAAGAGCGAAAGAAGAAATGAGATACAGTCCATTTAGATGAGTCATAAACATAGTACATGAACTTTACCTAGAAGCAGATAAGGTTTCATGCTCAAACCAATCGACGAAACAAAAATCTTTTCCTCGTCGGTTAATGTTTCCAGATCAGTGGGTAGACTCTCGGGTTCTTGATTCTGTAACACTTTTTGCAAGGCCTTCTCAGCCTTCCCGATCTTACTTTTTGCCTACAGATATCATATTGGTAATTAGTGTGAAAACTGGATGTATTCTGACAAACTTCATTAACCATATCTTTTATATAACATACAATAGCTAACTTTCTCTGAAGAGCGTCGACCATAGAAGCATGTCTAGCTACAGCTGCATCTCTCATCATCTTCTCCATTTCTGCACTGTTAGGTTGGGTTCCCCAGCGAGAGGTTGCTGCAATAGTCTCAGCAAGAGTCCCTGCAACTAACGGCCGTTTAGATGCTTTGGCTTTTGGATCAATCAGTGTTGCAGCTCTTTGCCGAGCCTGCTCTTCCTCATCCTGTTGGAGGGCTGTTGATCTCTCTGCTTCAATTAATGCGCTAGAAACACCAGGAGGCAAGAAGTCATTGCCCCTGTAGAAGACAATAAATTCTTTATTCCTGGAAACTAGCGTTCCTCCAGTCAATATCTGCGTGAATATAAGTTGAGAAACTATTTAGCAAAATAATGATGGTCGCAACGTATTGAAAATCTTTTTTACCGCCAATCACTTCCATTCCAAAAGTTTCTATATTTTTTATATTGTAGCTATTGTTGCTTTTTTTCTTGATTTCTTAGTTCTTTTTTCTTTCCTCCGTTCTGCTTCCAGAAATAATTAGAGGGAAAGGAATTAAAAAGGTGCTAGCAATATGTGGTATAACAAATGGCTCTTTCTTTACTGCTAACCTTGAGTTCTTCGGCCATCCTTTCATTGGAAGTATTTTGAACACCACGCTTGATGGCTATTTTTGCAATAGCACTTTTCCCATAACTTTACCATGGCCATCGCAAGACCTTGCAGATCTCTGTTTCTCCCTAAATTAATAAGATACATACAACCACTAAAAAACTAAAATAGTTAAAAGAATATTACGGGATATCTAATATACTTCCAACATACCAAGGGCAAAATGTGGAGGCAGTAATCTTGCTGTCCTACGTAAATAAGTCATTTCTTTATCTCGCAAAGCTTGTCTAGTCCCGTGAGGAAGAAGTCTAAATGGAGTCTTAAATCCAGGAACAACAGCTGGCAGTAAGTCCGCATCAACAGGAAGTGGTTCACGACCTGACCAATCTATGAACCTTGGGCCAAGCTCATGCAACAGAAGGTCAAGCTCACTTAAGTCCATTTGTTCTTCTTCAGATAAACTGTTATAATACTTTGAATTATACACTCTGGATGATTCTGCAGCTCCACTTAGGCGTTTAACTTTGATGCTTTCAGGAGAATCTTCTTGAGAAGATCCTGATGCTCCAGCATCACCCTGAAAATGCTTGCTATATGATTGTACACAATCAAGCTTGTACGTCATCCTCTGTATAAGACTACTGAACTTCCAGATCTCCATATTACCAAACCTCCAGTTCTACTCTGACATATAAAACTCAAGTCAGCAGAACAATAAGAAAAAAAGATCCATAACACAGATCCTAGTTGATGAAGACGTTAGAGATCATAAAGCAATACCAACTCTTTTTCATCCACAAGGAATAACACATTCTTGGTTGTGCACTCAATATAACCAGCAATTACCGTATAAAGTTGATTCCACTAATATATACGAACATGATAGATACTCAAGTAAATTCACCAACAAAACCATGAGCTTGAATTAGTGATCAGTATTTTACTTTTTGATAGGAATATGACCCAACTATATGATTTCCAATCAAGAATAATGGAAGCTGACCTCAAGAATTTCATGTGTTCTCCTCATGTTCTTTGAAGGAGGACCTTCAAATTTTAATTTCACCACCTCCTCATCCTTCCACTTCTCATGGATAGCATCAACCAATGCCTGTGTCACACCAGCTGCTCCAACTTTCATTCTCTCCACCATTCTCAACGACGACATTTCTAAGCCTCTTTAACTCCGGCTCGGGTATTAATCTCTCTGCCAGCTCTGTGTTCCTATTCCTGGACTTGTCCTCTTTCACAATTCCTCATCAATCTTCCTCTCCCATGGCAATCTCATTAAATCATTTGCATCATTAGAAACACTTTTCACTTCTGATCTCTAGAGATGAGTTTGAAGAATCCTCCATAAAGGAAAAACCTTCACTCTCCTCGTCACCCAAAATCTCATTTTCCTCGACAATCCAATTGGGATATCATCAAATTCGCCATCTTTTTCTTCAATTCTGCCATTCAGTGTCACTTCCTTTACCAAATCCTCAGAGCCCACAACAACACTGACCAAAGGGTCCTCATTTGGCCAATGTTCTTGAATCCCATCAAGGCCTTCGTCTTTTGGGTGAACATTTTCTTGAATATTTCTCGAACCCTCAGAAGTGATCTCATTTTTTCTCCCATTTCCATGAACCCAAGGAGCTAAACTTGACCTATTTACTCTCTGAGGTCTCGCTGGCTCACTCACACAACTGCTTTTTTCACTTTCTTCTTCAGAAGAAACATCCCTGGAAAACACTGACCTCTGTGCTTCAAATTCTTGATTTGTACCACCACTTTCTTCTTCCTGCCAAGGAAAATTTCCCTTAAAGACGGGGTTTTGATGGACCATTTGCTCTGAACTTGTTCGACAAAACTTGGCCTGGGCTTTCTCTTCTTCTTCACCAGATAAGCCTTTTGTTCTGTTTCATTTTCGAGCTGAACCGTTTTCTGACAGCACGAAATTCTAAGTTTTCGCGGTCTGGAGCTTTTCAACGACTGGGTTTGTGTGTGAAATTCAAGAAAGAACAGCGATTGCGAAGCAGAAATTCTTGATGAAGGGGATAGGAAATTCGAAGCCACTGATGAAAAGGCCATCGCAGTGTTGGAATTTTGATAGCATAGCCAAAAACCAGAGAGAAATGACGGAACGAAAAACACCCCCCCGGAGTTTTCCAGTAAAATATATCAATTTGCTCCTTTCAATTTTGGCCCTTTACTAATTTAGTAAATTTCTAAAAATTGGTGTAATGCAATATTCGATATTTTTTTTATTTCAATTAAAATGTGTCAAAAAGTTATAAAAAAATAAGGTTGAAAATTGAATTTATTTCATATTATAATGGCATTCTAATATTTTAAAAAAATTTATTCTAATATGCAATTTCACTTTATTTTATTACAGTTAATCTATATAACTGGATTTTATTTTAAAATTATGAGTTTCCAATAAATAAACCAAAAAAAAGGGTAGATAGAGAAAATTAAAGATGAAGAGTCACGAATTTAAGTTTACTATAATTATAAAAAATATCATATAATGGACAATGAAAAAAGTCTAATTTCTAACCATATATTTGATGATTGGTTTATTGAGATATATATATATAATATATATATATATTTTATAGTAGTATCTTGTGTTTAACCATATATACGAGTGTGGGTATTTAGATGTATTCTATAATATAATTTTTGGGATAGTTACACTCCCATTTCTTGGAGTATGATGTAATTACACGTAAATCATATTTAATTTAAAAAATTATATATAATATTTTGATGTTTACTTTCGTCTAACAAATAAGCCCATTTATTATTCAGAATTCATCAAATTTGTTAATGTTGACTAAAAAATCAGATAAAAATTTTATTTACCATTGATTCACTTAGTACTGATTTATTGCAAGTCAAATAAATCTTTTTTATGACCAAATTAGTCTTATACATATTCACACGTTAACGCATGTGAGGACATCTTCACTGTTATAAGGGTAACTTAATCAGGAAAAAAAAAATTTGGCATGCACTAAGTCAGTAATAAATTAATTGAGAGTAAATATTAATTTCAATTAATTTTTTTAATAATGTCAATAAATTCAGCGAATTTTGACTAACTAATGGATCTATTTGTTAGAGGAAGCAAATCTTAAAAATACTAAATATATATCATAGGAGATATACATGTAAAAATATCAAATCTAAAAAACAGAGAGTGTAATTATTCGTATATTTTTTACAAATATTATCAGTGTCATAACATATTCATATTCTCACGTAGATCTGCATATCAAATATTATGTGTATATATGATCTAAATTTTCTGCAGAAAAACATTTATAGTATGGGAACAAATGCCCTCGACAAAATTAAGGGAGAAAGTAAAGGGGTTAGCATTTTGAAACTTAAATTAGGAAGAGAGTTATGGGATAAACAAAATATTTGTGTAAACAATATTCAGCATGTGTGTGGAATTGAGATATTTAGCCTATTTATAGGGGCGAAAAGTGGGATATATATATATATATATATATATAATTATATATATATATGTATATTTAGCCTATTTAGTAAAATTTTATATAATTAAAATATTTCTTATTATCTAAAAAATATCAATAATTCCCAATTTTAATGATTGTCTAACAATTAGTCAAATTCGTTAGTCTCCATTAGGTTTTCATTTTTTTTTTTTTTTGTGAACTAACTTAACCCTTGTGGACTATGAATTATAATTTTATTTATCTTTGTTACGGGCTAAGTGGATAATTTTTTTACAATTTTTTAATTTTTTCCATCCACTTAATTGATCTTTTTTTTTTTTTTACATTTTTTTAATTTTCTTTAAAAAAGAAAAAATACAACGTGCAAGGTCAACAATTTCAGACTTCCACCCAAGGATTTTTTTTAATTTCATCATACATTAGGGCCTATTTATAACTTTTTAAACAATAAGTAGATATTTATAATTTTTAAACAACAAGTAGATGTAATTAGGGATAATTACACTCCCCTTTCCTGAGGTTTTCTGTAATTATACATAAACCCCCTATAGTTTGAGAAATTAAATTTAGCACCCTCACGATTTGCTTCAGTTTAATTTACAACTTTAAGGTACGTACTTTAATCTTACAAAAAAAACAGATAAATGTTTGTGCAATTGACGTATTCTCGTAAACAAAAAGTGTACCTTTCAAAACAAATATATATATATATGTCCTCATAAATGACATTTTTGGATTTAAGTTCCAATATTAAGTAGATATATATGTTTTTATGCTAACTTCTTATTTAAACTTTTAGTTTTGTAATTTGTTAATCACTTATAATTTATTTATACAAATCATCCATACATTTTGTATAATTATATAAAACCCTCAATAGCTAAAAAGTAGGGGTAGTTTTGTGTAATGTTGTTGATATTTTTGGAAATGCATGTATAATTTTTCAAAAAGGCATGGGTGGTTTGTGTGAATAAAATCAACGTTTTTGATCATTGTATGTATAATTCTCTAAAAGGCAGAGATGATTTGTAAACAGACTGTAAACTAGGGGCATAATCACCCCTTACATATGTACCATGATATCTAGAATGTATTAAGTTACTACCAACGCATTAAACATGAGCCGAAACAAGTACAACAAAGACCTTCAACCTTTTTATTCAACTACTTTAACCCAAATTGGCCTAAAACAATCTTAATCCAATTGATATTCAGGCAGAGTTAAAAATTCCTTGTCCTGGTGATAATATGAATTTGGGGTCAAAGGTTGCTTTCCTTTGTCGGAAAGTTGGCCATTTGGGGCCAAAATGCTGTATCCAGTCTCCCTGAGATTTGTAATGAGGAAAGATACTGCTTCACCTTGATGCCAGCCCTTTGCAGAATCCAAGAATTTGGCTATTGAATTCATCATATATCTGGTATGAATTGGGGGGACTTGAATGCAGTAGTCCAAGTGTGTAGAACACATCCTCCTCAGGTGTTACTGCAGACATTCTATCATCCCATCTGCACAAATTTGAGATTTTGATTGTTATAGGTTGATGATTGATGAATGTCGTGTAATAATATAAGGAAATGGTATTTTTCTTCTTATATCTTAGGGTTAACAGTACATTTTTCATCCCACTAATTACGGAATTCTTATTAATGGTTCAATAAATACAAAATTTCTCATTTTTTTTAATCATTTCGTCAGATTTCATTAGTATTTTGACGGTGGTTGTTAACTTTTAGACCTTTTGGATGACGGACATGTGCAGCTTTCTATGTCAAAATAATCGCAAAATCTAAGGAAATGACTAAAAAAAGTGAGTATTGTTGTAATTTATGTGGGACTATTAATGACAATCCTATGACTAACGCAATGAAAATCGTACGAACCCTAAAATACCCGACGAAAAATATATGATTTTTCCTAATAGTATAGATGATTGATATTGATAAAAGCGTTGC